>VXAX01004289.1:2629500-2682465 GCA_013399835.1 Leptocoma aspasia | reverse complement strand
GAAAAAGAAAAAGAAAGTTCTGCTGTGTGATCAAGCACAACACATTCTGAAGGTAGGAAGAAAGCTTCCTTGACATTCACTTCCTTGGTGTCACTTCCCAGGCTCTGGACAAAGAGACACAGTCCATTGTTTTTCCCATCTGCATTTCCGAGCAATTACAGAGCCATCACCTGGGTTTTGTTTTCCTGGGTCAATCCTGTAGGCACCTAGGACTGGAGCTATCTTCCAAGAAGTATTTAAAGGGCTTGTTTTACCAGACCACAGTATTCAGCCCACAGAAATTTCCCAATACTGCATCATCTCAGACATTCTGATCTTAATAGAAATTCATAACTTTCTTTCACTTTATTGCCTTTCAATTGCCCTTCCATATCCACAAAGAAGAAAAAAAAGATGGGGTGCAGAGTTTTGCATTTACCTCTAAATTCCTGGGCAGCTGCCCTCTGAATTAGTGAGCTCTTGGTTTTACTACTTGATCTACAAGCCCCTGTGATGCACTGGCACCTCCTCTTCACCACACCAGCCAATTCAGCACTGAACAGCCTGCAAAAAGGAAGATATTCTGTCTGCACAGCACTGTTATGGTTGCGACAGAATGTCTGTATGTACAGAGTACAGGATAATTCACTTGAAAGCCTTTGCAGTGCTAAGAATAGGGGTTTGTGGCTACATTGCTTCTAGCAGGATGACATCTCTCTTGCCTTCTGACTGTGTCCCCATCTCACACATCCCATTCATTAACCAGAACTTAGGGAATACTCACTGTTAAGTGGTGCTTCAGTGTTAAGAGTTCAGCAAAAGTGGATCAGGAAGAAAGAAAAAAATCCAACAGAGTAGATGCCCAGAGATAATCACTGAACAACCAGTACATTGTCAAGATTGTGGCCAGTTTTCTGGAACTTGCCCAAGAAGCTTCTGGTCGCCATCTTCTGTTCATAGTAGGCCATATTTGATCTGAAATTCAAGTCTTTAGTAAGTGTCTAAGGGCTTTAGTTAGGCCCTGCATGATTTAGAGGAGACTCTATAGAGGACAAGAGCAGATTTGTATTTCTGTGGTACCACAGACTTTCAGTTAAACATCACCACCCTCAGTGTCAGCCATCACATGAAGGTGATGAATTATTGCTGTCCTCAGGTGGGTCACTGATTCGACCCCAGCTTCTCAGGCCAAATCAAAGTAATTCTGCTGACCTCTTTTAATGTGTTCAGCACACACCTATTAACTATCTCTCTCTCTTCTATTCCCTATCAAAACCCATGCAAAATTTATACCTAACACTCACAACTGACTATTTCATAATGTTTTTAAATCACTAAGCAGAGAATCAATGTTTGTGACAGGCCTGTTGATCTGTGTTCATCAGTGTGGACATTAGTCTCCTGCTAATCTGCATTTTTAATTGCCTTTGCTGAGTTGAGGTGGATTTAGCTCCCCATAGTAAAAATGAGGTTTATTGTTAAGTACTGCAATGTGTAACTAAAGTAGCAGAGAGCAGGACTTGCCTGAGGCGTGCTTCAGTGCATTGGAATTACAAGTTCGGGAAGAATAGGGTTTATACAGGTCCACTGAGATGGTAAGGTTTAAACAAAGAAAAAGATACTATAACTGTAACTGGGTTTCCTTTTTTTTTTCCCTCCTTTCTTCCTGTTTGCCTTGACAGTAGAACTTCAATAGTAGAGAAGTAGAACACATGTAATTTGTTTACATTTTCTTAAAGATTGCCCAGAAACTGTCAGGGAACAAAAACCTGTCACACTGTTAATGCACAGCACCACACACCTCTAACATGTGTGCAATCAATACAAAAGAACACAGCATCCACACAGAAGAAAGTTCTTTTGAACAACTGCTCCTAAAATATATGCCACTTGGGCATATTGGCTGGATTGGGGACTGAGAACCTCAACTGGGACGTGTGCCTGGTCCTGCCAACTACTGCAAATCTACCCAGCCCCTGCTGGCTCCAGGGTATCCAAAGCTGTCCATCTTTACTCAGCATATCCTCCTGAGTAGCTACTAGCAGGTCTCCACCTCTTTCCTTGTTAGACAAGGTTTTTAATAGCTTAGTGTGCTTCTGGGCCTTGGGAAAAACAGGCCTAGTTGGCAGCACAGAAATACATTAATAGTTCATGAACTGTTCTCTTAATGCCCTTTGGAATTGCCTCCAGAGATGCTTCATTTCTGCCATGGCTCATACCCTGCTTCCTTTCCGTTTCAGCCTCCTTTGATGTAGGTCCCTCCAGTCAGACAGAAGAGTATAAATTAACTCAATTGTTATACACTCACTATTAATACCATTAAGCTATACAAATATATCCATTAGCCACATGCACTATTAGTATTAAGGCATGCCTACCCATGGGAACTCCTATGGAATGAGGGAGGTGTGCATTTGTAACTTTTCCCACACACAACCTTTTCTCAGAGTAAGGTCTCACTGTTACACAAGGCACACATCTGCAAGAGGAAATTAAGCAAAACCTCACCAGAGTGCTCAGCCTAGGTTAAAAGTGAGAACAGCACTACATTTATCATCCTGCTCTGCCAAAATCCGGGTTCTGTCATTCATCCTGACACACAGAATGCGCAATTAAAAATACCAGTTACTGGCATAGCTCAGAAATGCTGAAGATTTGGAGAACATTTTTTGTTACAGTTTAGGAAATTGATTTGCAAGTAGTGCTACATGCAACAATCACTACTATTTTTACTGAACTGTAGACTACATTTCAGCAAATGTTAACTTTTAAGGTCAAAAAATCAAGATTGCACCTTTGTCACATGAATAACAGAGAAAATACCAGTGCTCAAAATTACCTATTTTGGTCCCAAGCCAAGTCACCTCCTAAATACCACACACTTAAAAATTACAGCCATGCTCATAATAGTATTTTAAACACAAAGTCCTGCTGAACATTAATAGCTTTAAACCTCTTTTGCATGAAGAGAGTAATACACAGAGGTAGAAAGGGTTTTCTATTCTTGCATTTAGAAGATTCAGAAGTGGAACTGTCTTGCATATAAAGCTCATTATCCTAGATCCCTCCGGGAAAAAGCACGGAATATATTTGCATCGCGATCATGTTTCTGGCCTCAAAAAATTGTTTGCACTCCTCATTATTACTGGCATACTAAAGAAACCTGTTTTATTGCTGACAAGCCTTTTTCCAATAAAACCAGATCACCAACGCTAATTGTAATTACACACATTATGACAGCTTCTAAAAGCCTGGCAGGGAAAGCTCTCAGCGTCTCCCACTGCTTCCTAAACCTCTGCAGAGCTACGGCAATTTGCATCAGCAGGGCATCTGCCGCATGGATTTCATTTCCTGAGCAGCACTGCTGCAGAGATGCTGGATGACAGTCCAGGGCCATTAACGCTTTCCAGAGTGAGTGCTGGCAGCCCAGGGGAACTGCCCGACCTTCTGGGCTCCCTCCTTCCCCTCACTCCTACTCCAATGGCTTCTCTGGGTGTTTCCCTGCAGGAACTCACTCTGCTGGCGCACAGCACCGACAAAAGCAAGGCAGGTAGTCATGAAACAGCTGAGCCAGCTCCTGGTGTCAGCCCACAAAGCAACTTAGAGCCAAAAAAGCTCTGAAAGAATAACACAACATTAACTACAGCAACCCATTTGTAGAGACAAGCTCTCAGAAAGAATACTCTTAACTGAGGGCAAATTACTACCACCTACACATGGCAATTTCAGGTATATTAACTTCCTCGTTTTCCTCATCTCTCCCATCTGTTTCCTCTGTTTTTGCATGCCCACATCACAAGTATGTGTTAATTTCTATTTGCCCGTCTCCCCTTTCCATCTCCTCTACTTCCTTGCAGATTTGCCAGGGGAACAGAGTCTGCATTCTCCTCTTCAATGGACAGACTCCAGAGGGAGTTCAGAGTAAGAAAGGAAATTAATTAGGAGTTTCACTCATCCAGGAAGTGTTAAAATGTAGAGCAGCTGGAGACAACTCACTGTTTTGACTGGGCTGTCAAAATGTGCAAATCACTGTACCTGCTTATTCATTCTCTCCTTACCCTGCCTCTGTTCCATCCCACTAGGGATGCTACACACAAAATATTTGATAAATATTAATTTTTTTTAGGAAGTTGCATCTTTCTCAAAAATTTCTGGACCAGCACTTTAACTACTAGATCAAGTACTGCTTACAGATCTTAAGAGCAGTAATATCAGCAAACTCCTTTCCTCTTTTGTTCTTATGAAAACCTAACACACCAGTTCTGCGTATCACTTAACATGGTATTTATTAATCTTTGTGTTTGGGAAACTGATGCTGAGTTGCTGAGTTTGAGATGCTAAAATAACAACATGTGGCAAAGATGTGTAGTAACTTTATTTATTCTGCTGCACCAGAGCATAGTCCCAATGTGTAGCAGAACTCTCACAAACAGAAGGGGAGACAAAAGCTTCTCAAAGCAGAACACCAGAATCCAACACTCAAGAGTTATGGAGTGTGTCTGCCACTTTTCCAGTCTGCTGTGCAAAGGCATGTAAGGGTATGAGCACCCATCCCAGTGCTCCCATGATGTGGTCAGAGATGGGATTAGCAGTGGGAAGTGTGCGTCACTCTCTTACTCTCTGTGCCTCACCTCTAGCCTGCTTGTGTGTCCTGAAATTATGCTTTTGGATGTGATGTGAACCTTGGGATTGGACTAGGTGGTCATCAGCTCAGGAGATTTTTTGCCACCATCTGTGCTGATTAATTGTAAAAGCCTTGTCTCTCGTGAGCTGTGCATGAGGCAGAGGAACAATGTGCTAGAAGAGCTGAGCTGTGCTGCCATTCTCAGCCTGCAGCTGGCTAGTGAACTCATACAACAGATTACTAACTTGGGGAGCTCACAGACCTGTGAGCAAGAGCTGAAAGCAAATTTATTAACCTTATTTTAACTGATACTCTATTGCAGCAGGTAACACTGTTAGCTTGGCCTGTAATGACTTGACTTGTTTCATTACACAAACTGGTGATAAAACCACCTGTCTCAGTTATATTCAATACTTTAGCAGTTAAGAATCCTAAAAACTGCCTTTATGAAATACATTGATCTACAAATGCACTGCATGAAATCCTTATAGTTTTTTTTCACAGCCTTCAGGCTCAGTCTGCATTAACCTTAATCTTGTGAATAAATCTTGCCCCTTTCCACTGCACTGAATGAGAGGGAGCATGATTTTATCCTCTGGCCACTTGGCTCCCATCAGCCTGGCCTCCCCAGCAGGTCACTTCACACACAGGCTGGACATGCTGAAGGGAACAGAGTTGTGGGCCACCTGGGAATGGTATCATACAGCTGAGAAGTGACAAGTGTTAGATTCTGAACGTAAGAAACATCAAGGACTTTGTGCTTTTGAAGAACTAGGACAGTAACATAGAGCATGAATATGCCATTTAAAGGACATAAATAAACTTTATCACCACAGCCTAAATGCTGCTGCAGCCTCACAGGTGGAGTGGGGTACTTTGGATGAATCACGATGGGAATGGACATCTGTTCCACTGACATCAGTGATATTTTCTAAGTTTGCTACGTTTGCTCAAGTTCCCCCTCTGTATAGAAGATTTCTGCAAGACAGTGAGGTGAAGTCCTGTTCTGGACTGCAAAGCAAGAAGTTTGGGTGTCAGTGCCATATAACTGGAATTTGAACATTCTTTGAGGAACTGACTGAAATACTTTTTGAAACATGAAGGTAAGCTTCAAATGCAGGCAAAGTCAAGCTTCAAACAAACAGACAAATCCCGCCTAACAAAAGGTTTGATAGAAGCATTCACTACTGTATACATCTAGTGTAAAAAAGGAATTCCAGTTAAAAAAAATACTTATCTCAGAGACTTTGATGTCATGTCAACAGATGTCAGATACTGCTTAAATTGTGAAGCCTACTGCATCAGTTATCAAGGTCTCTCATTCAATTTAAAAAATCAGAATTAACATAGTAACTGTTTCCTTCTCTCACCATTGTGGGGACACGTGATTGCTGCTAACTGATGTAAAACATGCCTTCATCTCTCCTGACTTTTTTCTGATTGACACACAGATTGGAGGTGCACTGGACATGTTCACAGCAATCAATACAACAGTTGCCCTGACTGAGGACTTTGAACCTCACCAGGCAGACACGATGCATCCACAAACACCACATGTAATGCTCTGTATTTCTCTGAAATTTAAAGCCTCATGTTTGCTTCCCAGTGTAATTCCCACAGCCAACTAATACTTGTTTAATATCCATACTATAACCAAGAAGGTTCTTTGAAGCCACCTTCATCATTCTTTTTCAGCTGGAATTAAAAAATAATTGCAATATATTTAAGAGACACTAGAGGGAAGCCAAGATGTCTCAACAACCCTCCCTAATAATACTGCTTGCAGTCCTAAACCCAAGTTAAAACCAAACATCCTTAACACGGTGCAGAAAACACAGGTTATACTTACTGTGTTTAAAGATGCCAAACAAATTATTAATTTACAGGACAGCTCTGCTGTTTCTTTTCCATTGGCACTCTGCATGCTGTGACACTCCAGGCTGTTTCCTCTAGGTGCTCCCTTGGTGATGCTGAGAGCCTGGAACTTTCACAGTTGTAACACTTGACAGTAATCTCTTGAAGCATTCAGACAGTGTGATAACTCGCTAATATACACTGTAAATACAAGTGGTGAATATGTTGGTGTGTTTTCTTCCTTATTTACTGTTTGTCGCCAGCCGCCCCAGTAACTTCTACCATGGACATACTTTTTTTATTTTTTCAATACCCACCACACCAATAAGGCTACCAGAATCCCCAGTGAAACCCCCCTGTGTGTCCCTTCACCAGCACTACAAAAAGGAGCCACCTTCACCCAGAGTGCAGAGGTAAGTCAGATGCAAATAGGGTCTGAACAATTGGTTTATATGTCTGCTCTGAACTGCAGTGATCAGGCACAGGGCTTCTTCAGGGTACACCAAAAACTCTGGTCATGTGATTAACTTCTCCTTAAGTCCTCCTTTCCCCTCTCCCAACTTCTTACTCAGTCATCCACGTTTGTTCCCAAACAAGCAGCTGTTTATCCTTCTGTCACTGTCCCCAGTCTAGGCTGACTTCATATCCTCACTTGTTATTTAACAACAGGGATGGCCTGGAACTTTGTCCCCTGGCCATCAATTCTGTGAAATCAGTATTGCTTTATTTTGCCCATGGCATACTTCAGTTTCTCAATCCTGCTGTCTGTTTGGAAGTGATACAAATCAGAGCTAACCATCCACACATTTACCTTAACATATCTGTTTATCTTCACTCCCCAGCAAAAGGGGTAACAAAACAAAAACAAAAAAGCCATTTGATATACAAAATAAGCTGATGGTAACACAATGCCAAAAATAGCTTATTATGTTAAGTGCAAGGGAGAAAAGCCTTTATATAAAGCTTGATTGCAACAACATCTCAATTTACCAGTTTAAATACAAGACTTGCATTAAAATATTTCTTCAGATACATCTCTTGCTCTAAGGTGGTTTTTAAATTTATATACACATATCCAGTTGTAACACTTGACAGTAGTCTCATGAAGCATTCAAAGAGTATAACTTGGTAAGTACACACTGTAGATATGAGTGCTTAATGTATGTATGATTTCTTCCTTCAAAGGTTTGTAACATTTTGTTGAGTACTAGCCTCAGACAGGTGACCAGCCACCTGATACAGTATAATACCCCCAAGCCCTTCCTCAAGTCCCACAGTCTATGCTTCCACAGCTCACTGGATCCAGATGGTGTTGCCTCTTTCTGGTCTTCGAGACTCCACTGTCAATTCTCCAAAAGTAGAGAAAAACTGCTCCATTTCCTTCTGCAGCATATCATTCCTCTTCTCTGCATCCTCCTTCGCCCGCTCTGCGTTACGCATTTTGATTTCTACCATCGTGAACTTCTTCCGCTCTTGATCCAGCTCTTCATGCAGGGCCATCATTTCAGTCTCCAGGGTGAGATTTCTCTGCTCCAGGCTGCATGAAGGAAATAAAAGACAGCTCCTGAGCAGCACTCCTCACTCACTCAAGCAGAAACGCACACCACCAACAAATTCATACGCGTCTTTTCATTTCTAAAGCTTAGACTGCATTTCTGATGGGCATATCTACAAACCACGGCTTCATCCATGAACTGTTCTCACAGGGCAAGCTCTTTGGCAGTTTGTTAAAAAAACACCTTTGTTTCTTTGGTAGCTCATTTAGAAAATGAGCAATTTTCTAGCAAAAGGCACAGAAGCAAACAGCTCCATCTAATTCTCCAGGAGTAGGCTAACTATTCCCTTTACTTCCTGAAGTGTTGACACCGAGCTGCTGCTAGTTGCAGTGGTGTTACCTACAAGGTCAGAACAGTGCCCTGAATGCCTTTGTTTCACTGCTAATCTCCTTTCTTCAGCTGACCTGCCTGCTGTATCTATTTGCCAATACGGACCTGCAAGTATCTGTAAATATGGGTGTCATGAAGTTCAGTAAAGTGAGGTCCTACACCTGTGTCGTGGCAACCCCAGGCACACCCACCACAGGTTGGGCAGAGAAGAGATTGAGAGCAGCCCTGCTGAGGACGACTTTGGGAGTGATAGTTGATGAAAAACTCAACATGAACTGGCGATGTGTGCCCACAGCCCAGAAAGCCAATTGTATCCTGGGCTGCAACCAAAGCAGCATGGGCAGCAGGGTGAGGGAGGGGATTCTTCCCCTCTGCTCTGCTCTAGTGAGACCCCACCTGGAGTGCTGTGTCCAGCTCTGGTGCCCTCAGCACAAGAAGGACATGGACCTGTTGGAGCAAATCCAGAGGAGGATGATGAAGTTGTAAGAGGAGTGGAGCACCTCCCCTACAAAGACAGGCTGAGAAAGTTTGGGCTATTCAGCCTGGTGAAGGGAAGGTTGTATGGAGATCTCATTGCAGCCTTCCACTATCTGAAGGGAGCCTACAGGGAAGCCAGAGGGACCCTTCATCAGGAAATGTAGTGATAGGACAACGGGAATGGCTTCAGACTGGAAGAGAGTACGTTTAGATCAGATGTTTGGAAGAAATTCTTTACTGTGATGGTGTTGAGGTGCTGGCACAGCTTGCCCAGAGATGCTGTGGATGTCCCATCCCTGGCAGTGTTCAAAGCCAGGCTGGATGAGCCTCTGAGCAATTTGTGGGAGGTGTGCCTGCCCATGGCAGGGGGTTGGAACTGGATGACCTTTAAGGTCCATTCCAACCCAAACCATCCTATGATGTTAGTGGTACTAAATGCAGTCAGCACACGTATTAAACTGTACATGAAGTGCTTTACTACACTGCACGCTATGCTGGAAATAGTGAGGCAGGTGAAAGACTGCAACACTCTGCGTGCTGCACTTTGACTGGCAGCTGCTGGTGCCAGCAGCTCTCACGCTGTGATCTGTGACTTGCAGTGCCAGAGGTACCAGTGCATAGAGCTGCTGTGTAACAGAGGTGAGAACACAAAGTCCTGAACAGTTTCACTGAAGAACTTTTATAACAAGGAGAGTACATTCGGCTCTGCACTGCTGAGGGAACTAATTAATGCTAAGCCCAGACTTTGAGGTTATTCACTGATCATTACAACCACCCACCCCAGCAACCTTGCTCTGTATGAGCAGAGTCTGCACTATCTGTAGACAAAGACACATCCCTCCCTTGCCCTCTTTTAACAGGTCTGAGCTTTGAAGAAAAGGCTCAGCAGCAGAGCAAAGACAGGACGATGAGTAGAGGTAACTCCCAGATGCTGCACTTTCTCAAGAGGAATGAGGACTGCAAAGGAGTCTAGCTCTTTGCAGTCCAAAGCAGTCTCTCCAGTCCCAAAAACTACAAGTGGAATACGCCACAACACTGCTTTCACTGAAAGGTGACAGGTGACACGAACCAATGGAAACACTGTGAGAGCCTACTGATTTTGTTAATTACATTCTATACAGACACTCACGAGGTTCTGGCTTTACTTTTGACACCTACAGGACAGCATGTCACAACCATGGCAAACAACTGCTCTGAAAAAAACTCCTCTGGATCGCAGTATCACTGAAGCAATGTCAACACTGAAAGATGACAAACCTACTGGCAAGCACCTAGTGAGTGACACAGTAGTGACTGCAGCTAGTGCAAGTCACAAGAGGAAATATTTGGATTTACTCTGTGAGAGGCAGTCAGATGGTAGAGCACCGAACCATCTTACCTTTTTATCCTTGTCTCATATTCTAGTTTTTGCTTGGCCATTTCTTGCTTCAAGCTGGACACCAGGCTGTGCAAAGCACTGTGGTTGTTGGTACTGTTGGGCACAAACGTTTCACTGTTATCGCTGCTGCTGGTGGCTCTGCTGCTGTGGCCCCCCACACTCCTCCTGTCACTTTTGTTCTCATAGTCACCCGGGTTAGAGAGGTCTTCGTGTGGTGGCCCATCCAGCACAGAGTCTTCAAAGTTACCCACATAAAAGTCCTGCTCAGGGCAGGTGGTGGTGGATGAGCGACAGGAGTTGGAGTGCTCCGGGAGGGATATTTCACATGAGGATGTGGACCAGGTGGCACTGTCCACACTCTGTTTGTCATCAGAGTTCACCATAGAGAACTGCTGATGGACATTGTCGTAGGTGGAAAGCCTGTTGTGCTGGCCTGACTCACCCACCGATGGCTCCCTCTGCTTGTTGTCCCTCAGAGTGACGTAGCCATTGGGCACCCAGCCCGGGCTCCGGCTGCCGAGGGCGTTGCCGTGCCCGTCGGTGCTGGACATGCCCATCCGCACCCCTCCGTTCTGCACGCTGTGTGTCCCCATCTTGGTCACCGGCCCTTTCAGGGATGACGTTCTCCTGGTTTGCAGGGAGCAGTTTGGTAAGGTCTGGCTCTTCTCCGGGCCCTCCACAGAGCTGCTGAAGGACCCATTGGTGACTATGCCGCTACCTTTATTAAAAGCAGGATTTTTTTTCACCATGAGTGGTGGGCTCCTGGTGACATCTGGTTTCTGGATGCTGTTCCTGGGGCTATTTGTCTTGCTGCCTGGCAGAGCAGTTGGAGACTCACAGTCCATGCTTCCCCTTTGGGGAGACTCGGGTGTGTCCCAAGAGCAGCGCCTCACTGCTGTCTCCTTGGTGTTGTTGTTCTCTTTGTTCTGTAGCTGCCCTGCAGTGGTTTTCTTTGGAATTTCGTTGTTGTTGTTGCACACCTCAGGTCCCATCTGAGGGTCTATATCCTTGGGAAACAGCTCTTCATGTTTGCTAATCATCACGGACATGAGCTGCTGGACTACTACTGTACCTGAAAGGGGACACCAAGCACATGGTTGTGAATGGCCTGTTTTATTTAAGCAATAAATGTATTTTATCTCCTAGATTCCACAAATACTTAGCAAACATTCAGCTTAAACAAACATAGACACAAGGCATCCATCTTTGTAACACCCTGTTTAACAAGCTGAAGTGCCTCTTGGCTACGGGGCCACATCAGCATTATCTCTTCCTTCCATCACACCAAGCCAGCAAGGCCTCACAAACCCCTAAAAACAACGGGAACATTTCCAAAGAAGCTGTTACCGTGACAGTAACTGCATCCCATGAAGACCACAAGAGGAGATAATGAGCAGAACATGGTAACATAATTCTAAATTATGGCTTTCCACTCAATGTGGCAAATGTTTTAAAGCCAAAGTCTCATTCTGGCACAGGACTTGTGTTTGATAGTTTAACAGCAAATGGGCAGGCAAGGGATTTGCACTGCTGGAACAGACATTTCAGGCTTCTGAAGCAAAACAGTGCAGTCATGAGACAGAATTAATTTAATGTGAATGCATTTAACCACTCCATGGTGAGACTATATGCAGCTAGAGAACTATGGCACATTATAGCACACGATGGAAGTAGTGCAGGACCACAGCTTGCTGCTTCCTGTAATAGATGGCCACCTTTCCTCTAAAAGAACAGCCCCTTGGTGTGCACACCACTTGACTGCACTGTAATTTACACACTAGCATCTAGAACTCGACTTGGCATGATAAAGATGTGCAACTCTATTTGGCTAAGCAGACCCTCACTAAGGTTTATTAAGAATATTTCAGGAACAAGGTCAAGATAGTTATAATAACCACCTCATTTTTAAACTGCTAAAAAGTTTTGAGAGGCATGCTGTGCTCTTCTAATCAATAAATTTCCACTGTGCAAAATCATTTCGCATCAATTCCTTTGTAATACTCTGGATTTTATGTCCCACCCTTTTGAAATACAAGTACCAAGAGTCAATTCAACATGGGTACTCAGTATCTTTTTTAGGTGTTTTCACTTGTTTGTTTGCTGAGGCAAAATGATACTTTAGAAGTAGGCAGTAGGAAAATTCACTTAGCTAATTCCCCTGGCACACTTAGCTGCATTCCTTCTAACAACATTACCTGCTGTGTGCAGAACATTACTACAAACATTGCTTTGTCCTCAGGCAAATGACTGCATTTGACAGGAAAAGATTTCCCTGTGGCTGGAATTCTGAAGGAAATCTCTGCTGAATCAAACAAAACCAACTCCTCATCCCCATCATAAAGATACGGTTCCCCATAGCTGCATGTTTTATTCTGAATGATTGTGCAAGAAAAGCACTCTGTATCTTCCAAAAGGCAAAGAGAAATGACAAAGGGTGGCTATGAGCACCAATCAATGTCACTCTCATTTTTCAGCCTTCTGATGTTTTCATTCTTGTGATAGAGTTTCTCACACTGCTTTTGTAAACATGCACGTTTTTCTAACTGTCTTATTGTTTTTCATTCTTTCTCCTGGAAGGAGAAAGATTTGATAAACTTTGTCATTGACCAGTGTGGTTGGAGAAGATGTAATTTCACCTTCTAATCAATAGTCATTCCCTAAACTCTATATAATGTGAAAACCAAAATAAAGTTCTCTCCCCTTCTTTACCTTCACTCAGCCGTGTCTCTGCGTTTCGTGTTGCGCACTAGAGTAAAAAATCAATGTGTAGCTTTTGTTCAAAGCCCCTATACATTTAAATATGTGTAGCCCAATTGCCAATCAGCACTGTCTTATGTCAAATCTTGTAGTAATGCTTAAAAGAGGTCATGAATCTGTTTAACCAAACCCATTTCTCAATAGTTAAAAAAGTGTATTTGTTTTCCTACAGAGAATGTAGTATCCATCCTGTTCCCTAAAACAGGCACCACCATTTTAATTCCAGGGCTGTTGATAAGCAGGCTAAAGAGCTGCTCAGACAGTATTCACAGATTTCATACATGATTTGGAAATGCCATGTTTCTGTTCACAACAACATGATCATTGTCATAAGAATTAAAAAGAAGGAGGAGAAAAAGTAAGGCTTCAGACATACAAGTGAATGAACCAAGTATAGAGGGAGTTGTATCTGGGAAGAGAAAAAGCATCATACTCTCAGGAACAGAATAATTCCATACACTATCAAATAAACTACGAAAACTGCATTTTTAAAATTTTCAGTGCACAGTCCATGTACAGCCCTAATTTTCAAGAAAGTTGAGTAAATCCTACACATTAAACAAAACATGTTTGATGGCAGAAAAGGCGTTGTGTACTTCATGCAGAGTTAAAGTCACAAAGACTAAGGCTAGAAGGAAGTCAGTCATAGGAGGACATTGTCACATCTATATTTTTGTTTTAATCACAGCAAAATGCTACAGCTGAACATGGCTGTAAGTGAGAGCATGCACTGCCTCTTGGGGGTTCTACACGGGTCACTGCAGTGTGAACTTGAGCCTTCCTTGTCCTCAAGAAGCACAGGTGAAATATTAACTGCACTCCAACTGCACGTGCTGAGTAAGAACATGCCATATTTGCAGGAAGTTTTGAGAGAGAAGGTCCATGATTAGTGAAGCTGCCAAGGCAGAACAATCTCATGCAAGCCTGTTTGCAATGCTGCACCTTTCAGTACCTTTCACACCTGCCTGCAAGATTTAACCCAAAAGCTCATTCACGTTGAAATTTCTGTCTCTATATAACAGATATATGGAACTTACTGCATATACTGCATGGACTGGTATGTGCTGGTAACAAACCCAAAGACATTTCCTCTTTTCTCTTACAAGTTATGTACAGTAAGCTCACCCTCCATGATAGTCAGAGGATCTTCCACTTTGGGGCGCAGGATGTTGGGGCCAAAAACTGTAGCCAGGTTTTGCACACTCATTTTGTTTACACCTGAATACGACTGGACTTCATCAAGGAATCTGTGGGGAATAAAGAGGTCCTTAAGGAACACGTAAGGAGGAAAACCAGAAAAAAAAAAAAGGTCAAATCATGTGATTGTTTCTTAATATTGTTTAAGTATTGCATTCCAAATGTAAGCAAAGCCAATAACTGCAGTTAGAAATGGGGAAAAGCAAGGTCCTATCAAGAGGACAGAATATATTCACTTCCACTTTCTTGCACTCCTTGCCTGCTATGAAAGAAAAGTCACCATCTTGATAGAGCAAATTACTAATTAGTCATGCAGTAAACCTACCATCTTAGTACCTTCACTTGAGTTCTCCAGTCCTCCAAGTGTGAGTAATGTTTTTCCTTCAGGGCACACAGACAGACAGGTCTGTCTGTCAGCTCACACTTACAAATACCATTGTGATATTCTTGCAAGAACACTTACCTACAGATGTATTTCAGCAGATTGTAATTGACAGCTGGCAGGCTCTTCACTTGCTTCACCAGTTCTTTCAGGCCCTTTAAGAGGTTTAAGGAAAAATAAAGAGTGAATAGGCACAGTTTATTAGTATTTTATCAGAGATCAAAAAAAAACTCAGCAATTGCAATTACAAGACAACAGACACACCGCTGAAACTGCAGCATTAAATACAGGTTATGATCAGGAACAATACAGCTTGTAGAACCCATTCTGGATTAGGCTAACATGGATTAGCTCTGAAAAAAATAAACAAGAAAATAAATATCTTGGTTTCATTGTGTCTTTTTTTCTTTCATTCTTTCTTTTTTTGACCAGCAGCTCCATTCCTCCTGCTGATAACAAGGCTAAGCCTTCCAGGACAGTTCTGGTTTGAACTAGCTGGCATTTCCAACAAGAAACTACTTGGTTATTTTACCCAGTTCTGGTCCATACTAGATTCTGACTAATAAATTACTCCTGACTTAACAGCAAGAGTTGAACAGCAACCACCAAGACCCTTCCTTTTATCATTCAGAGTCTAATCCATGAAAATATATATCTCTTCCATGCAAAATGGAAGCTATTGACTACAATGATGTTTATTTGAACTGGATTCGGTGACATGCAATAAATACAGATAAGGTTATGCTACACACCTTTATTTAGAATTCCCAAGGACCCAGATGGCAACACTTTTCATACAAAACCTGCTTCAATTAACAGGTGCTCATTTAAATTAGGACAACCGCCAGCTTCTCTCCTCCTGAAAACTGGAACAGACTTTTATTTTATCTTACTCGAGTTACCAACTCACCGTTTCTTCCTCCTTGCTGAGCATTTTGGCACAGGAAAGAAAATCTTCATATTTTGCATATGGTACAACTGGTTCTGGGAGTTCCCTTAGGTACAGCTTGAGCAGCGAAGCCACGGTGTGCACATCTGTGTTGCTGTTGGGGTGGAATACAAGAAGTCATTAATGTGAATCAGGATGATACTGTGGGACTGACAAGCTAAAACCTGCCACTTTTCCACTGTCAGCCCACATTTTACTCATCAGCAATATATACATTTACAAACCCTACCTGTAATCTGGTTTTTGTTGGATTTTTTAGTCCTATGAAGAACTCAGGATACCCACAGGCACATGTCCATCAACTCTAGTGATTTATTACCATAAATAATTACACATAAGGCCCTGTTTGCAGAGACAGGTATGGAGGTGACAGATCCTGCCTCTTGTTGACAAGCATCTCCCTTCAGACATGCAAAATTCATCTTTAATGACACTTTTCATTTTCACCTGAGCTAGAAACAAGGCATTTACACACTGGGAATTTTTCTGCTACTAGAGACAGCCCCAGCTCCCAAAACATGCCCACCGTGTCTCAATTCCATTTTATCACCACATCCTCTGTTACCAGTGTTCAAGAAGCAGGTTTTAAAGGAAACCATATGTAACACAGGTATTTAGTTGAAAGCTACCTACTGGATTTACAGCTCTTTTCCCTGACATGCATCTTTTTCCTATGGGATCCCACTAAATGACTACTGTGCCTTTTAGCTGTACTCTTACATTGAAAACCTGGATATACTTTACACTCAGAAGGACAAATCCCTGGGAAATGAGTTTTAGCTCTATCCTCTACCAAATAAGCTGAGGCACCAAACAGAAAAAGTCTGAATGCTTGCAGAACAGGTAACATCACAGGGCCAACAGTCTAAGACCTGAGAGGACATGTGCTTCCCATAACTGCATTTGCAGAAATTTAAGGGGTTTTTGGATACAGCTAGTAGGAGCCTCGGCCGTTTATCAGGCACATTGAAAGTAACACAGGGAGAAAGATCACAATCACAAGTTCAGACAATGCAATCACACTTGCTTCAATGCTTTTGTGGTGTGTAAATTACACTCTTGTTAACTTAGGAGTACTTATCTGAAAATAAGTAAGTAGAAATTAGATATAAGGCACAAGTTAGCATGAAGAAATCTCTCTTGCATTATGTCTGGCTCCATCCTTCGGTTTAGCTATTCAGGCATTTATTCAAATCCTTACTGGAATGTTCTACATGCTTTCCCTGGTTCAGCTAAAGAATTGTACTGCAAGCTGCTGTCTTTCCCCTCTCATTTCTGTAAAATCACAGAAGGGGGGCACTAAATTTTGCTCATTTAATTAATAAAAACCAGGAAATGCACACACATGCCTACAATGTGCATTATTACATATTTTCTTTTTCTTTGAAGACTTCACACATGGAGTATTTTTTTAAACTCAAAGGGAGCCATTGGTATTTGACGCACTTAAGCTTTGCTAGAGGTATGTTAATCATTATTTTGGAATAATCTGTTAAAACAGTAACGGCTTTTACTAAGTTAAATCTTAACAGGAATGGTGGGAACAACCTTAGAGTAATTTGGTATGGTATGTCAGAAGAGAGATGATAAAGCACTGTATATGTTTTAATGTCCACCACCACAAAACTCCTCAAAATGAATGCACAGAAAACATTTCTAATTCCAACAGGAATAATTCCCAGCCCAAATTCCAAAAAGCATTTTCTAAAGAAATGAATGCTAATGCAAACCCACTAATGCAAACCCACATTTTTAAAGAAAGTTCAAATTCTAATCTCTTGATTGCAACCCTCTGTTGTAGAGCGGCTTGAATTCAAAACAGTGTTAACCCACCCCCCACTCTTTTTGGATACATATATAACAAATGTGGGGAACTACTAGCATGAAACTAGGTATGACTGTAGTCTTTTACGAGATTTCAAATGCCAGCCCAGATTTGGCCTCTAACCTTTCTGTTCTACCTAATCTCAACTCAGCATTGATAGTCTTTCTGAAGATTTTATTATTACTGTTTTTTCATTTAAACAAGGAAATTCCCCACACCTTGCTGAAGGACTTAATCATATCTTTATAGAGTCTATTTGCATGAAACTAGAGAGGTCTTTCCGAAATACAAGAATCAAACAGGTTAAGTGAGGGAAATTACTGAAGAACAATTAGAAGCTGGCAAACAGGTCTCTCAGTAAGGGGATTACACAGTAACATCTTTGTACAATTGAATTCTTTGTACTGCCAGGATCATGCTTCATGTAGTATGGAAGAATAATTTTACACCAGCCCTTGCCATGGAATACTTGT
This sequence comes from Leptocoma aspasia, assembly GCA_013399835.1. Lineage (NCBI taxonomy): Eukaryota > Metazoa > Chordata > Aves > Passeriformes > Nectariniidae > Leptocoma > Leptocoma aspasia. The sequence goes on along the minus strand of VXAX01004289.1, from coordinate 2,664,684 downwards.
TCCTAGGCTGAAGAAGGGGACAGAAGCCTTGAAAATGAATGCAATTTATAAATTTTCTTTTCTCAGTGTGAAGTACTGAGGTTATCACTGCGAGAGGTAAGCTGAGTGCCAAAAATTGTGGGTCTACCATGGAAGAACTGAGAGAGAAGCGGGGAAGGATACTGAAGAAGAAGAAAACTGGGAAGCGTTGCTCTCAAATTAACTTCCTGAAGCACATGCTGTATTTACAAGTATATAGAAAGGTGTTTTTTTAAATGGGATTAGAAACTCAGGTCGCAATCAGCCAACAGAGACACATATACAGTATTTTAAACTGATTTTTCAATTATTATTATTTTCTAAGGCAATACCACAGACCGCCACGAGATGGTGGGGTCACAAAGTAAGATTTTGGAACATTTATTATTTTTCTTCCCTTAACTGTACTGGACCACTTCTTAGGATTTAATCTATCTGTACAGAAATTACCATACAGATTTGGGCAGCACAAACAAAATAAACACAGTCTGTATACACAGACATACTGCTTGCCAAGCTCTTTAAGAACTGCATTTTTAAATTCTGCTTTATCAACATTTAGACAAAAGCTAGTAATTTTCTTCTTTGAGTGCAACTGTGGGTACAAAAATGTCGATATTTTTATAAATAATGTAACTAAAAGACTGTCTCTCAGAATCTGAGACTTGTTTAGACCTTGCAATGTAGTATTATTTTTCTCACCTTTTGCTTTAAATTACAGGGGAAATTTTTAAAATGGCAGACTCTAGTCCTAATGCATCTGTGTTCTGGGTGTTTTAGCCCACAAATACCACTTAGCACTTTTCAGCCACAGAGGACAGCTGTAGGTTTCAAAGAAGTGCTGAACTGGAGGACTAGGAGCATTTCTTTCCCTTTTTAGTCTACAGTGTTCCATCGACAGTCTAAGTCAAACAACAGCACTTATATTTCTGCCTTGAGGATAACTGGTGTAGTTTTTAAACCATGGATCTTTGCAGGCCTATGGAGGACCTTTTCCTCATGGACTTTTTTCAGTTACAACTAATCAGCTTAAGACAGGGCAGAATTTTCCCCTGGAGCACTGTCCTTGCCTACATTCCAGAATTATTACAGTTACAGAAATTTAATGATTATACTTATCATCATATTTCTTTTGCTATCTGACTGTGTAATATCAAAGTGTTTCATGATTACATGTTCATAATTAACATGATTAGAAGTATTCATTAATTTTTACTAAAACACAGTATGTCAATTCTGGCAGAAAATCCTCTGTTATCTAAATTGTAACAACTCTCATTAACTGAGGCAGACTTTCTCCAAGAGCACACGAGCTTGAAATGGGAATGACGAAGCACAGAGTGGGGAATTGAATGTAACATAAAAAGCACCAGCAAGCTGAGAAACAGCTACTTTGGCATGTTGTGGTGGGAGGTCTGAGAAAGATGACTTATCTCACCGAAATATTAATACTGCATTCATGGTGGTATTTCCAAAGGAGCATGCCCCCACTCCAGCACGGTTCACACACAGGCATGACAAATGCAAACGTGTCCCAGCCTCTCCTTAGTCATCAGACTGCTCATATTCAAAGCCCCATTCATCTGAACTTCGTCATTAATATCTCTCATGGCGTTGCTGTTTTGACAGCACTTTCCTTTGTGATACCACAGACACCGTGGAAGTGGCTGTCAGACCGATTACACTCCCTGGAGTTTTTCACTCTCTCTACCATAAACAACATCCCTGAAGCCCAGCAAGTCACCAGAAATCCAGGCATAACCCTCGACTCAGAGCAGCAGACAGTGTGCTCAGAGAGCTGGAGTCAGCGCTTCGGAGCACAAAGCCAACGAGTCCCTCATAAACTCTCCGAGAGGAAGTATTAACAAGGCAAGGTCACATTACAAAAAGATTAATGCCGTGCCAAAAATAGCTCTAGATCATGATGGCACATAAACAGTTTGCATGAAGAACAAACAGTAGGGAACAATAAACTGTGAGGCTATAATTCAATTTAGGAGTCCTAGTAATAAAACAAAGGAGAACGTTACAGTTTGTGTACCAGTTTGACTGATTTTGGGAGACAGGCTTTGGTCCAGAAATTCAAAGGTCAGATTAACTTAATGTGCTATGTGATTTTTCTTCCCCTTTGTGGGTATCTTCAAAGCATTACTCTACATAATTTTCCTACATAATGTAGAGATCTAGTATAAGCAGTCCTGTGCCTCATTTAAGTACCAGATTAGATTTTGCCTACAACTTGTGAAACACATATGAAAGAATTTACCTGTCTGCCTCTAGTATAAGTTAACAACTGATGTCTATTCTTGTTTTTTGGTTCAGACAGAGAAATAAACCAAACCTATCCTGCTCCTTTGTCCTTGTGCTCACCATTTTTACAAGGTATGCTACCTTCCACAGTTCACAAGGAACAGTGAAGATTGGCAGACTCTATTTCCAAGTTAGATACCAACTGCAGTAATTGTAACAGCAGCCAATTTAGGCAGGTTTATAAAGGCTTTAAAACAGCAATGAAGACAGCAATTTAGGACAAGGAAAAAGACAAACTCTATGGGGAAGGATGTTTAAAATTACTTCCAAAAATACAGATCCTTAAAGAGACACAAGTGCTTTCAGGTAAGGTGGGCAGAGGTCTAAGAAACAGATGGGTTCTCTCTAGGAAAAGATCTACCAGGTCCACTGAATATACTGGTAATTATTTTCTCTTGATAGATTGTTCAGAAGAACTATTAAGTTTCTCCAGATTTTTCAGGGATTGCAAGCATGTGTAAAAACATGGAAACACACAACAAATAATTTACCTGTTCTTGTTTACTGGAAGAGAAAGCCACAAATTTTGCAACCCAGAGAAGAATGCTTGAAAAAAAAACACTATCTCAGACCTTGCACACAGTAACAAAATGTCAACCTTTCTTAAAGGTGACCATGGCTCTCTAAGAAATCACTACTCACTGGCAAATGAAATACATAGCTGCCTTTTCCTTTTTTTTTTTGAATCAGAGCTGACAAACCAATCATTTCCGAAATTCATGCAAAGTAACTACAAATGTTCATTCATTGCCAATAACTAAAAACACTCTGAGGACACCAAACCCAACTAAAAACACAACAGGACACCAATTAAACTGATTTAATGACCCTTGCATCACATTAGAAATGCCCCCTAATGTGTATTTAATTGCTAGACTAGGTCTTTAAGTTCTGCCATATGCGGAGGTTATTTCTGTTAGCTGGTTAGAATAAGGGCTGGAATTGGAAAGGACATGGAAGTGGGTCCAGAGGCATAGCTGATGAGCAGATTGAGAGGATCAGGGAAGAAAGTCTGGAACTGGCAAAAACAAACAGGAATTTTCACAGGCCTAAGGCCATCTGTGTTTGGCAGGAACAAGCTTTCGAGTAAAGACTTCATTTCACATTAAAATGTGGAGTTTTAGGGATTACTGCACTTTGCCAGTAGGAAGGCATATAAAGCCCCTTCTTTATGGGAAACTATCTGCTTCTAAACAAATTCTTATGTACAGGCTTGGAACTGGAAAACAAAGAACAATTTTTACAACCAGTGTTTTCTACTTGCCATCTGCACAGTGCCAATGCAGACTGCAGCCCCACTGAGACATGTCCCGTTTCCTCCATTCACCAAAATTTTAAAGCATTCTTTGCCTCTGGAGGAGAAAAAGAATTGTGCATGTGCTCCTTCTCATCTCATCTTCATCATTGTCTTATTTTGCTTCAACAATCCCAGTGTTTAAATGCTTAGGAACATAGCAGTTTTACATTTTGGATTATTTGGCTCCAGTGAATAAGCATTTGCCAGCTATCACATACTACCAACTTAGGTGCCTTTTTCTCAGCTGACTGCAATGGTGACCAGAGCAGTAACATTTTCTTCCTTCTTTAGAGCAATTCATACCCATAAGAGAAAGTATTAGCAATTTTGTTTTGCTAAATATGCATTTATGTGCTTTCCTTCTCTCTTGTGCATGCACACAAATGCTGGTGGGGTGAGCTATGTAACTTTTAAACTCTGAACCACTGAACCATGTACATCAGTAATAGTTATGAAAATCCAAGCCACACATATCAATCACATTAATTTTTTTATTAATATAGGTTTCAGTGACATTTCAAATATTTTTGCTCCCTGAGCAATCCTATCTCACATGTCATCTGGTAGTAATTGTGAGGAACAGCAGATGAAAAGAGGCAATATAGAAAGAGAAATCCAATTTTGTACCCCTCCGAGGTAAAAATTGGAGAACAAATCCTTATGCAATTTTCCTTATGCAGTGCCATATTCTCTGTGCTAATTTCATAGAACAAATGGTCATAATTCACTCTGTGTCATTACAAATGTATTATTTGTAAAGGAGATGAGGAACTTTATAAGTAAAACATAAGCCATACAAGAAGAGAGAAGCAAATACCCCAAGGGCAAAGAAAATTGATTCCCTGGAGAGGGCAATTTTACAGAGGTGGAGCTGTACTGGAAATACCAAGGATATTTCAGATAGTAGCAAGCATGAGTGATTGCCTAATTGCACTGCTAGTTCCTTAAAGCAAATTTCACAATATGTGCAGATACATTCAGAGGGAGTGAGGTATTTATTGATCTTTGTTTCTAAACTGACACACAATTTTGAGGCATTGTGTTTTTCTTCACACAAAAGGCCTCAGCAGTTTTCAGCTGCAGCAGCTGCACCTCACCTTTCCAATACTGCAAGAAATGATGATCCAGTTTTTATAACAGGGGGCCTGGGGTGTTGGATGTTTCACATCAGACACAGAGTTTTCTCAGTCCATGAGATTGAAGAATTTTAAACACTTGCTCCATTCTCGTATACGATTCTTCAGTAACATCTTATTCCAACCATAAGCTCAAGAACAAAATTAGTAAGTGGAGGTTTTTTTCCACTGCGTTTTTTATAACTGACTTCAGTATGGGAACACCCAGCTTCTAACTCACATGAGAGTAACCATTTCTCAGATATGTTTTATGTTTCAAAATATGGCTGAATTTTCTTTTGAGTGAAGCTATTCCTCTTCTTGTTTCTAATTTGCTTTATTTGCTCTGCTTGTGCTTGCTCTGTGGTCTTCTCTGCCAAGGGGGTGCAGACAGGAAGGCAAGAGGGGGCAAAGAAGGACAGGGTCACCACAGAACTGCGGACAGCAGCTGAACTCTGGGCCAAGGAGCAGATCTGTACTTCTGAACTTCATCTCCCAGCACCTGTATGGTGACTTAAGTGTGCAACCATCTTAAAACAGAGATGACATTTTAAAGGAGTACAGATCATGGCTGTATGAACTTACTTTTGGTTTTGCCTTTAATTCTGTGTTACATATTTTACTGAATCGGCTATGAAGTTGTAAAGAGAAGAATTATTTAATAGCAATTTATCACACAAAAATATACACAAACCTACACATATATTTCCAAGCATCTTCACATGCTCTAAAGTGTTTGTCTGACTTATGTGCACTTACACATGGAAAAAATGTGAGTATGAAAAATGGCAAACTCCTCAAACAGCAGCTCTTTGTGTTAGTTCCAACACTGATGACAGCAGCCAGTCTTTCTCCCTGTCAGAGCCACCAACCCAGCACCACTCCCGACGTGTGACCTGTATTCCATTGTGTTCCACACCCCAGGAACAAAAATGTCAGCTCTGCTCTAACTGCAAAAATCTCAATTACTATTGATATAAATTAATAGAGAGAACTCGGATGGATTTCACATGATGGGACTTTTGGCTCATAATAACATGTAATTACATATTAAAAACAGTGGATCTAGAGGTTCACAAGAAAAAGCACGGATGCCTAATGTATGTGGTATTTTTCTTTCTTTACAGCACTTTTTATACTGTGGTCACTTTCCAAGAGCTCAGCTTGCTGAACAGGCTGCATCAAACCCAGAGCCCATGCTGCTGTTAAGCGCAATGAAAAGTTACCCCAAACCAAGGTCATCACAGAGGTACTCTATAAACATTGTGAAATGAACTTCACCTCAAGAGTTTACAAAAGGAAAAACAGGTTGGAGGATGCCCAACGGAAATAATGCAGAGATCAGAGCAGAGTTTATGTCTGCTTGACTTCTGGACCACTGCTACACTGAATCACACCTCTCCAAACTCAAATGTGAAAAAGTAAACAGGAAAAGCACCCTGTAGCAAGACATGGGGACATACAAGGTCAGTGTTCTATAAATTCTGCGCTTCAGAAGCAGAACTGCAGGACCAGGGATTTATAGGCAGCTCCCGCTGATGTTTCTAATTGCTAGAGTAGAAATTACGTGCATCCTTCACAGCAGTAGCATGTAAAATCTCTTCTCCTTTTCATCTGCTGAAGCTCAGCCAGCATACCTGTTCATGGGGCTCATTAGTCTGTGCTACAGATGTTGCTAGATAACCTTGAAAAAAAAATTAGCGCGGCTGAGCCCTGGTCTCATTTGTCTGGAGTAGTTAGAACTTGTGCACTTCCTTCAAGCTGTACCTCACAGTGGGGTGTTCAGTACATCATCTTCCCACAGCGGAAAGATGGCTTGTTTTCTTAAGCATTTCCTCCACAATTATTTGGTTTACAGGCACAGAAAAAATAACCTTTTGTTTCTGCCACTTGCCTACCCTTTGGTAGAGACAGACAGTAATATTTATCATAACGTCCAAGTAAGGAAATGTACCCAGTAGATGCTCCTTTACCATTTTTAAATAAGCTTCATGGTATTTGAGCAGTGAGTGAGCATGCAGTAAAGGTGTAAAGACCTAAAGGTGTAGGTTTTTCACACAGAGAAACCCTACAAAAATCATCAGCTAACACAGTCACTTCCCACAGTCCTCTGACTCCATAAACCCATTTAACCATCAATTATCCTAACTCACTTTCAAACGAGAAACGAATAAACCTCATAGAAAGACCAGTCACTTTTCCAGAGCATTATAAATTCTTAACTTTTCTTTTAAAGTGAGGGTCAGGACTGAGGAAACTTGGAGATGAAAGAGCATTACAGGTGTCTGCCTTCTGTGCATCTGATGCACAAACCTTCAAGCTTAATCAATCTGCTCACTTCACAGGAACAGGGAATGGAGGCACCTAAATGATTTCCAGCAATGAGGTTTGAATTATGGCATGTTTTTGCACTAAAAGATCAAGCTACACTTTCCTTCCTGTTACTTGGACTGCTATCAGACAAAGATCTCACATAATAAATGCAATCTGCCTCTTCCTCCTAATTCCCACTGAGCCCACAATTGGAGTGAAGCATGGTGATGCCACTGTGGGGGTGTGTTATGGATGTCACTTAGGGCACATGCTGAGGACAACCACTGTTTAACAGGCTCTTGAATTGGAATTTCATGACCATCATAGTAATTCTGGTCAGAGTTAAAAAGTCTATGTGGCACTCATAATGCACTGATTCTGTTTCTCTGATTGCACACTCTGGATATGTGACTACTGCTGTCAATGCTTACAGGAAGACAGTACAAAAATCACAGGAGACTACAATTACTTATAGGAGAGTAAAGTCACACCCAGCTGTGTGAACAGGACCAGGTTTTCCTTGGCCCAGAAACTCTCATTAACTCTGTAAAATTGCACAAATATTGGAATACAAATCAGACCTGGACCCTCAAGACCACAAAGGTTTGTTTTTATGGTCAGAGTGACTTTTACTGTAAGACCAAAGGCCCAAAATTATAAAGAAATGTACGAAAGTATCTTCCCTTTCAGTCCGTTTTATAGGTAACAGAACACACTGAGATTGGTGATAACAGAAATTCTTCTTTTCTGGAACTGACTAAATGCCAGCATCACCATTGCATTTCAAATGATATTAAGATCAAGGCAATCCAGATATTTTTGATTAAGCCAAAACATTAGCAATACTTCTCCTAACCAGCTTTTCACAAAAGGAAATTCTCCAGAAACGCTTTGAAATCAGACATCAAAGTCAGAACAAAAAAGAAGACATTTCAGAGCGGTAATAGGAAACACACAGAGAAACCTACAAAAACATGTCCTTCTATCTGTTGCTGCCATGTGTTTTACAGCACTGTGGGTCAGCCAACCCAGCACGCCACGCCCTGCCTCGGCTGCAAGGAGTGGGAAACAGCTGGAGGGTTTTACCTGTCGAAAGAAGGCTTTTCTCCACAGTCAAACGCATCCTGCAGCTCCTTGACGAGATTGGCCTGCCCAGGCAGTCGGAAAAGGCCTTCCTCCTTCAGCCCTCGCTGTCGGATGAAGTCCACGCACTGCTCCACCAGCATGGGAGCCAGGCGGTTCCCATAGCGCTTCTCGTACCGCACGGTGTCTTCCAGCTTCTGCCCAAAAATACCTGCACCACAAAGACAGCTCTGACTCAGCTGAGCACCAGAAACACATCTGAGGAGCCCACGCCTTCTGTTACAACCCACGCAATTTGCTTGTCATTTAAATGCCTGGACAATTAACCTACTCCTTTCTTAAGAATAAAATGCTCAATTTCACCATTGACACTCTTCTGGAAATACAGTGCTGACACACTTTCCAACAACGCTCAAAAACATTATTTAAAATAAAACACTGTAAACTATTTGCAAGACCACAGGCACAGAAAACATGGAAATAACACAAGCAGGATTTTCTGTCACAAAACTTCTGATTCAAAAGTGAAGCGTATCTCCATCTTTTTTGGTTAATGCCTAATTATTAAGTACCTCCTGCATCAGTTCCAAAGGCATATAAACATTATCTGTACACATGGAGGGAAAAGTATTTATTAATATAATATAACTCAATATTTTGTCACTACTAAATGGAATTATTATTTTGTTCTCCAAATAGACAATGATAAATCCATTACGTATTACCAACTGCATTATCACCATCTGCTTTAGCAATAATAAATTTTACGTACCAAAAGAAGTTCCTGACATGAAAGGTGAAATATGTCAAACCTGAATAGGTCCTTAAGCTCAGAAGAAAATGGAGATTTTCTGACAGAATTAATTTCAACCCTGATCTGAGGGTATCAGTGCTACCACCGGAATGACAGCTACTCTTTACAGCTTATTTTGCCTCTCCTTTCAAAGTGCAGAGCAGCACAATAATGTTCAGGCATGTCATCTGTGCTGGAAGCTCTCTCTTGAGACCACCACTTGCTGAACAGTACTAGGGCTGAAGCAAGGCAATTCAGTTTCTATATATAGCAAGACAATGAATAGTTCTAAGGCAGTCACGATCAGAAATTAAAGACCAAATGACTACTTCACTTTTGCAATGACGTACACTGTAAAGTAAAAAAAAAAAAAAAAAAGAGGCAGTAAATTGTGCCATTCACTGAGCACACTGCTCCTGCTGGTTTAAAAATATAAAATATTCAAGAAAAACACAATTGTTTTGGTTTGCCTTTTCTAAGAAAAACCCAAAATTGAGCTAGACAGCTTTTGATTTTGACCTAAAAACTTAATTCACCCATAGATTTTAATTCAGATCGAAGCATCCATCCGGGTAACCTTTAATGTGTACATTTTTCCTTTAAGAGAAAGGTAACTTACACCTCAGTTGTAGGTAAGACAGCTGCCTTGCAGATGCTCAAGGATGTAGGGCAAGTTTCAAGTTATCCATATGGAAAGTCTGAGGTTTGTAGTTAAAAGCAATTATTTTTACTGTAGCAGAGGAAGTAACTGCAGAGAGTAAATTATGTCCTGCTAAGACACCCAGAGTCTCTGAGATGCAGAGCAGTGTATTTTGTGATTTCCATGGTACCCACACTTGGGGATGCCAAAACCAGCAGTAGGTAAGGGGAATGAACATCACACACTCACTCCTTACTAGCTCTTTTTTCATGCTGTACGAAACCCAAAGTCCAACAATTAGCAGTTAAAGAAGGAATTTTTGTAATTTCAGAGTCAAGCTTAGAAGAATACTGACTGATGTAGCATCCACAAAGTTTGGGGCCTTGAGGTTGGCAGAGGAGTTAAGTATGCTAAGTATGTTTTCTTAATTCTTGCATACCTTCCTAACCTCCTAAAAACTGACTATGGGGATGGGAGGAGTATTAATTCAATTTGTGTTTCCTGTATTTTTCCAAGTTAAGAGTTGTAGCTGGTTGACACAAAGAAAATCCTCAAGTCCTTCATCTACTACACTCTCCTTCTCAAAGTAGTGGAATTAAGGAGGAAGGTCCACTGAAAGTCAGTTAAGGAATCTGTGTGATTATGGGAGTCTGGGATTTCAAAGTTGCTAATACATGAGAAGGCTGCACTTCAGTGCCCCCCAGTCAGTCCCTTCTCCCAGCTGAACAAGCCCCATTTTCTCTGCCTCTCCTCAAATGGAGCTAGCTTGAGGTTCTAGCTAGGTTGAGGTTCTAGCTCCTCAATCTCTTAGTGATCCTTTGCTCAACTCACGTTAGTATTATCTCCACCTCCTGGTTTTGGTGGGTTTTTGTTTGTTAAAGGATACAATATTTGGAATACGGTCTAAAAAATGTAAAGCAGAAGACGTTAATCACTTTCCTCCTTCTGCTAGCTCTGCTCCTGCTGATACTGCCCAGACTGCTGTCAAATCTTCCCTACTGCCAGGTCCACTGCTGGCTCGTGTCCAGCTTACTGTCCCCCGGGGCACCCAGGTCCCTTCCCCAGAGCTGTTTCCCTGGAGTAATTTCTTCTTAGGTGCAGGACTGAGCCATCCTAGTCCAATTTACCCTATGAACATACAGCCCAAGACTCCTTGCAAGAACGCATGAGATTTCCTGGTTTTAAACACAAGACTTTTTGCCTCTTTTCAAACAAAATATGACAGGATATTCCAATTATACCACTACAATGTACACATAATTACAGTTCATGCCCACTGACAGTACAATTAGCAGAAATAAGCTTTCCCCTACTGGCTATACCTTCTTCTCACCATACTAACTTTCTTTAATCAGTAATGTGCATATTGCAGCTTCCATTTGTAGGAGAGAGTAAGTTCTTAGACCTACCAGAGCGCTTTGGAACTCCTATTAGCAATGACACTACAGTCAAAACACATCACTTTCTAGTATTACGTTTTTTGGATGCTGCCTTTTTTTTGTTCATTTTAAAATTAGTTTTCAAAGCACATCTAATAGATAATGAATAAAATCAGAATAAGGGCATTTTGTGCTGTGGGAGCAAAAATCCTTACTATATTACTATAAATAGCTGATGCACCACAACGCAAAATGTACTGAAAACAGGTGGGAACCAGAAAGCACTAAGATGTCTGTAACTGGAATTAAACACTATTTTTCAATTTGTTTGGCATTGGAATTAATCTCAGGAAGGCTTGGGTTGGTGTCTAAGTGTAGGTTGAACGAGATTCTCCAAAGGAAGCATTTCCTCCACCTAACCAACATAGAACACTGCACCAGGCAGCACTTGGCCATGAAATGAATCAGCCATGATAAGCCTGCACAAATATTGACTTGAAGTTACAGACTTGCTGATGCCTTATGGCAAAGGTACTCTGTTGCCAGGGGCAGAAGGGACAGAAACATGACAACTCTGCTTCCACATCATGTTGCCATAGCTTCTACCTGGCTTATCATCCTTCTGGTGTCTCCTGGGTAAGGCATACCTTGTTCCACTGCCCCTCTCGAATGCTTTTATCCCCTCTCATGCCACAACTAACTGCTACAGAGATGCTGCAGATGAACAGTCTACAAGCATTAAGAGGTTGACTATTTGGAAGCAAAGGCATTCCTGTGAAAACTGCAGTTCCATAATGTTGGCAGAGAAAATAAACACTATCAGCTATAACTGCTAACTACTACTTGCACCTCCTTTACAAAGAAGAAAAGAAAAGACAGTCCAAGTTACAGAGACTAGATTAGAGATCACAGAGATAATCTCAAATGCTGTTTCTTAAGAGTAAGTTTCCACTATAGTAACTAAACGAGAACATCTCTGTTGGAGAAGGAAGTAGAAGAGAGCCCTTATAACTCATGTTCTAATCCAATCTCAAGTGGCTCCTCCTAAATCTCGATGTCTCCAAAATCCAGAAATGCACAGATGCACAAGAGCTGAGCTGTGGCTTTGTTTTTCCTTGGCATAGGGTACCAGAGGAGAAACAAATAAACAAGAAACCATGAGATTGAGAATGGCACTGGTTTGGCTTCCCCGCTGGAAGCTGGTGGAAGGCAGGGAAATGCACAGGATCCAGTTCTGACCAGTCATTAGATTTAATCAGAACTGTTTCTTCAGAGAGCCCTTGCAGGTCTGTAAAGCTATATCCAATTAAGCCAAGATCACGCATAACATCAAAGAGGAAAATCACATGCTAGTAAAGGGCATGCTGAGCAGTTATTCATTAACTAGAACATTCCCGTGGCAGAAGTTTTGTAAACACTTCGAGAAACTGGGTTTCCATGCTTAACAGATACCCAGAAACCTTATGAAAAACACCACAGTGCTATATACAAATTCTGCATGTGTCTTCTCAAGAGCTATGGAAGCACTGTGGTTCTTTTTCATGGTACATAGTCACAGTGAGAGCGTGGCTTTAAAATCTAAGAATGCAATCAGTCAATTATTTCCTCAGCTAACTTAACACAGGCAGGCCTCACATCTAAAGTCCATGAACTTCTGATTCAGGAGGAAAAAAGGAGAAAAATCTAGATGGCCATTCTGCCTCTAAGGAATGGCTTGAAATAAGGAACATCTCAAAAAAGGCCACCTGCCACTCTAGATCTACCACAGCACACACATTCAGTGAGCCAGAAGGTTTCAGACAGCAAAAGGCACTGAGGGCTGATATTTTCATAGATGGCCTACACCTGTACATGTGCAGCAAAGGATCAAGGGATCCTGGTGCTTCTGAAACAAGTTCTGGTTTCATGGGCTGTAATGATCAGAAAGGGTCAGTTAAGGTTAAAGGAACTGATTTCAGCTTAAAATTTGGATGCAAAATTTAAACAGCTCGTAATTCTTCATCAGTAATTCACTGACAGAAAACAACAGATCAGATGAATGGCTTTCAACAGCAGGGCTGAGAACAAAGGTCCTGGAATAACACAAAGAAGTGGCTGTCATGGCCACATAACACCTAGTAAGGAGCTTCTAATTATTATTTCCCATCAGCTTTCTGCTCAGATGTTCCCCAGCAGTAAGTGCTGTTTTGAGTAGATCAAAGACAGGGAATATTTTCTTCTTCTCTACAGAATTTTCTAATGTACAGGAGAGGAAAAATCCCACCAAAACCAGTGGTAGCAGAATTTGTTCCTGCCTGAATAATTTTCTTCTCTTTAAGACTTTTCTCAACCCCACTGTCAGTGTGATACTGGCAGTACAGAAGGTAAGATAAACTCCCACCCTGCAGTTTAGAACATTTGCACACCCCAATAACCTGCTTGCAAAAACAACTCTCATATAAGAGCAGAATTAGATACAGGAAAGGAGACAATCTTGAAAACATCACCAGGCATTTGTCACAGCTGATCACATCAGAGCCTGCACTATTTCTCTGGCCACAGCCAATGCCACCTCCTTCTCCACAACTCTGGCCACCCAAATTCACCACATTATTGCATGTTCTCACTATTGCATGCCTCCTCAGATACTGCTTTCTCCATTGACCCTGCATGTTCTCCATGGAAATTCCTGTGGTGGTACTTAAACAGAGAGCATCTGCTTCAAGCTGGAGTTTAAAGATACTTGGCTCTGTCTCTGTTCGGATGCTGCCCTCTGAGCTTTGACTTCTCCTATGACATGACTCCCAGACCCCAAAAGTCTGGCATCTAATTTTTTGGTGCCAATCACAATGGAACTTTGATCTGGATTTCCAGGAAGGGTTCTATACCTGGTATCGTTGTTGAAGATGATGTCATTATTCTCTTGTACTTCCCATGACTAGCCAGTGGTTTTCCCTGCTTATTTTATTTTCTGCATCGTGTTGCACAGCTTAGATCTAATTGATCTGCTTTATGCAATTATGGATTAGGTTTACAGAAGGCTCGTTTTGCCTTTTTTTATACTTAGGTATACAATCTGCAAATGAAGTTGCAATAATTCAGTAAACCAATTAATAAGACAACTGTAGTTAGCCCAATGTGCCAGTGCCACCATAGTAAGGGCTTGACTGAGTCCAGTTAATGTCTGTTAATCTTTCTGTTGACTTCAGTAGGACATGGACCAAGTTAAATACATGCCCCAGCATTCTGCAGCTCTGATCTAGGTGCCTTGACAGAAAATGTATATAAGAAAGCAACCAAAACAAATTTTACCTAGAGAAAAGCAAATTAGCAGCATCACCTCCATCACTCTGTCCTCTGCCTCAAGTTCTGCTGCTTCACTTGGGAGTTTTAGACATGGAGAGTTTCTGTATCAGAACTTATGGGGGAAGAATCAACAGCTGAAGCTCTTCTTGGAGCAGCTAAGGCTGTATTCAGGCACAAAGGCAGCTGTCTGCAAAATTATTAGTTAATCCTTTATTCTACTTCCAAACATTTCTCAAATAGCGAAGGGTATAAACAGGGCACAGGCAGCTCTAATTCACACCGACACCTTGAAATGCAATACGCATGCACATCCTCCTGGCCAGCCTGCAGCAGGACTGAACTCCAGCAACCAAGGGCCTTGGGGATGGGGGTACAGGAGGCAAACAGCCCCCAGTGCTACCTCAGCTGCAGGTGATAGCTGATCCCTGCAGTAGTTCTGCAGTGAGCCCATCACTGGCTGTGATCCTTCCTTCTAAGACATCGCCCCTCACTGCCTGCTCGCCAACCCTCGAAAGCAATGATGTCACTACATTGTGCTGAGGCTTGGGAGCAAAGAGCTGTGTGGTCTTGCAAAAGGGCAAATGGCAGCACGGGGGAACAGCTGAGGAAGGAGCAGCAGAAGGAGGTGACAGAATTTGTTTAAGAATTTGTGTAATTTGTACATACTATTTGTATAATTTGTAAAATAATTTCTCGCGCTTCAGAAAAACACGACAATTTAGCCCTTTCACTTGGATTTCTCAGTCCAGCAGAGCTTTTAAAACAGCACTAACATTCATCCTCTTCTTCCCCCACACAAAGTTTTTGTCCTTGTCATGGAAACAGTTTCTCCCCACCCATCACAAGTGCCCTAGCACCCACCTTACTTACTATCATTCGTTGTATCTCTGTCTCAGACATGTGTTTCCCTTCCAGTGCTTTCAGCTGACATATTATGACATCCAGTCTCCTCTTTGCCCTCTTACCCGGAGTATTTCCATGCTCTGCTTCAACAGGAGTATGTGCAATGCAAACCAACACTGGCTGTAAACCTCTCTATGCAGCAGGTGAAATGCAGGCTGCAGGGTAGCACGATGAAGTGGCAATGCAGCCCTTGCACCAGGACAGTGCATTGTAGAGCTACACTTCATCAGAAACCTCTGAAATCAAGGACTCAAGCTGCTACACAGATAAACATTTATCACCTTGCTTTGCTCCCTCTCTTCTCCCTCCCTCCTCCCACATAGACAAAATGCAAATATAAACTCTTTTTCCTGATGTTCTGCCAAACAGGCAACTCAGAGCTTCACAGGTCTAATTCCCTCAGTGTTCTCACTCAATTCTGCTCAGAGGCACTGCAATGATCTTGTCTCATTCCACCTCATTCCTGCATTCATGGGCTATTATGTAGAGGAGACAGTATCAGCCGGCCAGCTACAAACAAATGAACAAAGGAGTAAATAAATCATTCGTGGAATGTTGGCATCTGCATTGTTTAATGCCTTTTGTTTCGGTGCTCTCATCTGCCCCTGCACACAAAGCCCCCTTGGCTTCTCAGAAGCCATGGCTTCACCAGCACAGCAGAACACAGCGACAGAGCAGACCTACCTTTGCGGAAACTAAAACACCGCTTAATTCTCCTGTAAGTAGTTTTAGGAATGAAGGGAGCTGCTGCTAAGGCACCTGGGCTGCGGACTCCAGCATTTCTGTCTTCAGGCATCATACAGGCCAGAGCCCCCACGTCCCTCCAAAGCTCTCCTTCACCAGCAGCATCCAGACGAAACACCACGATTACTCATCATTACTGACTGCTGAGGAGTTTATAGTAGTGTATTTTCCTCTGGAGCTAGGAGATTTGCGGTCTTCTAGATCTTGGGTAGGGCTTGAAACGATTTTGATGTTCTCTTCCCTGCTTCAGTTTTGCTTTGGGGAACAATTTCCTTCCATCTATTTCCTTTCGTTCCTTTTATTTCCTGCGGTGAGACAACTGCCTATTATGCAACGTCACAACAAAAGAGTTTCAGCAAAAAGATGTATCTTCCATTCAAACAGAAGTGCCTGCACAGATGGAGGGGGAGAAAGACCTCTTCCTCCCGGCTGGAACAGGAGCCTGAGTGGCAGAGACTCTAATTCCACAGCAAAAGCTCAGCACTGTGCGGTGTGCAAGGGGAAAAAGAAGAACAATACCAAAAAGGCCACAGAAGAATCCTTCAGGATACAAGACTCCTCGCTGACACCCTTTATTTCTGCAACCGAGAAGCAAAAATAACAGTCCCTTCGCCCAAAAGGCTCTTTGTCCATACCAGATTCCTCTCAAAAGTCCTTTTATACGGCCAGCTCCTCGTGTGATGCTCTCATGGGCTTCTCGCTTGTTTTATTGCCTTCCAACTACCAGGAGCTCTCCCGGGAGAGGCGCGTCAGATGCGGCAGCGGCGCATCCTTGCCGGCAGGATCCCGGGAGCTGCTGAGGAATCTGTGCCTGCAGCGGGGGATGCTCTGGCGGCTCGCTGGCCGCCGGCCCCAGGGCAGGGCTGGCAGCGGGGCTGGCAGCGGGGCTGGCAGCAGGGCTGGCAGCAGGGCTGGAAGCAGGGCTGGAAGCAGGGCTGGCAGGAGGGCTGGCAGCAGGGCTGTGCTGCTGGCCGCCTGCGTGCAGCAGGTGCGGGGAGGACGCGGCGCGGCAGCCGCAGCGCAGGTTTGTGTCTCCTCGGGTGACTTTGGGTTGACTTCAGGCGCCTGTCATGTGCGGCGGCTGGGAAAGCGAGCAGGCTGTGCCTGGCTCCTGCAGGAGGTGCCAGACCTTACACCACCACCCTTGCTAAAATGCTCATGCTCCTTCTTCTCGCCTCCTCCCCCCCCCTTAAGTTGCAGGCTCTGTAAAAAACTGCCTTTTTAATCTAATCAGGAAGGGAATTTCATGTGCAAACAGGCGCTACATGCCCTGCCTCATTTACATTTCTTTTCCCTTTCAGATTTTTCTTTCCACAGTCACCTTATTCTTCTGGTGCAATAAACAACCTGTTTCTGATGAGCTTAGCAGATTCCCACCTGCCCCCCTCCCACCTTCTCCTTCCAGCACAAGTTAACAAATAACAATTTAATGATAAGGTTAATAATTTACAGAGCTCCTTGCTCTGGTACCAGGAGTCCTCTTCCGCTGCCAGACAAACTTTAAATATTAGTGGCTCAGCAAGGCTTGTACACATCTGCTGCACACACACACACACACACACACACACACACACACGTAGAGCTTACTTACAATGCTTAAAACAACCAGAAAATTCACGTTACTCCAAGTGGCACTTGACTTGCGTGACACCAGGCTATTGTTGTTTACATTAAGTACTGAAATTCAGGAAGGTGATATAAAACTAGCGTTTTGATTCATTAGCTGTTCTGAAATAATTTTGTGTTGCAAGTAATTGTTACTGGCTAGTTGTCATCATGTGATTGCAACTTTCCTGTATCTTTTTTACAGCTAATATATAATATGTAAAACCACTTTTAACTTCAGCAGCTACAAGATCATAAAGGCAGGCTCTTAAGACATCTTAAGTCAGAAGTGCCTGTCTTAAGAAGAGTCA
This sequence comes from Leptocoma aspasia, assembly GCA_013399835.1. Lineage (NCBI taxonomy): Eukaryota > Metazoa > Chordata > Aves > Passeriformes > Nectariniidae > Leptocoma > Leptocoma aspasia. The sequence goes on along the minus strand of VXAX01004289.1, from coordinate 2,646,888 downwards.
GACTGTTGCAGCAGCTGTAGCAACATCCACATAGCAAGGATAATAAAAATATGAGTGTCTGGCCATTCATAATTACAGAACAGTTAACAGGATTTATTTATATTTGTTAAGATAGCTCTGACTATTAAGTAGTTAATAAAATGGAGGACATGTTGGAAATTTGGTTCTTAATGGTGACACATCCCCATGATACTGCCTTTGCCTTGTTATCACAGTTAAACCTTCTCCATGAACACTACACCCTAAATTATGTTCCAGCTATTTTTGTGTTTTCCAGCGAGTTAACTCTTTGCTTCCCAAGACAAACAACCCTGAATCAGTATACCTGCTCAAGAAACCCAGAAAGAAAAGTAAGAACATACTTCGAAGTGTTTTAACTGCAAATGAATTGAAAAGGCAATGCAGGGACTGCACCCATAGTTTTATGCAAATCAGCAAGCAAAATCCTCAGCGAGGTGCTTCCCTCAGTAACTGGTATTAAACATTCCTACAACAATGATGGTGTCCTGAGAATTTTCTTGGTGGCTGGAAGGATTCCCAGCAGCAAATCAGAAATAGCTCTTGCCTTATAAAAGCAAATGAGGAGCTGGTGAAGAAAGCAGAGGGTCAGGACTTGAGAGATTTGGTTTCTATTTGTAGCTCTGTTCATTGACTTGGGCTAGAATTTAGTTTCACCTAATCACAGCTCCCCGCCTGTGACATGCAGAGAGACACCTCCACTTGCAGAAGAACAGCAAGGCTGCCTTTCCCTGTTACCTGCCACAGAAAGATACTGTGGTGCAGGAAGCCAAGTGCAAAAATCCACAAAGATACTCTTTGAAAAATCCACTTCTGCTAAGCCTCCAAATTTATTACTGCCACAGCAGCTTATGCTGCTACTTGGACTGGAGCAGGAGAACGCTGAGGAGCTCAACACAAGGCCTACTTTCTGAAGAGAAAGCTGGGGATGGGTAATCTTGGTGCTATACAAAAAACCAGGTTTCTTACCTAGCCTAATTACAGAAGACTGTGCTACTCATACCATCCCTTTCCCAAACCAATTCCATATACCCGTAGCAGTTCATGCCTTCTAAGACAAACCTTTCACTTTGTGAGTTTTGGAGGTTTTTGTTATGTTGCTTTCTCTTTTTTAAAGCATTCTAAGACCTACATTCCCAGATTAGGACTGTGCCATCTTATTTAACATAAAGGGCCAGATGCCAGTGACATGACTGCTTTGCACCATCTTTTCAGGACAGATTTCCCCAGGAGAAGGCAAGAAGAAGGCAGTCATGTCTCAGAGATGCCAGGTAGGTCCTAGCTGGCCAAGTCCTTCAGTGCAGCCCACCAGTGAGGCCGAAGTCCTCTCCTAAACACTGTGTGACCTGATAAAGCACAAAGGAAGATGAGTAGCTCACAAGGAAAGTTTTCTTTAAAATTTTCATTAGTCTCTCTCTCCTCCCTCCTGTGTTCTACCTGGCAGTTAAGAGAAAGGAGAGAATAAGCGTTTTCAGTGATAACTGCACTTCTTGATTGTGAAACAGCACAGACAATCCTGCCCTCCTGGCTTTTTTTCCAGCAACCTGCAGACAAAAATAATCATTTGCGGCAATACAGGTGGTCTTCCACTGTACAAAATATTTCTGTCCTCAGGCTTAAGAGATTTGAGAGCTCCAAGGAACAGACTGATTAACATACAGACATTTTGTGCAAGTGTATCAATTATACTCATATTATAATATTAGATATTATCACCAGAATAGCAATGATGAAAATTATTACAATAATTTGCAGCCCTTTCAACATAAGAGAGCTTTTTAAAAAGACAACTAGACTCACAACGATAAATTTTGGTCCAGTACTACTGAAATCATTGGAGATGCCAATCAAATTCCCACACTGTTAGTGCTAATATTCTGAGCACAGCTTTATATAATACTATTACTGGTCTTAGCTGTCACTGGCAGGAGCATTGCTGACAGCTTTTCAAACAGGCATTTAAGAAACACCATGGATGGTTTTTCAGCTGGTGACCAAAGGAATTTACCCTGCCTCTCCCCACAGGAAAAGCCGATTTCATACAAGACCAATCTTCTGTAAAAACTTCCCCTCGCACTACCCTGTGCTATCCTCATCAAAGGAAGTGGTTCCAGACAGTTCAAAGTCTTTTAATTGAGCCCTCTGCATGGAAACATGTTTACTCCACTTTTCTGGAAAGATCTAGACCATTCTCCTCTTTACTACAGAACTCTGGCTGTGACTCAGAGATAACAGAAGAAGCCCTGTGAGTCTTTGTGCATCTGTGAGCACTGCATGTTCCCTCAGTGACTCACCTCCTCCAAACGGCGCCCATATAACCCTGCGGATGGATTTCACCCAATCCTCCATGTCATTCTGCGTGCTCGCCATGAGTAGGTAGGTCTCATGATTAGCTGTCATCCGCTCTCGGTCTGCTCCTGCAAGACAAGATAATTGCACTTAGAAACCCTTTTGCTTCTGTGCCCAGCCAAGCTCCTGCCAGTCTGGCTGCTGGAAGCACCAGCAGCGGCTCCATAGCAAGCAGACATGGATACTGTGCAGTGCAGTGCTTGCTGTCAGACATGGCATGAAAAGAAGGTCCTGTAAGTACATTCCCCATGAGACAGTGAGAAGCTGTCATGCTTCCAAAAGGAAATGAGAGGATAAATGTCATCAGTAAACAAAACCAGCCCCATGCTGTTCCAAGAACCACGGGGGCCTGCACTAATCTGTAACTTGATACACGCACTGGAAATTTTGCAGCAGTTACTGTACCACGGTGGAGAGAATAAACACAGAGACTGATAAGGCTGCTTTGAACAAGTGGGGATGACTCCATTCTTATTTTCAGGAACACACTGTGCCACATTCAGGGCAGTAACACTTGATACACCCAAGTGTTGCTGTGACTCCCTACGGAGAAGGCAGGCGACACGGTACAACCCGCTGCCTTGGACGGCTCTGGCGAGGATTAGATTAAAAGGGAACACACTGCCTTTTTATCCTTTCTTTAAAGAATGGGCCCACACTAAGAAGGTCAAAACCAGAACTCAGCTTGCCACAGCTCCATGTTTTCAGACTTGCAGTACTGTTTCATCTCCATTCCAAAAGGTACCATGTTAGTGCAAGGGCACTGGGGATGCAAACCACCTTTCCAGCACTGCAGAATGCCAAACCCTTCCAGAAAAAAGGGCATTTTGATGCCCTTCCACTGATCCAAGGTCATACATGAGTACTTCACACACAAATGCAATGCACCTAGAAATCCTGTCAGTCCTGTATTCACATCTTTCCAGCTTCTTACATTCCAATTTTTTATCCTAGTGATATCTAAAGTAAATATCTCTGCTCATTACAGCAGGAATACTGCTCCTAGTAGAGTATCATGCTTAGTGCTGGGCATTCAAACAGATAGGTTTTTAAAGAGAAATTTCTTAAAGACTAGAAAATCCAGGCACAAGTATTCTGAATTAATCTACTCCTGTATACCACGCTTTACAGAACTGAGACACACAACTGTAAAAGGGACTTAACTAAAACTTGATGAATTCAAAAGCCAGACATTGGCAGGTTCTACTGAAAATTTATTCTTAAGGATTACATCATTATTGAAAACTTAAATTTTAACTTGGAGGTAAACAGAGATTCTGGTTTTCTACAGTCCAAACTCTGCCATTCATACGCCCTATGTTCCCCAAAAAGGCATCAAAACAAATAATGCAACAACCTGAACTACAGTACATTTTAGACCATACCACAGTTTAAAAGTCTAAAGAACACTGCTTTTTTTCCCTAAGATATAGTAAGGATGAACCTATGTTAAGTGTCAATACTAGAGAAATACCAAGATTAATTTTTTTTTTAAATTTTTTCAGTGACTAGAAAGTGACTGACCAAGATCAGTACAAAACATGAGTCTTATTTCTGTGCTATGTTCCATCCTTTTTACCTCGGAGAATGAGGGTGTGGGGACAGGGAAGCATCAGAATCCCAGACCCTAGCACTCCACATCAACCCTGCCCCACAGAAAACACACAGTCAGGCCCTGGCAATTTGCTCCCCATTTTTACCTTTTACATAGCATTTTGACCAGAACAAGGACAGATCTCTCATTCAAGGACAAAAAGGAGACATGATACCATCTTCAGTTTACTTCAACAGGCCTATTTTACACATCATCTAGAGCTCTCACCCTAAAAAAACCAAAAAATAAGGAGAGAAGCATAAAACCTCAATATATTCTCACAGCTATAAAATATAGTAGCAATGAATAGAGTACAGAGAAAAATAATGCACGACAATTGAGTCATTTCTGTGACTTATGAAACCTGAAAAAATTATTTATCTTATCATATTGCACTGTAACTCCTTTTCATTCAGTGGACTAGGATCCTCCAAGGTGCCACACACACAAAAAACATGCATAACATAATATCTATCAGACCCAGCAATAAAAAAAAAAAGTGGTGGCATGGTTTTTTTCACTAAAGAGACAACAAAAAATATGACATGTGATGGTCCTCTCAGGTGCTGCCAGATTGATCTGTATTCTTTTAACAGCCTGCATATTTACATTCAGCAGATTATGTAATACTTGCTTAGCAGATGATGCCGTATTTACTGAGTTATTATGTTATGACAAATTGGAGGGTGTTCTCCAGATAGAGTGGATTAATCCCAGAAGTCTAGCTAGCTTATTTACAGTGTGAATTCCAGAGCAGTACTTTAGCTCAGGTAAACACCCCGTGAGCCAATACACAATCAGCCTGATTTTGCAGAGAAGGAAAGCATAATGTTTGGTTACAGTACCTTTTTATGAGAAAGTGAAGCTTTCCTAACAGAAAGAGCTTCATCATTTTATAGCAATTTTAGATCTACTTTGTAATTCATATCCCTTTCTTTCACACACACTATTGGATCTTGCAGGGTTCTCCTATTTGTGTGTTAATGTAGATATTATCCATTAACTAAAGCCTCATTAAGATTTTTTGGGGACACAATACCACCTGGATTTGTGTTTTACTGCAAATATTAATTTTTAGTGGGACTATATTTTAAATACAAAATTTACAGACGAGACAAGAAGAAATGACCATGATTTGGGAAAGAAGTAATCTCAGATAAGAAATATTAGAAAAACAGAAATAGAATTAGGACCTTTCTGAATCTTCAGTAGGTTTGCAGGACATTAGTGAAAGACATTGTTTGGAATATCCACTTCCACTCTTTTTTCCTTTTAACACTTTTGTTATGATTCCAATGAAGCACGAGTAGATCACAATCTCCAAAAATCAGACATCTATTCATACCAAAGATACCAGCATTAACGACATCAACTTGAAAATGGTGCTTAGCATGAAGTCACATTGCAGATGTGAATCCATACCCTTTTCCGTGTGGAAACCATAACCTATTTTATTACCTCTATTGTTTTCTAGCTTCAGATTATGCCTTCTCAAATTTCCATGCCTGCATCCGCAGTCCAAGAAATGCCTAAGCCTGTGATGTGGCCTGGCTGTGAACAGCCAACCCAAGGGGCTGGAATATGAACTCCACTTTTTACCCCTGTCTTTTTCCTTTTGTGACTTTGCAGGTGCCACAGGAGCTGGAAGGAGCAGAACCCAGACCACCTGACCAAAGAAGCCGACTCTGGCATGTTTGAGATGAAAAGCTGCTGTTTGCACAACTGATGAGTAGATCCTGTACAGTCCAGCCTCTGGAAATGGCCTAAAGTAATTGGATCTACACTGTTTGTAGTCTCAGAACAACAATGTACCATCACATAACGTTACTCCTGTGTTACTCCTAACCAGACCCTAATCTGCTTTATTTTCTTGGCAGCAGCAGAAACGAACTCTTATTTATTGATGGCATCTATCCATAACACCCATATGAGTGCCCAGTGCTCGGTCCTGCCTGCTCAGGGGCTTGCTGACCCACAGGCTGATGCTGCTGGTACCCCCAGTACCAGCAAGAGATTTTAAGAACTCTTGCCAGCATCCAGGAAAAGAAACCAAAAGAAAACAAAAGAAAAAACAAAACAAAGCAAAAAACAAAAAAGCCACCACAATTAAAATACAGAGAGGCCAATTCCTGCAGGGATCCACTCTGCAGGGGAAAAGAGAGGGACCAGGCTGTGCTGGTGATGCAGCACCACAGCTCACACTCAGGAGAGGCACTGGGAGCAGGGACTGCATTTAAGGGGGGACAGTTTCCTGAAGTACCAGGTTCAACAGCTCTGCAGCTCCTTACCGCCCACCCATTAAAGGAGAAGGCACAGACATTCTGGCATTCAGTCCTGAAAGGTGTTTTTACTACTTTGTATACTCTTCCCGTCTAAGCCAACACCTTTCCTTTACCTGCATGTACCCGAGCTGAACTCTGCATGAAGTATTGCCTTTGTCCTTTTAAAAGTATCTTGGATTTCCTGTGAACAGTGGTTCCAGCATTTCTTGAGAATGGAATGCAAAAGGATTAAATTCATACCAACTGTTTAAGGGAGAATTTTCTCCCAGGAGGAACATCAAAAAACTAGGATTAATCCGATTTTTTCTGAGCTGAGAATGTCATGGCCAACCTCACAAGAACATTCAAATTCTAAACAAAAAAGTAAAATAAAATTGGGGACCAATTTCAAAGTGAAACAGTTTCCTACTCCCTTATGCATTTCTCTTAGCCACAATTTCTGAAACCTGAACTTTCTTCAGCTTGGGAACTGAATGAATATGAAAGGGAGACTGGCTTTACAAGAGAACTCAGTGGGTTTTCTTTAGAAACATCCTCCTGCTTGGATGCTATATATCTGTCTCCTCAAATTAAGAAAATGCTAAATAGTAAAATTTTAGCCTTCTGATATTTCAGATGAATACACTAAATGCACCTCCATATGGTATTCAAACTCATGGCTACTCACTACCTCACAGCATACTCTTCTCTGTTCAGGTAGATGATCAGACTATGTGACTTACCATTCCTGATCATGACTCCAGTTAGTATTTCTTCACATGCAAAATACCAATAATCATGATAAAATTCACAGCTCTTCCCCTACACTTTATGTTCCTAAATTTTCCCCTTTGCTGCAAATGAGCTGTACATTACCTGACATACTTAATCTATGTCACTAGAAAAACCCACCTCAATTTGCTTCATCAACTTCCATTTTAAAGCACTTGTATTCAGACATTTTAATCCAAAGCAGAAATCATCTCAGCAAATTGTGGAGATAGAATATCAGAGAACAAGATGAAGAACCTTGTTCTCCTTTTTTTCCTAATGAAACTCCTTGTTTAAGAAAAAAATCAGGAATTTTTGGTTACCCAACCTTGATAGTAAAACAGTATTAAGCACTGCTGCTTTAAGTACAGTGACCGACTTGACACACTGATGTGCTACAGCTCAAATTCACACGTCTGTCTTCCATATACCAAACCTGGGAACTATGGGATCCATCCATCCTCAAGTGAGACAAGGAACTCCATTGTAGCTGTTAATCATGCCCAACTTTAATGAAATGTAAGAACTAATTTGCTGGCCACTCCTTCTGTTCATGAACCCTGTGCACCTTGGGTGCGATGAAAATCACATATGGCTTCTTTCAAGGATGATTTGGGTTCCTGCATTGAGCTGATACAGGACAATTTATCCTTCAAACTGCCATTGAACTGGTAGATGAGTTTAAACACTACAATGTTTTATGTTCATCCTGGCTGGGACAGTGGAAAAACTTAACTGCAAAAAGCTTGGTCGGAGCATAGGCTGAGCAAAGACAAACAAAGGAGCTAAGCTTCAGAATGCAATTGTGTTTTAATGAGATTTTCATGTCTTGCTGGGTCCAGGATTCATTAAGAACTTTTCTGCATAGAAAAGCTGCATCTCACAAGACCAATTTGAAAACCAAAAGAGACAAAGCTACTTGAAACTTGCTCTCTCTGTGTTTGGGGGTTTTTCTGTGTTTTTATTTGCTTATTTATAATTCTAAAAAGCTTCTTTATTCTGCATATGCCTGGTAACTGGTGCTGTTCTTCCTGACTGTGTAAAACTTGATCAAGAATTTACAGCCTTCCCTCTTAGTTCATCTGAGAACGAAGAAAGGAGTAGATAGCCTAAGTTCAAGTCACTGCCCTCTTTTCTTTACTACAAAACAGAAAGTCTGGACAGCCAAGTTCTTAAAGATCATGCAAAAACTCAACTCATCAGAAGAATACTACACAGTTGCATTACCTCTAAAGCCTTGATGACAGGTAATAGATTGGGTTGAGGGAGAGCTACAAACTACAATTCCAATTCCAATTTCCCAGGACTGCCCTGTTCTATCTGCTGTAATTGTTTGGCTCAAGGTTGCTTAGTCATCTAAAGGACAAAGACATGGCTGGAGAAACACTTGTGCTTTAACTGACTGATGCCACCACCACTGAGAAATCTCAGCTTTGACATACAGAGCTATCAAAATCACCACTTTTACTAGCAAACCACATCAGGTGCCCTATAAAATTTTTCTCTTCACAAAGAATTAACACATTTTCCTAGAAAATCAAGCAACTGTGAACAAGTCAGTAATGAAGATACTGCTTTTTAAATACTTCGGTACAAATATAATTTTCTCTTGCTCATATCCAGCCAATCTTTTGCATTAATGATCTGCAACAGCAGTGTTCTAAACTATGGGTGTATTTTTTTGAAATGGCCTATTAGCTTTTCAACATAAAAGCTGAAGCCTAATTTAAGTGCTAAGTGGCAAAAGATTGCTAACACAAGTACATTCCCTGGTGGGCATTGTGCTCTAGCACGATTTCCCCACTTGCAGAACGCTTGGAAGACAGCAGGGCTTTTTCAACAGAATGAGCTGTTTTCATGAAGCACTGAACCAGCTGCTGTCAGATACCTGAAATCAGGCTCAGGAAATGAATTCCTCGTATGTAACACAATGAGCACTCTGTACAGGTAGGTCTCTCCTGTGCTGCAGGACTATAACGGCAGCACCATCAGTCTGTAAGAGTAACTTCAGTGTTTTGCACAATAAAAGCATAAAAGCAGTGCATTTGCATAGCTGTAATTATTGCTTAAATACCTGTGCAAAGAACTGTGGTGCTTGCTCATCAGGAGTTATAATTGTGTGAGAAAGAGATCATTAATGAGGAAAAGAGATGTGAATTCAAATCATCCCTTGAACAATTTTTTCAGAGCTCTTTAATCTTTTCAGGCATGCCTCATTCTTCCCCCCTATTTTTACTGCCCTTCCTTTATTCCTAATTTGAACTGCTATGCTTCAAACAGATTTCACAGTCCTCCACCCTATCCTCAGCCACAGATCCCAGTGGCACCTATTTTATCTTATTCTCTAAGATGTTGGTGCCAACACAGTTCACTTTTGTATCTTGCCCTTTCCCAGTGCCATTCTCACTTGAAAAAATCTCATCTCTCTTCTTGCTCAGGGCACACCACACAGAACACTTTGTTTACAGGTTTTAATGGCAGTCCATCAATCTGTGTGGACCCCATCACAGCTCTACACTTTACCAGCCCCTGAGCACACATTGCCTCTTGCAATGGAATTTCATGTGGGCTTTTTTTTTTTCTTTTTAATAGAAAGATGGGAAAAGCATAAATAAACAAAAGCCCAGAGACTGGCCATAAGAAATCCACTCCTCTATAAATCCACTCCTCTATATCCTTTATTTTGTATGTCTCAAGTCCTAGTAGTAATGTTGATTCAGTTAGAGGGAAAAAAAAAAACATTGCATGCCACACTTGTCTATATAAATGTACAGTGCTGTTACAGTGCCCTATTAGCTAAACTTCAAACATAAAGAGCTTTCCTCTGAAATTTTGAGTTAAAGGAAGTAAAAATAAAGCAGAGTTTTGCCTAATGTCACAAACTATTAAAAACCTACTGTGGCTTTTTTAGTTAAAACTTGTACACACAAAAGATATCTAATTGTCAGGGCTTGTTTCCTGGGGACAGAGGCAAGAGAGATTTGCTTTCTGAACAATAGCTTTGTTCCTATCAGACAGCAGAACTCATTTGGGACCTCCTAGAATAAACACCAGAGAAAGAAGAACATGAGTTTTTCAATGACCTGTCAATGGAGAAGTTTGAGGGTCACATAATGTCAAACATAAGTGGTAGTGCAAGAACTTGTGGATGACTTCACTGTTACCTGCTGTAACTAATTTATTCTAAGAGAAAAGCATAAATTCAAATTATTACAGCAACTTATTTTCTCTGCTCTACATGACACATCTTGAAGATAAATTACTGTCATTTGAGAGTAAGAACCTTCTTTGAAGTATCTCAAGTTGGACACCAAAATGACCATTATGTTATTTAAAATTTACCTGATCTCCAAAGTGATTTTAGAGGAAGTCTCTGCAAACACATCTCTGCTTCTAAGGAAAGAGGGGGAAAAGCTCCATGCATTTGCTGGTGTAGTCATAGTCAAACATGTAAAAAATTCTTTAAAAGAATTTGACTGTTAGGACTCTTTTGGGGAAAAAACAAGATCCTGGAGCTTTTGCTGCTGGGGAAATGACTGCCCTGCACTACTGAATTCTTTCTTTGCTCTTCAGCCTCTCATCATGAATTGCACTGAAGTGCAAACACTCAACCTGAAATGGATTTTTCTGAAAGGTCAGGTCCACAGCACATATTTGTATGGCATTTGATCTAGCAGGAAATTAAAACTTCTGATGATTTTAAGAAAGGAAGATCAATACCTGAATGGAAGTCCTCAAGTGTAAATTCACCCAGGGACTGGCAGGACTTACCTATATATATTGGCATGTGAACTTCAGGCTGCAAAGCCAGCATGTCAGAGCAAGGTTGTCCTCAGAGACTAACAAGAACAACATTCAAAGCACATGCTCACTTCAGCTCTCGGCATTTACTCATTAAGCTCTCCAGCTCTCAGCATCCATTCATTAAGCTCTGTGTGCCTCATGAATATGGAATGTCCTGAGCCTTCAGCAGATAAAAACTGAGATGCTCTTTTATCAGTCTAAACATGCTCTTGTGTGCACAACACAAGGTAGGGAATTAACTCAGTACAAAACAGCTAAATTCGTGTGGTATTTCTTCCGAGAGGTCAGCCAAAAAGAACTTTCATCAAGAGATAACCATCCAGTATCCCAGGACAGTGAATTGTGGCTAAGCCATAACTTGAGACAGCCTTTAAAATTCTGTTTCATACAGTGGCCTGCACACAAGTAGAGTGATCTGCCCCAAAAACATTGCAAGCCTTCTAATCTTACAGACAATTATTTTGTAAAATATAAAGTCTTTCCAAGAGCTTCCAAGAAAAAGTTTCCCTTCTCCATCAGGAACTGACCATACTCCTCCCTGCTTCTGGACATGGTGTTTTCCAGTCTGCACTGAGTTAGACCCAAACACAGAAATACTTCATTTCCCCAGAGCAGCCAGTCCTTTTAGCTCATATCTGAGTGCAAATTTGATCACAGATAAAAATAATAGCTCTTTGTGGCATAGATACAAAAGCAAAAGGATGCAAATATCCTAAATGAGCAAGTATATATTATGCATACATGTAATTTTATTGAAGCATCACTTATTTAATAATGCAAATTCATGTTTTAGCAGTTCAGTAAATAAATCAAGAATAAATTATTCAATAAAGCATGTGGGCTAATTGACATATGCCAAAACAAATTCCCTAATAGAGTGTAAAGTCTCAGCATAAGACAACCTTGCTTATCTAAAGTAGCAGTCAGTCCTCAGTTCAGGACATTTGTTCCACAGCTCATCTAAAATCCACCACCTCCAGGAACACTGTGCCTCTTAGCACTATTTTGGGATATCAATCCAATATTGACTCAAACAAAAGTGTGCTGCTTAATGAATTATCAGCTCAACTCTCCAGTCCTTTGGACATTTCAGTCTCCGAAATGTCAGACTCAAGCACAGCTTTCATGTGGAAAGAGCCATCAAACACCAGTTATCTGCAAAGCACAAACAGAGTTTAGTGTTCTGTACATCTCCATACCTTGCAATAGAGCAGGATGAACAGAAACCTCATTTCAGCCTCGTTCTGCTATATTTATGACACAGACATGTCCATAATATGGTCTGCATTTCCCATCTCAATAACGAGCACAGAATGATCCCAGAGTGAATTTACCTCTGATCTGCGTAGGTCTATACCTCTGCCTTGACAGCTGGATCCCATATACCACAGAATGGTTTTTTTCACACAAAAATCACTTGGGTCTCATTTCTGGCAGAGTGCACCAACAGAAAGGGCTTGCAAGGAGTAATCCAGTGTATTCAAAGTACTCTTTTTTAAAGGACACTATACAGTGAGTATCTATGAACTATTTACTTGTTAAGAAGTATCAGCAAATCTATGAAGTAATCTGCAATTAAGCAAAAAAAGTTATTCAAGATGCTTGATTTTTCTGGTAGGAAAGAAACAAGAACTTCTTATAGTAAAGTCATGACTGCGTGACAAACCTGAGAGGTTACCAGCAGGCATTTCTGATTTTGGTACACAATTATTGGCAAATTTCTGTGCATCAGTGAAGGGATCCCAAGTTTGACAATGGGAAAGGCAACAAAAAATCCATCACTGACAATCTGGATAACAACAATGCATTAACCAACGAAGGCACACACTCAGCAGACATTAGCTAATACTGAAGAGACAGCATCTATCCTCCAGCTAATCACTGCCCTCTCACAAAACACAGAGCCTTAACCCAGAGAAAGTTACAGGCTTAGGATAAGGACCTAAGGATGACATACAAACACCTACTACTGACAAAACAGGAGACAGGAATTCAGGTATCATCAGCCCTGCTTTGAAAAGTTTACTGTTCATCACCACCATGTGCACTGTAACTGAGGCCACTCTACAGAAGCTGCTACAACTTTCTGATGTCCACACAGAACAATAGAAGAATATTAGCTAGGAGTTAGACAAAGAGATTTCACTGAAGTTTAGCAAGATTCTCTAGCTACGTTAGAATCTATAAAACCGTTGAATGCCAAGTTATGACAGATTCTTTAAAATTCTGCCTTATGCTTAGACTAAGTTTAAACATTGAAAAGAAAGGTAAATCATTCACTGAAAGGTTACCATTCACTGAGGATGTTATTTTTATATGGAGGGTATGGAATATTTTTTTGTTACGTGGGCTGAACATGGACATAGCAAGCAGCTGTCCCTAAACTATACAGCATATATGGCAGAAGATACTTTCAAAGAACAGGAACAAAAAAAAAAGTATGCTAAGATATAAGTCAGTAAGAGAGAAATATTTGCCAGTGAGATTACTAAATGCATCACCAAGTTTATCACCTATTCAAAATATAAGAGAACTGTAGGATCTCATATGTTGTACATGAAATTTGCCAAATCCTGAGTGATTTTTTGGAAAGGTGACTCTGGTATGTTAGACTCTCAGTATCAGTGGCACAGCTAGAACTGGCTATTATCACAAAGTCTGGGTGAGAGCCAGCTCTTGTAAGGTTTCCCACATTAAGTCTTCTGACAGGGACACAGACTCTGATGCTTATCCAAGCTGAACTGAGTCCCTCTGGAGTGTACCCAGGCACTCACCACGGAGAGAGAGGGAAGCTGCCCTCAACAACAGGGTGTTTTTAGGTGGCACAGCTGCACTCCCAAGAGCTGAGCAGAAATCCCAGGTAAGCCTGACACAGCACTTTACTTCTTCAAGTATTTTATGGTACAGCCAGCAGCTGCCAGGCAATGAGAAGTTCCCCATCATCCTTAAAGTGGAGGCACTTCTCCCACGTGCCACAGAACCTCCTCAAATTTTGTGGTCAATCTATCAGACACAAAGCAATTAGCCCCCCACTCGAAACCACTTTCCCCTTGCAGTTTCCTCTCCAAAAATGAAACATCTAGTCTAGTTTGCTGCTGTTTTATGCAATCACACAGAGCTGAATTCCAATTCTAATTCTACCTTGCCCAAAGGCAACAACTGGCATACAGCAGCCTTAGAACAGTCTGTAGGAATGGCTGTGGATTGGGGGTTTCCTTGTTTCTACACAGACATGGAGTGCAACCAGTCCCATCAAACCTTCTCTGAAGGGCTGCTCAGCCACTGCTGGGGGATGCAGAGTGCTTTCCTAGGTACCAGCATCTGCTTAGGTTTTCAAAATGAAAAACGAAGGAGAGCAAAGGAAAATACTTGAAAGAGGATGCTTAGATGTGTTGGTGCCTGCACTGCAAATTTCACGTCCTTTCGAAGAATTCCTCTTCAAAACATCTCTGTGATCCTTTGCAGACATACTTCCCCCCTGTCACTTTCCAAACTGTCAAGAAAGTAAACTGGATACAAAGTCACTTTGAATGTTCAAGCATTTAAGCAAATTCCCTGGAACTCTGTTCTCTGTGTTGCCTCCTGTGATTATTCTACTGTAAAAACACTTATTGATCACAAGCTGAACAGGAACACACTTTCTATCACACATGCTACATTTTGAAGTTGAAAGCACAAAATTCACAGGAGAACCTTTTATTCCATAATAAAATCTTACAAAAAGAAAAACTCAAGTTGATTATGGCTATTTAAACAGGGAAAGAGACTAAAACTTACTACAACTTAATTTTTGCAGCTTGACAGATAGTCACCTCTAGTTAATCTCATCATGTTCCTTACATATTAAATACAACATCAGATGCTGCCCAGCATTGCAAACTACTCTGTGACTACACAGCACTGAAAGGGACAAAGTTATGCTTGGCAGCCCAGTAGCTGGGGATTTTTTTGAGCAGGAAAGAGTTGTTTAACATGAATGGCATGAAAACTGAGCTGAATGACCAAAGGACATCCTGCTAAGAAAGACAAAAAGCTGCATTTCTCCACCTGGAGCTGCTACAGTATCCACAGATGGAGAAAAGGGTGACATGACTAAGGGAAGAAGTAACTCAAACCAGGTTAAAAATCCCCACGTGGGCAGCAGGGTCCATAATACAAGAACCTGGCTGTAATGAGAGTTGTGTTGACTGTGGCCAGGCTGCTAAGCCACACCTGAGTGAGCCAAGGAAAACCTCACCTGGGTACACCCACGTAGCACTTCAGGGACAACACTTCAGGAAAAGTCATTCCTGCATTCAGGCTACTCAGGCTCTGAGAAATGCTGCACTCACCTGTTGTAGGATGGAGCTCTTGCCTGAGTCTGCTGTGGCAGGGGAGTGCATTTTCTGCTGTGATTTCTTTCTTTACAGCCTCTGACTAGACTCACTTCTCATGCAGGATCACTCCCAGTGAATAAGGTTTTAGCCCTTGGGTAGAGATTGAGTGGGGAAATGGCCCTTTTAACATTCAGATTCATCTGTTCTCTAACTGTTATGCACAGAGTAAACAAACTTCATTTACATAAAAGAACATGATGATTTGTCCTCTAATGAAGGATTAACTATCAATGCCATGAAAGGCATCTGGCTGCAGTAATCCATGAGCCTTCCTTCTTAGGGGCCTGGACTACTTACAGAAATAACTTCTGTTCCAGCTGGGAGGACACTGACAGATCAACAAATGGATTAACACAGTCCCAAAGGGTCACAGATTCAGTCCTGTGCCCCAGTGACCAGGTTGTCCTTTTCCCCAGTGCTCAGTTGCTGTAGTAGTTATGCTGTGTAGGCCTGAATTGCCATGTGAATAGTCCAATAATCAGGCACAGGATCAAAGAACAAAACCTGGCTTCCACAGTCACAGAGCTCTTTGCTACTTACTTACTCAGGAATCTCAGGGAAGTTGTGTCATTTTCCTGACCTTCAGATACTCTAAATAGGGACAAATGCTTCTGCCTTACTCTGCTTATTATTCTGGCATAAAACACTATTTAAATGCTGATAAAATAATTATAAAGGAGACAACATCCCATGGAGGAGAAAATGAAAGTGGCAGCACAATCTGAGGGGACAGTGTAAGTTAATTCAAAACGATAGTGGAAATATAATGATACAATTAGAGTGGTAAACAAATCTAGAGGTAATGAATCAATTCATTAAACTAAATGTCACTATGCATTCCTACCATGTAAGCACAATTCTCAGAAGAATGCCTAAATAAATCTGAAGAACTCAAACATACCAAGATTGCAATTCAAAAAACTAATGGCAAAGTCTACCATTTAGGACTGCTAATAAGATTTCTGCAGTTTAATAGCTTTTCTCCCTAAAATAGATTTTGCTTAGCCATGTAACTAAGCTCACAGATCTCTGCTCTTGACCTTCTAGGGCAACTTCCATGACTGTACTAAAATATACACCACATTCTAGGTCTGGGAGACAGATTTGTTGCCACAGAGGCTGGGTCACTGAAAGGTTAATTCTTTCAGTAACTGCTTCTCAGCAGGACTCTGGTATCAAGTCCAACAGCTCTGCTCCAGTATGCAGTGATGAAATGAAGGTGTTTCTCTGCACGAATGGGTGGGTAGGAATGGATCCCTGTTTGTGGGCTGAAATCCTGACACACCCATCCAGACATCAAAACTGGAGGCTTCCAAAGCAAAGACTGCTATCAGTAAGGAAAAGTCTCCTACCACATGATGCTCCTGAAGCCTAAGTAGTCCCCATGAAAAAATTAAGACTCTTAGCTGAAATGGGGAATGGTATTTCCATGCGTAGAAGAGAGGCCTTATTACCATACAATGTATAGCCACCTTTTTTTTTTTCTTTTTTTTTTCCAAGTGTGATTAATTCTCCTGACCTGACAGATTTGAAGAAGTAACTCATAAAATGCAAGGTTATTACCAGAGGAGAGAGGCCACAAAAGACTCTGTGCTAAGATAGGATCTCAGGAGTGACGTTTGGGAATGGGATAATGGGGATGCAAGTTTCAGCTCCAAGGACGCTTTACTGGACAAGGCCACACATCTGGAAATGCCAAGGGAGGGGTGGGTGACATTAGAATTTAGACACTTTGTTTAGGCTCCAGACATCTAAAGCACCTGGGATTCTCCAGCCACTCCAGAATGGCTCTGGATCATCCCTCCAGATAAATATATGTGAACTGCCAGCCAACAATAAATTGGCTTTGCTCCATTTACCTCAGGTATCCTATTTGCAATATTCCCTTCCTTTAACTTTGCTAGTGTGTTACTTTTCCCAGTCTGAAAGCATATTGAAATCTAACAACCAACTGCAGCACACACAGAACAGCTTCATTCATCCTCCCACGACATGACAAAACCCCATGTCTCACAGAAGGACCAAGAGATGTACACAGCCCATTCATACTGCATCAGGAGAGAGAGGAGGGAGGAACCATACTGAAACTGGAGAGGAGTACTGCCTTCCAGCAAACCCCTCCCAATAGCAGCACAGAAAACTTCCCTTAAAGCTCCATAAAAATTCTAGCACAGGAAGAGATCTGCTCATCAGGGCCAGTTATAATTATAAATAT
>VXAX01004289.1:2416296-2629198 GCA_013399835.1 Leptocoma aspasia | reverse complement strand
TATATATATATATAAAGATTTATACAAAAATAATGTGCCACCTCATTGTAAAAGGTGCAATGCTATCACCTACACACCAGCACACTGCCACTGCACATCCCAATGTGTTATGGTCACATTAGCCTCATGAAGCTCCACTTAATCAGCAGATTCAGTATACATACAAGCCTGCATGAAGTATTCCACCTCACTGTCTGCTGGTGTGGGACAGATGCAACACAGGTCTGTCTGACCAACAGGTCCACTTATTTGCTCTTGCTAAGCTTTAAAATAAGGCTTCAAGCCTATGAAAGCAGCTGCATGCTGCCTCGGTAAAACCTCTGAACAAGAGTTTGTTTACAAAGCAAACTGAATTTCTCTGGGACACTACCAAACAAAACTGAACCTCCCAGACAGCGTGTCTGTTGTCAGAGATGGCAACAGAACCACCTGAGATCCCATTAGTATTTAAGCATACAAATGGGAAAAATACACAGCTGGGCACCAAACCTGCTGTGTCAGAGGCTGGTGGCTCTTAGATTTTCCTCAGAGACTGCTGCAGGATGAGCCAGCCCCACACCTTCAGGAGATGGTAATTCTCAGCTGACTTTGATGCATGTGGCCTCTCTCTAGAGGCACTGAAAAAGAAGTCACAGCACGACATTGCTGCAGAGCACTTCAGAGCCAACCCAGAGCAGGCTGTGCTCACCCAGCTCACCTAACGTGTACTGCTATGTGTAAGAGAGCCCTTTTACTGCTACCCACACTACTGCAGAAGATACAGACATGTGTCACCTGTGCTAGCCCAGCCATGGAACAGACCGCCTGTTGTCACTTGCCAGGGTCCCCAGCTGAACTTGGCTCTGTCCAGCAGATGGGCTGCTCCCACCACTTCCCATCACCATCACAGCACGGCTTACCACAACTCCAGAACACCACAGGAAGCTCTGCATACCTTGCAAACAGCTCACCTTGGCCCTTGCTCATGTGCAGTCTGGATGTGGAGTTCTCACAGAGATCCTGGCTGTTTAACACGTGGGAACAGGGAAACACTGCTCAAAATGCACTACTACTGTGTGCTGCCTGCAGCTTAGGTCATAACCAACCTTCCAGGCAGCTCCACAGCTTTTTACTCTGATACCCATAGAATTCACCTGTAGTGCCTTCCAAAACACATGCTGCTTTGCAGTTGGGCTCTCATTTCTCCCCTCCCTCCAAGAGACAAAGGAAGCTTATCATCAAAAGAAGACAGACACAGATATCAGCAGCCTGCCAAATCTGCCTGGAGCCATGCAAACAACAGCTCTGACCTTGGAGGCAGTCAAAACAAAATCACATCTTATCTCATTCCCAGCACGGGTATCTGATTAGGTGGAAGGACACTTAACATGGCGAGACAGCAGTACCTTCACCGCACACAGGAAAATCTTGCCTGCGCACAGAAAAACAATCCGATAGTAAATTCACAAGAGTAAATTTGCAAGAGTTAATCCATGAAAGGTGGTGGCTGCATCCTCAAATCAGCTGCCTGCATGTCATCCTATCACTAGAGTCACTTGCCATTCCAGCCTTAGAATTCAGTGTCTGATTCCAGCACTGGGCTACCAATATGCAGTTCCATTAGGAAAGAGTTATACTTCCAGACTACACTTGGGATAAACTGCTAATCCTGCTAATAACTGCTGGATAACTGCTAATAAACTGCTAAACCCCACAATATACAGGGCTAGAAAGAAACTGGCAGGTTGGCATCACAAACATTCTCTGCAGTAAGCCGGTGAGGTGAAGCACTTCAGCTGAGTGAAATGAGGAGCTTCATTTTGGGGTTATGGTATACATCTGGGAACTGAAACGTAGCTGTCATCTAAAAACATCTTTGCTGCGTATTTTGTTGGTAGTATTTGGGTGTTTTTTAAAGGAATGAAATGCTATCCAAAGAAGTTATCCCAGTGCATATAGTATCTGGTGTAAGCCAAAACCCTTACTGTAGAAAGGAGCAAGCTGAGGGAGACAGTGGGATTTGCATGAGCCAACCACTTAAAAAAGCAAATCCTCTCCGAGGACAAACCACACTGGAATTGTTCCCAGGCTGCATTCAGGGAAGGGAGGAAGAGTGCTCAAGTTCTGAAAGAAAACCTTGCATTTTCTCACCTGGGCAAGGGTAGAGACAGACACTTCATTTAAACAACAAGCAAACATGTTTTCTATACCCAAACCCATTTCTTCTGTCTTTAGTCCCTGAAATGTTAATTTAAACATAAAGGAGTTCCTGATCCTGACCATGGACTCCAGAAAGCAATGAAAAACGTTCAGAGAGCTGTTTTTGAAAGAGATACTGGAGAAATAGACAAGTGTCACAGCCAGGTTTTGGGAACCAGTAATTTACTTGTTCATTTGTGGATGCCAGGACCCAGAAGCATCATTGCATTAGAAATTTACTAAAGATTCATCAAAACACAGAAAATTAACTTCATAAAATTTCAGATGACAGTGTGATGGGTAAGTATATTGCCATCCTGTCCACCTGGTGATGACACTTGGGTACATTTACCCAAGACATACATTGTCCTCTCCACACCCTGCACGTACACACTGCTGTAGGCAGTACAGTTTTCCCCATGGCATCACCAGAAGCTCAGTGCACTGGAAAAAAAAGGCTGCCACAGAGACATGCAATACAGCCTTTACTGCACACAATTTCAATACTTTCTCTATCATGTGATCTGCAAATGATCCAAGATAATCAGAGATATTTACTGCACACAATTTCAATACTTTCTCTATCATGTGATCTGCAAATGATCCAAGATAATCAGAGATATTTAATGAAAAGGTCTGTGAATATTTCATTGTTTGTGATGACTTAGAAAAGAAGGACCTACTTCAACTGCTGATCAAAGTAAGCTCCATGAATGGTCTGTGAGGTTACCAAGAGCAAGACAAGCAGAACTTACCCCTATCAAGTAAGCAAAGAATTTTCACTGGCCTACCACAAGAACAGATATTTACTGACACACCAGTTTTCAAAGCACACATGGTGGTTACTGATATAAAAAGGCTGCCTTCTGAAAGAACTGCATATTGCATGCCATCATGAAGCTGTTCTCAGCCTAAATCCTCTGCTGAAAATACTGTAAACACGCCATTCACAAACAGTCTGTGCTTGAAATTCAAAGTGAACAATTATCTGATTCATAAAATAGAAACAAAAAGTCTCCAACAACAACAGAAATTCCAAGTAAATCCAAAATATAACTCCTCCATCAGGGAAATTAATGGAATTACAGACTCCTAAAAATAATGGCAAATCATGCAAAGAACCGGCTCAGCAGTTCTCCATGTCTCCCTGAGTGGGTAGCAGTGGAGGCATTTCAAGCTCAGTTGCTTAGTGGGAGCCTCCATTCCACTCCTAGCTTCAGGAGCCAGTTTCAACAGGAAAGCTGATCTAGGGAATCAACACAGCTCCCAACTCCCCCCTGGCTCGTGGGGGGCACTGGCCACACAACAGGAGGGAGCCACACTTATCAGGAGCAGCATTAATTTCTTCTGTGAGAACAAAAGCCTCAGGTATGTACCACAGGAAGATAAGCATCTGCCCCCTTATGCACCAGGAATAAATGGCATTTAGACCCCAGTGCTTCCTGAAGGACAGAGTTGAGGACTCCAGCAGGCTGTACCTGCCCAGCAGCAGTGGACTGAGACTTGTTTCTGTGCCTTTAACCAGACCTAGGTCTTTGCAGTCCCCTTGAAAACACAGCCAGGACTGAAACACAGCAGTGGGAGGGCACAGGAGGCACCTGAGGTTTCCAAAATCACCAACCAGGTGTGTGAGACCTGGTAGCAGCATCCACAGCCTCAAAGGCAGAGGAAGGGCAGGTCCCAAGTGATGCTTAGAAAGTCTGTGAACGGAAAACTGGGCACAGAGAACCTGTCTGGGTTGGCAACCACTGAGTTTTGTCAAGTAACATGGAGAAATTTCAAGTTTAAAAAAAACAAAGTCTGCACCCCCAGGAACCAGAGACTGCAGTGATACACTACAACATGGGGAACTGGGGACAGAAATCCCAAGTATTACACAGAAACAACGGTGAGAACCAGTGGGGCACAGACCTCCCCACAACCACGGGGTCAGTGGCTGCAGTGACCCTGTGACCCAGTCCCCACACCACGCTCTGCTCACAGAGGCTGCCCAGGGTGCTTCGCTTCAATGTAAGACTTGCCAAAAGTTTGTCCCAGCTGCTCAAAGATGTGCTGGGGATTAATC
The DNA here is from genome assembly GCA_013399835.1 of Leptocoma aspasia. NCBI lineage: Eukaryota > Metazoa > Chordata > Aves > Passeriformes > Nectariniidae > Leptocoma > Leptocoma aspasia. The sequence continues at coordinate 2,624,955 of VXAX01004289.1, read as the reverse complement.
TGCTCCTGAAGAAATAAATTCCCTCTCTAACAACCTCATGTGCTAGACTGCAGGAGCCAGATGCAAGACACACAGATTTCAGGACATCCATTAACAGCAATAAGCATAAATTCATTATGTGGCTTACCAACTCTGGGTAGGTGATAGTATTTTCCCTCCTGTAAATCAGTCCATAGCAAATTAAATCCCTAATTTCACAACAGGGATTTGCATTAGCTTCCACCAGCCTTGACTTTAAGCTGCTTATTTCACCTCAGACATCACTGTTTCATTGATTAGAACATATAAATAGAAACGTGTTTCTGCATCAAGACTTTATTGCATGGGATGACAGATGTATTATGGGACTACACAAGAAGTAAACAGCCAATTCTAACCCCAATATGAAGTGCAAGTTTGGAGTATTTCCAAATACTGTGAGAACAGCAGGGTTAAACTTGTCCAAACATATTCATAGTAGGCTTTTGCAAGCTGATTTTTAACTTATGATAAAAATGTAAATCTCACTCCAGTTTATTTCTCAAACAACTACTGATATCAATGGTAATCATGTCATGAAACAATGCACAAAATGAAACAATGAACAAAAAACATTACTCAAAAAATCCTTCATTTTCAATTTTATGGAGAACACTGCAGTTCTTCTCATCTGGTCTTCATAAAAGACTAATAGATTTTTGGTTTTTAATCACCTGTAAAAATGAATTTAACTATGAGAATGAATCCAGCAGTCAGAGGCAAGACTGCAGCCAGCTCTTGCAGTTCCACTCAACGTGCACACTGTGCCAGGACCTGCTCCAGAAAATCCTCCTGCTGCTGAGAAGCACCTGTGTACCATCAAGCTTATTTCAGTGCATGAATCCTGGGAAACCAGGGCTGGAGACCAGGCTACTGATCCATCCCTCAACTTTGCAGCACACAAACTCTACCCTGTGATCCCTCCACTGTCTCCTGCTGCCCTGAGAAGCTGGGATGTAAGGGTAGAATGGGCCTTGCCAACAGCCAGGCTGTGCTCTGCTGTCCATGTGCCACTTCTGTGCAGGGAATTCAGGATACTCAAGTCTTATACTTGATGCTCTGTGCCTCTAAGACTCATCTCAACCATGGTGGAGTTTCTTCCACTTCTTAAGTATTAATTACAATATTTTCTTAAATAACTTGTTGAGTATCTATCCCTGAAACATATTCCAACTTATTTCTTAATTTAGACTGAAATTTGTAACCCCTTAAAAAGGACCTTCCAGGTTATTCAGTTGCTCAGGGTTAGGCATTTTCATTGCATTTTTCTCTGGACTAATCCCAGCTAACCAAGCTGCATTCATTAATCACAGACAATTACTTAATCCACTATTTTCATAACAGGGGTCAGATCCCACACAATGTTGTTATTTCACTTATTCTCTCCTATGAGAGGAAGAGGAATGATGAGGCATCAATACTGACCCTGATTGTCAGAGCTACAAAATGCCAGTCTGCAATTAAACTTCCTTCCCAGTTTGGGTTTTGCTTTGAATCTAGATCGCATTATAACATATGGAGCCATTATGCCCAATGCTATGCCATGCTAAATATCCTGCTACAGGGTACTGAGGGCAGAACAGCTTTCTAATGACAGGAATTACATTTCTATTAGATTTGCTGCACACCATCTCTCTGCTGGAAATCTGAAACTGAGTGTTGCTCCATCATGAAAAATCTAATTTAACTATTAATTTATTTGAAGTCACTTTCTGCTTACTTTGCCAGTGCCTCGAGAACACTGCAGTAATGGAGAGGCTCTGCAGAACTCCCGAAGGTCTTACAAAAATATGATAATTCAGCAGTCCCTGTAGAAATTCGAAGTATTTTCAATAGCATTATTATTGAACACTAATAAAGGAATCCCTAGCTTGCAATACAGGTATGGTGGTACCGCTGACAATATTTCATTAAAAATTCCTAGAGGGCAGCAGGGATCCAGCTATGAATTCAACACTAACATCCAAAGCTCTGAAGGGAAGAAAGTAGATTTTTGGCTATCATTTATCAAAAAGGAGCTTCCCACTTCTGCTCATTCAGAACTCATTCTTTCAGATGTATTTCCAGTCCTTTAGTTCATATAAAGCACATGTTAAAACACACCAAGATGGCATTTCAAGCTGGAATACAGTTGTCTGCCAGGTTTTACATCATTAGACACTTTGCTTCAGTTTTGATTCATGGAATTGTCACACTAAGTTGTGGTAGAAGGAGCACAACAAAAAAGGCTTTAAACCATGCTGTTATGGCTCCCTACGTCTTGATGTGACAGGTATGTTATTAGTGCACAGTAACTGCAGTATCTACTGACAGGGATACTTCCAACTCAACACACTGTGTCTGTAATTCAACTTGGTAACTTATAACCTTGAGCACACAGCCGTGTAATTGCTGAAGAAAAATGAGATGCAATTACAAATTTACTTTACTCTGACATATTTGAGAAAAACACACCATTGGTAAATGGTGAGATCAATAGAGTGAAGACTGAGCACCTGGGGCTGGAAATGTAATAATGGACCTCATCTCACAGCTCCCAGCCCAAATTTGCAAGTGGCCTGTGCAAACTAAGCTGGAGTGGACAGGCTACAGAGGCACAGATTCCAGGTCACTCCATGGCCATGGTGGCAAAGCAGTTTATCTGCTGTTGACCAGCACCAGACAGTGCATAGGCCATGTGCACCAACTCTTCTTTCACACTATTCACAGGAGCTGTGTGAAAAAACATTGTGTATAAAATCTGTATACCACAGATTTTACCTGCAAAGCTAAAATTAAAGGTAGAGGAAGGAAGGAAGGAGAGGAGTGTTTCTATGTTCGAGATACTGCAGACAAACATTAACTGGCAGCTGCAAGTTCTACCAGGTGCTTTAAAGCATTTGGATAAATATGTGCAGCCATAAAGATTGCAGATGGGTCTCCAAAACCTACTGACTACAGCAGAGAAACCAGGGGAAGAAAGCAACTGGCCGAGAAATATGTGCATGTGCATGGTTTTGTCGTGTTCACAACAAGGAGGGCTAACAGGAGACAGTGCTCATGGTGCTCAGCCCAGAGCTGGCACGCAGAGGCACACAAAGGAAGGAGAACTCCATCCCATTAGTCAGCCAGAGATGATGTTTCTAACTTGACAAAGATTTTAGTCAGAATGAAACCCTCCACTACATCCAGCCCTTGGACTCCAAATGCAGCGAAGCACCACTGGTATTTATGGTCCTGAACTTGTATTATGTGCAAGAATCTGACAAAACTCTTATTTCCCCTCTTCTCTGTTCATTTAGCCTCTCATTACAGATTCATAAAAGTGTGTCAGTAAAATGAGGCTATTACAGTCCCAAGCAATTTTGATTTAAGACAACATGAATGAAAAATGAGAATGTAAAATATTTATACAAACAAATGACATTTTACCATTTTCCATGCTAAAGTGGCAAGAGGAGAATGAAAACAGTTGACACTGAAACTCCTTGTCCCAGTAGGCAGAAATTAGAGATCAATCGTACATGACATAGAGTTAAAAACCAAAAAAAGTCAGTTCAGGAATTCAACCATGCCGTGGCTTGCATTTGCAGCTCCAGCCTCATTTCTTTGAGTACGTCTTCTCCTATACATGCAGTAGAAAAATGTGCAAACCAGTCTCTGTCTTGGCTTCCTCATCCCCATTTCTGCTTCCATCTAAGCTCAGCTTAGAGAAGGCAATTCTGAACATGACGTGCCTACGTACTGCTGATGTGATGGGTGTGGAGATGCTTGGCTGGTGACTGCTGGCCCTAAAGGCTTCATTCCAGTTATGCTCATGGTTTAGCACAAGGCCCAACTCTTTTGGCTCTTAAACTGATTGTTTTGTGCTTCATCTAAGCCTTACAGTACACATTAAATACCTCGACTGTAGTAGGAAGACATTCTCATAGCTGCTATGGCAACAGCTTTTGTAGGAAGCAGATGTTCCACTCTCTCCATAAACCCAGCAGCTTTAGTAACACCTTGTGTTGTTGGTGATACCCCAAGGGAATACTGCAGTCACAACAAGTGAACCAGGCAACCTGCTGCCTGCCATCAGCACTGCTGTTTCACTGGAGACATCCTTCCTAAATAGAGACCCCGAAAACAAGTTAAATGGCCAAGGCTGCCTCACACAGGGATTACTTCTAAAGAGTTGTTCAACAACAGCAGCTCTACTCTATTCTCAGGACCTGCAAAAGGCATTAGCAATCATCACAACTAGCACAGCAAAAAGGCACAGAGAGGTGCTGAACAACTGGCTGCTGCAGACGTGGATTATTAACAAACACAGGCCTTCCAAGGTTGCTGAGCACCCCTGGCATATTCTGATAAGAGAGCAGAAAGGCAGCCACTTCTTTTCATGATTCCTTGCAGAGGAGCCAGCCTCATGCTGGCACAGCCATAGCAACCCAGACAACAACAGAGCATCAAGGCAGAAACTACCCGAGTGAAGCATTTTCATTAGTGACTGTCCTGCACCAGAAAGCAGCACCTGAGCCCCTTCCCCTAGAAACACTTAGTTTAGAGGTGAGATGCGAATCAGGACTTTGTGTCTTGAGTCCATGCTACTTTTCATGTAACATTCACTTGTAAGCCAAGTGTTGTGATCACACAGGGAAGAGAGTAACTTAACTTAACCAGACTCAACTTTCGGCTCTCAGGGTGACAACTACTACCTCCGAACAGCTCTGGCACACAGCTACTTATTGTAATGCACATATGGAGCTCCCCTTTACAAGAGGCCTTTGTAAGTGTAGTGATAACAAAAGCCCATTATGAGAAGGTGAAGACACTAGCTGCTAGCAGATGCCAAGTTGCTAATGACCCCACAAAGATGAAATCAGAGTCAGGGCTTAACCAGCTAATAGCCTCAGTAGATGCCATTGGGCCTGGCTCTCCTGGAGCATAGGAGGGGATGCACCAGGAGCAGCCACAGCTCTGCCTCAATGACAGAAGCCTTTGTGTGGCAGCAACCCTGTCCAGCCAGCCTTACACCCACCCAGGTAGCTGTTCATCCCCTCTGGGGCTGCAAAGATTAAAAGAACACATCCGATCTCTGTTGTCCTTGAAACACTGCTGGTTCATTTTCATTAAAATATCGACTGCTTTTTCCAAAGAAGAGTCAGGAAACAAACCTCTGCTTACCTAAGGAAAAAATGAAAGAAGATAAAGCAAATGGCTCCATCCCAAGCAAAGCCCTCTGCTCTATTGATTACATTTAGCAGCACAAACATGCCTTTTCCCTCATCCTCTCTCCAGCCTGGTACCAACAGCCTGCCCCAGGATCTGTGAATTAACCCTCCACAGGAAGATGCAACCTGTGACCCACAAGAGAATTATGCTTTTATTTTTTGAAAATGCATTGGCAGTCCAGTCCAGCCAACAAAATGCAACAGGTTCCCTGAATAAGGCTGTGAGGTAGAAGGGCAAACGCAGTCATTGAGACTCCTCTAACACACATTTGCATGGCAAGGAGAGGAAGGGAGAAGGAAAATACAGTTCAGGCAGCTAGAGAAATCAGATCTGCTTCTAATTGAGCCTGTTCTTAACTGGGGAAGAGGTTGAGAATGTGAAGTCAGTATTTCCTTAACTCACCCCACACCTAGGGAAGGGGTTCAGTTTGCTCTGTCACTGGGCACTCGTGGGACCTCGGCCTTCATTGCTGTTGTTTATGAAAATATCTCTCAACAAATACCTTTGATCCCCACATAAATCTTTTTATTTGTATATCCATCACAGGCTGTGGCCCAAGGACAACACACATTTTCATATCATCAGGTTTTTTCTGTCATGTGTATAACTCAGTTAAGAAAGGAAAAGACAAACATGTGAGAGTATTTTTTAGCAGTTTACTGTAGACTGGGAAAGCAGTTATTTTCTTTAGCTGCTGCTGTTATAAATCAAAATGTGTAGATAGGAAAATATTAAGGTATTTATAGCTATGTGAATAAGTGAGTTTGTGGAGTGCTGGCCAAAGAAAGCCAAACAGTCCTTTCACTGACTGAAAATGACAAGCTTTTTGGCTTCCTTGGTAAAACAAAACTGCAAATGCCCATTTCAGAGCAGTAAAAATACACCATAATGCAATTTTAAAAGTATTTTGTTCATTTAATGCCATCTTTTAACAGCAATCTTGATAATGTTGAAAGCAATATTTAACCCGTTATTTGTTGAAAACTTCATACAAAATCTACTCTTTTTTTTTTTTTTTTACCTGACCCTTTTGGCAAATTCAAATGCACTTCATGTATGGCTTTAGTTAACCAAGAATATCAGGCAAGTGTTCCAGCCCTCTTTTACTAGAGCACTCAAGCCCTGGGTAACACAAAATACTTTATCTGGTCTTGTGTGGCCAGGGCAATGCCCAAAGCTCCCTGTGGCTGCAGGCAGCACCCACAGCCTGAGTGCAACTCCCCAAGAACTGACTCCAGCCACCATCTGTTCCATTCCTCACTTCCTCTGCTTTCCTCCAGCTTCACCTGTTTTATTGACTAGAGTAAAACTAGTGTAAATACTTAAACATTCATTATCACACTGATACCTTGTCCACGGGCACACTGATTGCTACCAAGCAGTTTTAATACCATGCCAACACATTACCTGGGACCTAGCTGCCAACTGTGGCATTTTGCTTATTTTACAAGCCAGGTGACATTTTGTAATTCTAATAACAAACCATTAAGATGGGCAATTAAATACATTATATGGGGAATTAAATGTAAGGCATAAAGAGCAGCAGCAATTTCTCTGGTCTGTTGCTGTACAGAACCAGACAGAGGTGTTTGTGTAGTTTGGTTTAGAAGAAGGATCCCAGCAGCAAGAGAGGGGATGGAACCTGACTCCCTGGGCCAGCTGGGCTGAAGCCCATGAAACGCTGCCCAGTTTCTTGACCTGGGTCAAGCAACTACCTGCCAGCGTGAAAGCTGATCTGAATCCTCAATGTTTGCAAATGATCTTGCTGTTCATGATGCAAACAAATGTTTCTGCCGTCCCAGCTTTGAACTCAATGTATACTTAATAGCCAAGCTAAAAACAAAGCCAGAATCACTGAGGTGGAAATGATCACAAGTACTGTTTAATATCCCAAACTGGTGCCTTTTGCTAGCTGAGCTCCAGGGGCCAGAACTACCATGCTGTTTGTTTGGGGGGCATTTCTTTGGAGGTCACCTGCAGCCACATGAGCCAAAATTGCAGCACTTGGGCCTTCAATTCTGGCATTCCGATCCAATCTCCAGAGCTAATGCAGGCGATCTGCAGCATGGTCCCTTTCTTTCTGCTCTGCCCCATTCTCTGCACTTGCCTGCCCAAGTGCAGTTAACAGCTTCTACTGGTCTCATTTCTCCTCTCCCTCTCTTCCACCCATTCCCCCATAGGAACCCAGTCCTGCTTTTCTCAGAAATGCTTCCATACCTCTCCACCAAAGGGAGACTGTGTCTTAGCCCACAGACAGTATTTAACATACTGCAAAATGTTTATTTTCAACTAATTTACACTTTGTTATTCTTGCACTCATCCATCTCTTACATTTTTCCAAAGTTCTTCAGCAGGGAATGGAAAGCTAGATCCCAAGACTGTAAAACAAGCTTCCACCAGGAAAGGTGTTCTGTGAATTGCTCTTTTAACAAACAGGGAAAGGATTTAAAAGCCAAAGAGAAACACAACAGTGACGACAGCCCTGACAGAAACCTGCCTGATAATTCCTGCCTGTATTTCCTCTCAGGCAGCCTGTACATCCCCTCAGCCACAGCACATAATATAAGCATTCTCTACTGAGCAGATTCAGTCAATATTAATTAAAGGCACAGGCACTTTAACATAGCCACCAGGCTGCTTTCTCCATCTTTGTGACAAAGGCATCACTTTCTTGCTCCTGCTCTTCCAAAATAATCTCCATCCCTGAGTAAATTTACATTTCATATAAGAGTGCAGAAGGTCTCCAAAAACCTCATTAAAGTTCTCTTTTCACTGGGGCAAGACAGATGTTTTTATTTGCCAAAAAACAAATGGAGTCCCAAGCCAGGGCAAATGTCTGCCCCAGGAAGGAGAGAGGTGAGAGGCTGCACTGGCAGGCAGGTTTCGCTGTCTGCAGTTTGCTTTTGCAAAAGGTTAATCCCTAACGTGTTCCAAGGAGGCAAACACCAACCTGCTGTACATGCAGCTGCATACAATGGAAAGATTTTTATGGCCAAGGACAAAAAGGTCAGGGACACCCATCACGTTCACATTTCTCCTGGAAAGCCATGCTGAACAGCAAGCTCCTGAATACGAGCCTCTGGTCACAGCAAAACAAGCTCAAACTAAGGAATATACAGCTGCAGGTGCTACGAAAGGGGCAAGAAAGTACAATGTGCAGGTGCTGTAAGGGACCTCGTTTGTCCCAGGCATCCCAGAGATTCCAAGCTACGAAAAAAAATGAGCCGTTAATAATTGGATTTGGTAGACATGTGGTTTATATAGAACACTAAGGCTTGAAAGGCCTGATAAATAGAAAGAAACACATTTTTGAGAACACTAGTGCAAAGCAGGACATTTGTTGCCTCCAATACCACAAGCACTTGAGTCTCAAAATAGTTAGAACATTTTTTAGATCCCATCCCTTAGATTATCCTTGGGAAATTTCTCTAGCTCCTAGTAGAACTGCTGACCTAAATGTTGCAAATGAACTACACCACACTGTACAACAAAGAGCAGAACAACAAGAAGACAGGCTATCACTGCTTGCATGACTTCTACACACCTTGGGATCTTGCTTTCTCCAGAGGGACTGGCCTCAGCTGATCCAGATCCCATTTAGTTGCCACTGTGTAGCCTCAATGCAGATGCAGCAGGAGCACTAAGGAAAGGGCAGCTGTGAGATGCCACTGCCCTCTCTCTGCAAGCACTGTACAGTCAAGCCCCTGAAAATGAGGCAACTCAAGCATGAGATACCAAAGGAGTTACCAAGGACAAGGTCTCCTGCAGACTACTGTGCTGAGGGAGCTGAGCCATGAACAGAACTGCCTTCCTCAGTATCTGGGCTAGAAGCAAAGTCCTTTATGAGAACAGCTGGCTGAGCAAACTGGAGGAGTCAGTTCCTCCCAACTTGGCGGTACCAGTGAGGATGGGAAAAAAGCCTACATGCAGTGTAATACCAAAGGCAGCAGAAGACTGAAAATTGGGATGGAAAAAAATAGAGAATTTAATTATCAAATCAAGGAGTACTTTCCATCCAGATCTAAAAAGTTACCACCAAACACTGAATGAGTACTACAGCTCTAATTCCATCTGGCAAGAGACTTGTAGATTTAGCTGAAATTATACAGAATACCATCCCTGCAAATTACTCTGCCACTTTTACCTCTTCCCAAATCTCTGCAGCTATGCTTTTGGGCAACTGTCCTGACCTTTGGTATAGCCAGGTACAGAGCTGATACAGCTGCAGCCATTCCTTCCAGGTTATTCTCCCAAGCTTCCTCTCTAACAGCTCCCATCTCACCAACCACTCTATTCAGATAAAAAGGTTCACAGCTGAACTATAGCACTGGAAAGAGAAGGTGACACAAAAAACCCTTCAGGTCATCTGAAAATTCTCTCTGAGAGACAATCACAATAAATCCCAATTTCTTTCTTGAGTTACATTACCAGCTTTTTCCTCAGAGCTGTGTATCAGAATACCCTGGAACACAATCATGCTTCAGTATGTTATTTCCCATCTATTTACAACAGTTTACCCTCTAATTCTTTTTCACTTCATCCATTTCTAAATCTGAGCATATCTGCTTCTGCTGCATTAAAATCAGTCTCATGGCAGGCTTATGTTAAAAGAACAGTAATTTTCATGAAGTATCTGACAAAAGAAGCTGGTATTTTGTTTGAAGTATGAGAGTTACATTAATTTTCCTGTTTCCTGACAACTTTTCAAACTACCACAATTCCATGCCCCTGTGACCTAACAGCTAGGGCATAGCTACAGAACAAATTTAACACATTCTTGACTTGTTCTAATTCTGATCTTATTTTGGGAAAGTTGAGAAGCTTTTTTCTTAACTTTGTGATTCATTTTTGATGGGGAAAAACCCCCCAAACACCCCCATAAATAATCCTGCCTTGTTGGAGGACTTACTGAAACAATTCTCTCCAAGAAAGAAAAATAATTTCTACTTCTGCTTTCTAAAAAATTGAGACTCCAGAACCAGGCTTCTCTTCTGTCAGGAGCACTGGGAATTAATTCATAGCACATGATGACATACACAAGGCTTTTCCAGTGCAGACACAGTGGAAATTTCTCATCAGGAAGCACTGCTCTGCCCCTCAGCTGGAGGTGCGTAATAGCCACAGGTCCCACATGCTCACTCCGAGGAACTGACCAAAGCTGAAATTTCCACATTACAGGTAAGTTTCAGCAGATCCAAGCTTTTGGAAAGAGATTCCAGCATGAGCTGCAGGGATGTAAACATCTTTGTAAGACTACAGATCACAGTGCTGGCAAACCCATTCAAAATGAATACAACAAATAAAACAAAATACAAAAAACTTCATCTGGTGGTATTTATGCTGGGAGAACTCGTATAAATTTTTGAAAAAGGGACTTTTCCACCTCACCACTAACACAATGTCCTTTTAAACACTGCTGCTTTTACTTGCCCAGTACAAAACCAAAGAGCACACGGAGTACCTCTGCTCCTTACTGCTGCTGCTCCTTTCCAGTCCCAACCTCTTTTCCAGTTTTCCAGGATAGCGTGGATACACTGGTTTTGTCCCAGCTCAGCCCCACCTTCAGCTACCAACAGACCATATCTGTGCATCTCTCCAGCACTGGTCCAATGTATGTTTTATTGCCACTGGGGCAGCTCAGACTGCTGCCTGAACAGCCCCGGACAAAGATTACGCTGCCACAGCGGTTTCTACGCGGAAGAGCCATTTCTTGTTAATGCCTCTCATGTTTGCAGCAGCGTGAAGCTGCTTCACACAGCCCCGTGCCCTGGAAATGGGCAGGGGGAGTGGGATGGAGCTGCCTTCCAGGCAGCTGGCTGCCAGCCACGGGAGAGCAGCCTTTCCTTTGAGGCTGCTGTCTGAGGCTTTTTCAAATCCCACTTTAGAAACGTGGGATTTGTCAGATGTAAAAGTGGCCTGCAAGAGGGGATGTAAAAGCTTTGATTTGTCAGATGTAAAAGTGGCCTGCAAGAGGGGATGTAAAAGCTTTGATTTGTCAGATGTAAAAGTGGCCTGCAAGAAGGGATGGCAAACTACTTAATTCCACAGTGTTATACAGGTTTAGATATACTTACTTCTTTTATGGTATATGAGTACACAATCACCATCTTCACTGGACATTAAGTGTCAAGCAATGAATCTAAGGGGATTCTTTCCTTTAGTCATGCAATTCAGATCACACTGTGATTTCAGCTGCACTAGGAGACTATTTTGAGTGCTCTGAATATATACAATGCACTCAGAATTAGCCAAAATACTGATCCAATACTTCAATGAGTTGGTAGCTGCAGATGTAGATGAAATAGCCAGAAAACCCACAGGGGCATGTAACAAAAGGGATGGACAGCCCGGCAATGATTTTGTTATCGTAACACTGAGGTCAATCCTACAGATTACAGAAAATGAACATGCCTGTCATCTGGTTTTGCAATGCTTGGATCTCAGTGCTGAAAATGCTCAGGTACCTACCACCAACAGGGTGTTATTCAGTCAATTACATTTTCTAGACTAAAGCTACATTTTTATCCTCAAGTCTGTCAGTTCTCCCCAAACTGGAAGCTAACAAATCACCACAGAAAATTTTAAACAGTGACATCTCAGCATTTCCTCTTCCAGATCCAGTAATTAATCAGCGATGCAGTCCTGCATCTTGCCTACTTAAGGCCAAGAAGTCCTTCCTGGTCCAGACTGTCTTTGGCTGTTAATGATGGCTTTAGTCATATTAGTTACAGAAAAAGGAAGAAAGGAATTATTCTTATCCTTATGTAGGTAGTCCACTACTGAGTATACTACCATGAACTCTGAAGACAAGACATCAAAAATAAAGGTCAGGTCCACTCTGTCCTGACTCTGGTTCCTGGCTGTTTAAGTGAACACGCTTTCACTAGTTCATAATAAGATGCAAGAGAAACATTGGTTCCATCTGCAATACAGCAGACACAACGCAGGCAGACTGCAGGGATAAGGGACAAGCAGCAGGAAGGTTTATTGGAATTTCTACCCTCAAAAAACCCAATCTTTTCCAAGCTGGAAGAGTTCTCACAATAAGGCCTGTATTACCAACTTCTTGCTGTCACAATAAAGGAAATTTCAAATTTTCTGGTACTTTCAAAATATTCAGTACTTGGAATTGGCTGACAAACACTAAGGCATTTAGCTTGCTAACACTGACTTCCTATAGGCTTGACACCCAGTAGAGGCATGGCCATGTGTGAGGCCACAGCTCCTAATGCCTGGCTGCAGCAGGGCTTCCTTTGGGTTTGCTGCACCATCAGATAGCAATGGATGCACAGTGTTACACCAAGCACCAAGTCACTTCCACTGTGTAAGCTTCTTTCAACAACTAAATCACTCTCACATTCCAAATTTAACAGCAATAACCACAGCAGATAAGGCAGAGTGTCCTTAACACAAAACCACCACACCAATTTCTTATACACAACAACACCTACCGAACCTATGTCCTGTGAAACAATGGGATGAAAGCTTCACCTTGCAGTCTCGTCCCATGCCATAGGTGATACACTCCCCACTCCAGCCTCCTTCAGTTCAGCTGGCTGACTGGGATGGTTTGTTTGCTAATAAAGTGCTTCCCAGTATTTACACAGCAGATGGTGGGCCTGCCCATCTTCATTTTGTCCCTGCTTTCCTGTGGGTTTAAATGAGTGTCACCAGCACCTGCTCTTGGTTTTAGATTGTTTTAAGTCACCCCTTGACCTATCGCAATTCTTCAGTATCAGTCAGATTATCAGTTGGTAATTCTGTTAAAGTCTCTAGGCAAGAATGCCAAACAATTCTAAGTGATAACTGCTGTTTCAACAACAATCCTGTGCCAGCACAGTTCAAGGCCACAGGAATCTCCAGTGTCTCCAGCCTTCCCTGCTTTAAGGAGGCTTTCTTGGGGCGAAGCAGCTCTGCTCTTGTGACAGGGACATGCTTATATTCCTGATCTGTTGAGCTGAAATAAAAATGAATGGTGTCCAAGACTTCTTTCTAGTATCCCTGTAGAAGAAAGATAATTTATTTTCTAGGAAAAAAATATGTGAGCTGCAAATGTCAAAGCAATAATAATCTAGAGCTAACTCCTCATCGATTCTCATTTCACCTAAATCAGCTCATCCAATTTGTTGTTGCACAACTGCATTTACTATTATATCTATTTAACATGTGCTGGGTAAAAGAAAGTGGTACAACCACTGCCAAGGGCTTCAGGAAATGAAGGTTTGCCTTCCTTGTTCCAGCTGCTCCTGGCTTCTTTGCAACTTTCACAGTCAAGAGCCTGCTTTGTACAAAGCCAGTAGTGCTTCAGCTCCCAGTGAAGTGTTTCAGAGCACCAGCATCAAGGACTGTCTTCCCCTGGCACTTCTGCACTGCGACTCTGACACTGGTTCCAGCACCTTATTCCCTTTCCTCCCAACAACAAAGCAGCTTGTGCTGTCCCCTCTTGCTTCTGCATTCAGGATGTTGAAATGCAGAATAAAGCCTCAAAGTCCTTCCAGCCTTGTCATTAGAGCCATTCTACTTGCAGGAAAAATAAACCACCAGGTACTCAAGGGTAAAAAAGAACTTCCATGTGGTGTGGAGCACGGTTGAAGGGACAGACACAGCTTTTTCACACAGCTGTGAAAGGACAATGATGCCCTGTTAAGGTTCCTTCCTTGGTGGTCCTTAAAACTAGGGATCACATCTATATTCTTATCAGTACATATGGTAATTTCTGCTCAAGGTTCTATGTGCTGCCATTTTTCTGATAAAGTAGTCAACAATAACACAGTGGAAATCTGTTTCCCCTTTACCTCAGGAAGAGTGAACATCATCTTTTGATCAAAATGGGACTGAAAGTCATCTTAACACTGTACATTCCCTCTTCCCAAAACCTCCAGTGACTGGGCCTGGCACCAGCAGCCTTGAAGAAGAGTCTGTCCCCAACAGCCTGTTCAGTCTGGTCTCTGTTTTCACCAGGCACAAAAGGCGACAGCCTGACAAGTGCATTAAAACTTTAAGCTATCTGAAGGCAGCCAGACAGAAACTTTGTGTACAGACCCCCCAGGGGACTCTTCTTTGATTTGGCTTCCTAAAAATAGCTCTTTAGAGGGGACTGAGCCTTTCAGGGGTTGCTTGTTGCTTTTTTTACCAGTTTTGAAAAGGCTCCCTCATCCATAGGCTTTTGTTGATTTCAGCAACTTACAGGTCAAAAAGCAGAAGATTTACTGACAAAAGAAACCTAACCTACATCTTGCCTCACTCTGCTGGGTTACATCGGTTCCTATGCATGCTTATGTAAGAAAGAGAAATGGTGCACACCAAAGAGGGTTCAGGAATCACAGCCTCTGCTGCTGCCTCTTCAGTAGCTTTTCACCCAGCATTGGTGAATTCCTTTAATATTTTCCTCTTTCTGTAAAAAGCAATTAAGAATATTTACTGACCTCACAGGGGAGACACAGTATTTCAGTTAATTATATCTTGTAAAGACTCTAGGAACACCCAGTGAAAGGCTTTATAGGAATGTGAAGTGCGTCATAAACTCAGAAAATGTTCCAGCAGAGACACAAAGGTCATACCTGAAGTGAAGTATGTCAAATAAGTACCCTGTTTAAAAGAAAAGAAGTTGTAATTTAAATAACTGCAACAGCTGCCCCACTGTACTTAAACTGAGATTTTACAGGACGCTCATCAGAAAGGTAGCAATTTCACATACTACTCCGTGAACTGGAAAGAATCTACATAGATAAAGTGATTTGCAATCAGTGATAACTGTTAGAAACCACTAACTATAAAAGTTGGTTTATTATCTGCTTTAAAAAGACAGAGTGAGGGCCCACACAAGCAGAAGCAGAAACGTCTCTCATTACTACCTATAGCTATCTTTAAGTAAAAGCCTCCCTTCAGTTTTGGTGTTAAAAGCAGAAATCCGCTCCTTTCAGTACAGAAGCTGAAAGCTGCCAGTGCCTGGTTCTTACAGGGTTGAAGGACAGGATCTCCTGAGCTGCAGGGGAGCAAACAACAGGCAGACAGGGGCAGGAGGTGTATGCAAGGGCAGGCTGCTGCTTCTACCACACCATTCTGCCGGGTTAGCTGTAGATTTTGCCCCCAAGGGATTTTCACACTAAAGCAAGATCCCACGCCCCGACTTAACAACGTGCAGCTGGACCAGCCAGCATCACAAGTCAAGTCACGGATCAGGGCACATACCTCAGAGGCCTTGATGTAATGATTACACAGCAGTGACTGCACCATTTCACAAGCACCCATTGCTGCCTCGGTATCCTTTTGCTAAGCTGAAGGACTCAAATGCAGTTGGGACCGTGACTTGACCACCTTGAGAGAGGGAGGGCTGACAGGTGAGGATGACCCTCCCAGGAGAGCCTGGGCACTGCACAGTCGTACTCCTGCTGGAAAGCTGGCCCACAAAATGTTTCTCACAGTTCACTTAAGTGTCCTTAAGGTTACCAAACGTTCATGCAATCCGTCATCTTCTCTGCCCCAAATCCTGACAGCATTTGTTTCTTTCCCCTAAGAGTCCTCTCTATTCCACGTGTGAACCTCAGGGTGTTAGATCAGGTTTTCTAAGGCTGGGAAGGAGTACAGGAGTAAGGCTGATGCACTTGCACAGCTGCCTTTCCTGTTTTGCCTGATGAACATCACACTGTTCAGGGTATTCAAAACCTTTATAAAGCAGATAGATCCCAGTGGCCTCACATCCTTTTAGGACCAGACAAGGACTGCTTAAGGGAAGAACTTCTTTGGCAAAGGATCTCAGCATCTTCCTTCTATTGCTCCACTGCTCCCATCAGCTTCTTCTGCTCTTAGGCAGCATCCTACCCCTCACCTCTCCCAGCCACGAAGACACAGGCTATGCCATATATCAGGGTACCCCAGGGGAAAGGCAAAATGAGATCTGCCTTTCCCAGTCTATTCTCCCATATTTTGGAGGCAGAAAAAAGACAAAGATAAGCCCATGTTCACCTGTTTCCCTCAGCATGTCAGTACTTAAATGCACTGGTTGTGGCCCAAGATTCATTCCTGCCGGTACTGGTGATCACAGTGTGATCTGGGTAAGGTGTGCACCCTGATTTCTGAAGGAAGAGCATGTGGGCTGCAGCTTCCATAGGCTGCAGAAAGGCAGATGATACTGTGCTTCAGCACTGAGGCTGCTTGCTGGCACTATCTTCTCACCATTATCATACTGTTTCTGAAAAAAACCCCAAAACTTAAGGAGTTTGCTTAAATCTGACCAAGTGACCTTCTATTGCTCCAGCACCTCCTTCTAATGACTGCAGAACTTCCAACCACAGTATTTCTGATTCACTCATATATGTGTCCAAAAATCATACTTACAGGCTTTTGCCAGTGGCAACCAAGATGAAAAAGCTATTTGTGGAACTGAGAAAGACAAGATGATGTGGAAGAGGGAAATATAACAACCAGGGCATAATCTAATTCCACAAGAATGAATTCTATTTTCAAACCTCCTCAAATTAAGTTTAAATGAAAAAAGCCTTTCTTTAGAACACATTTCTCATTTGAAGCAGCCACAACTCTCCTGATTCTGAGTGTCTAAATACATATATTGCACACACCACTTTTAATAAGGATAGATTTTTCCATTTTATCTTTGACCATTTATTGCAAGCTCCAATTGTACTGCCATCTCTCCCATATTTTAAGTCACTCTGGGCCTGTATTTTACACCTTCAACCTGTCATTTTATTAGTTTTCATGTTAGTAGCACACAGTGACAGAAATGTCCAAAGCCACTAACCCTCCTTTTATACTGAAACGAAGACCTCAATGGCAGGCCACAGGGGGACACGAACAAACAGTACCAAAATACACTCTTTCCTCTGGTAATACAACATCATCAATTGGCTCCCTAACTGGCTGAAGTTTACAATCCACAGACAAGCATGGTGAATTTTTACTGTTAGAGGAAACATTCTGGGGGTTTGTTCATTTAGTATTGGAAACATAGTGCTTCCTTATTATGAATCCAACATGTCTGCAATGGAGACATCCCAGGGGGAGAATAAAGGAAACCAAATGAAGCCTGAAACAGACTGCAAACAAGGAAGTTGAAACAACTGCTGGATGTTGTTAGCTTTTCCACACATTTTCAGGAAACTCTCTTGGCATATAAAAGATGAATATTACCAGTATTTTCCTGCATGAGAATGGTTCAAAGCTGCATCGGGGGACATCCAGACTGGACATTAGGAAGCATTTCTTTACTGAGAGGATGGTCAAAACACTAGAATAGGCTTCCCAGACATGTAGTTGTTGCCCCATGACTGATGTATTTGGACAATGCCCTTAATAACACGCTTTAACTTTTGGTCAAGTGAAGTAAACTTGGTCAGGCAGTTGGACTGAATGAACGTTTGTAGGTGCCTTCCAAATGAAAAATTCTCTTCTATTTCTGTTCTATTATAGCCCATCCCATCTCTAAACATATGATGCTTATATTTCACAAACACTCTTTGCTGCTTCTAGCTGTCCCATTTTTATTAATGCCTAAGTGTAAAATGTCAGTTCAGGTATTCTCTGACACCCTTCTCATCCACAGAAACTGGACTTTTTTAGTTTTGTGTACCAGGCTCCCTCTTTACTCTGCTGCCAGATGGGCTGCAAAGTGCACTGGTCCCGGATCTAGCTGCATACCTGGAAAAGGGGAAGGTTTCAGAGGCATCATAGACAGAGCAGCTCTTGTGACAACCTAAATGACCCCAATGTGTTCCTGGTCATTTTGAAAGTCTTGACACTTACTTTCATCACTAAATAATTCACATTATTCACAAAATCTGTTGCCAAGAGAAGGTTCTAATTGCTCCTCTGCCAGCAGGAATGAATGCTGAGAACTTGCAACTTTTTACGTGCATGGTATTAGCACATTTCATAACTGTATCTTGGAAGAAGAGGGAGCTGCAGTCTATGGATAATGTTCAGGTTAAGTAATTCAGTAACCTGCTACCACCTGACATTCACAGACAAAAAAGTCAATGACTCCATTTAATGATTAAAATGAGTTTGGTTTTGTATCAGACTTGGCTTAAGAAGGATGAGCTGGATTCATTAGAACATGACGTTTAATTTATAAGCAACTTCTACTTGAATTAGCTAACAAAGATCAGGGGAAAAAATACCAAAAAACCCCAGAATGCTGTTTTAAAACAGATGAGATAATTGTGATTTGATGCACTGCATTTAGAGAATGCAGTGAGAATGAGAATTAATCTGACACCTGCTCATCTTTAGCCATAGCTCAGAAACCAGTATTTTTCTGAATGGACATTTAAATGACAATGTCAGTCTGGACTTTACAGTTTACTTTTGAGCTGCATCACTTGGATTTATGGTCTGCATGAGATATCAGGTGCAGAGCTTATGTGCAATCCATCACTTCCCAACTGGTACAATAAAGCCAGAAAGATACTTCACATCCTTCAAATGAGATTTATGACCTGTCTCAGAACTTGCACGGACACCGAAGTACAAGTGTAACCCTGTTTAGGAAAGAGAAGCCCAGAGGCAGCAGCAGGTCATCCTGCAGAGCACAGGAAGGGAGCTCTACAATATCCATGAGCAGCTCCAGAATCAGGGTGTTACAACACACCCTGCAGGGCCACCTTCTCCTGCACTCAGCACATGATATGTGACCAGCAGCACAGCATCTCATCCACTGACCTGACTAAAAGGCTTAAGGGTGTGAGGGAGGAGAAAAGAGGGGTTTTATATCCAAATATTGTGTAAACACATACTCACTTCTTAACAGTTCTCAGAAGCACTGCAACTCCCTTCCCCTTACCTCTCATATTCACACTACCAAACACCAACTGATCTGCTGCTCAACTGCTTTGAGCTGTTGGGCTCAAGCAGGGCAGTGGACAGCATCCATATGTAGCTGAGAAGAACTGCAGTACCCCTGAGGTAATGGAGCTTGTCTTTGGAGGGCCAATTTACCTCTTTCCAATACAGAGGTACCAGAGTATCAAGATCAGCACGTGCCAGACACAAACTGCACCGCTCACCTGAAAGGTTTCAGGGCTGTACTGTGCACAAGCATCCTCTGTGCAAACACAAACTACAACAGGCCAGTGAGTATTTCTGGAAGTGGGTTGTGCGGTACCTGCCCTTGAAACGCTCGGGATAACAGGACAAGTAGATGGGAAGACACAACACTGATTAAGAAATATCCAGTCAGCCTTTCAGGCAGTTTGGTAAAATTTGTGCATTTCATCACCATAACCAAACACGGAGCTTTTATCTACACTGACATGTACAGCATGTGCCCTAAGATGAAAACATTTGTCACTTAAGTTTTAATAAAATCTCATCCACCTCTACTTTTTGCCAGAAGAAATTAATTCATCTCAATTACTCTGAAAGTATAACAAGTTCTAAACCACGCAGACTAAGTTTACTGAATTCAGGCCATGGAGTAATTGACTTTTCATTCTACTTGCCTTTGTTTTAGTAACAAGTGCTGAAACTGGCAACTAGTGATGAAGACTATTTCTGGAAGAAAAAAATCTGGATTGGCCAGAATCAGTGAGAACAAAACAGGGTATTTAAATTTTAGTATTTGAATTTATTTTTTTTAGACAAGCACCAAAACATTAACTATTTCATCTCACATGAACATGACTGATAATTAGCTAATTATACAAACTTGGTTAACGCACAAGTAAGCCAACACATGCTACAGCTACTCTGCTTGCACCATCTGCACTGTTAATATACAGATGCACCGATCTAACAGGAGTACGCTAAAAACCCCATTATGGAAGTGCCACTCCACCTGTCTTTTCAAATGCACCTTAAGCATAGCTAGGGTAGAGAATGTGACCACAGCAGCAGAGAGTAGTTTGATAATACACATTTCTAGTACGCGGAGAAGGCTGCTACAGCACCTCAGCATGCTCAAAGCCTAGCAGGATGTCTGAACAAAAAGTTCATGGGAATTCAGCAGTTCCCCTTCCTTGTTTTTTTTCTACCAAGTAACTCAAGGGAGACAGCACATCGTGCTATTTTAAGATAACGGTATCATTAAGGGTGAAACACATGTAGTTATTTTAAAACACAGCAATGCAGCTAAACTGCATCAACGCTCACTCCGAAGCCTGGGTCTGACTCTGAAGCAAGGAATTCACAAGCGCTGCACAGCCCAGTTGAAACAAAAGGGTGCAAACGCGAGACAGCAAAGCACTGCCCCGCTCCCCACGGCACTTTACACATGCACAACCTTCCCTGCCGAGCCCAGCTGCCGCTCCAGCACCGCGTCCCCGGCAGGCCGGGATCCTCGTTCTTGAGGAACGCTGGCAGAGGCTGTGACACAGCACCAGCTCTTGGAACCGGGCAGGAGGCGGGCGGGACGCAGCCGGGATCCGGCGGCTCATCCCGGCGGCAGCGCTGCCGTCCCTCCGGGCCAGGAGCGCCGCGGAGCCTCCCGGCACTCACCTGGCACCGGCGCCCGCCCGCGGCCGAGCCCGGGGAGCCGCGGCAGCCGCGCCCTGTCCGCCCGCTGGCACCCGTCCCGCCCGTGACTCCACCGCCCAGGAATGGCGACCACCGCGCCCAGGAGCAGCCCCTGAACCCCCCGGGACTAGCTGCCCGCGCCGGGGACCGACCTGCGGGGAGCGGCGCGGCCGAGGCGGGGTCCGGCGGGCCGGGGGTCAGCGGCGCTGGGGCCGGGGGCCGCTCGCACTCGGACACGGGCCGGGCACCGCTCCAGCCCCTCCGGCCGCTCGGAGCGACCCCCGGCCGGCCGCGTCCTCTGCCTACTGCAGCTCCTACTTGGTCCCGGCTACTCACCCAGGCACTGCCACGGCGGGGCTTCCACCAGAGCACGACGCCTTCCGCCCGGGAAACTTATCTCTCTCCCGCTACTGCCATTTGCTAACTTGCCTAAAGATCCCGCAAAATCCCAGAAAAGGCTAGGAAACCAGAGGAGACGACTTAAAGCTGACGGTCAGGACAGGAATTCCTGGAATGAAATCTTTAAGGGCAGGAGCAGATAGAGCCAGCCAGCTAACGCTTTCGTGCCCTGACTCCGGCCAGCAGCTTCATTTCGTGGGCAGACCAAGGCTTAGGAGATGATTTAAAATACCTGCTCCTGGCGTGTTCCTCTGCCTCGTCCTTTTCCAACAGCCCCCTCACGATCACGGTGTCACGGTTCCCCAGGCCTTACAATCAAGCAGTTTGTTGTAAGGGAACTAAAAATAGCACTGAATTTTTTCACTGGAGCACTTGCTTGAGTGAAGATAGTGCCAGTCAGCCCATGCATTAGTGAGCCGTACAGACCTCTAATACAGCCCAAATCCTCTTGGAAATACGGCCATTGACTTTTTTCAAAAGATTTTTTTTTTTTTGAAAGACAGCACAAAATAAATCTTCTTTCTGACCACTAAAAGACGAACTGAGTGGGGTTGTTTTAAGACTATCCTCGGGAAAGAGTGAGTCACTTAAGCTGCTTTTATGATAAAAGATCCCTGGAGGAAGTATATCTCCTTAGTCTCTGAGCTGTTCAGAGATCTATATGTCCCCCTGTAAATCAAAGTTTCACACTTAGGTTAGGTTTGTGTTGTTTGTAATAGTATGAGCACCTGCTTCCAATTGTGTAGTTAGGACTAGCCTGGGAAACAGAGCAGGATTTTATCCTGGCTAACACCTCAAGAGGATCGCTAACAGAAGCCATGTGTCCTGCGTGGCACTGAGTAAGGTCTGCAAAAAAGTCTACAAAATGCCCTGTAAGGAAAGTTTATGGCACAGGCTGGCAAGTCCAGAAAAAAATTCTCAGGAGGAATTATTTTTTGCAAAGCTTTTCATTGCTGTGTCCTGACGAAAATCACTGAAGACCAAAGTTGCAGAAGATGTCGTTCAAGACAAAGATGCCAGAGCTGCTGCCAATATCTGAGCCAGGATGCCAGATGCAGATTTGAATGTACAACTTCCAGTTTGTGGATGCCAGCCTCACACATATTCACACTGTGTCACACAAAGAAACGGGAAGGGGCAGGTGACGGCTGGCAGCAGCCACTTGTGGCACTCTAAAAGGCTGGTAAAGCCACAGTGATTCTCCTGGTAGTTGCTCCAGCTGTGAAGTGTGCCTGACAATAAGCCAGGATGTCGGAACCACAGCAAGCTAAGTCTTATTAAGACACATATATTTCAAAGGAAGATTTTAGGATAGAAGAAAACACTAAAAAGTTGGAGACTTACTGGGAATATCAGAGGAGAGACGCTGGGTTTTGTTTCGCTGTCATATGAAGAAGTTGAAAAGACTGTTAACGTAAAATTGTCTCCCACACTTGTTTCCCCTCACAAGCCTTTGAGCGTTCGTTGGATTTCATTTGTTCTGTAGCAGAATTTCAGTATTTTTGCCCTCGTGAAAGGGCTGGCAAATTCCTTCTACTCTTTTCTAGTGCTGACCAAATGTGCTGGAAGGCATCATATAACATCTATGTAGCAGCAGAGGTAGCCACAAACATAACAGCGTCTTCATTCCTGCTCCACTCCCCAGCTATTATTTATAGAGAGAAAGAGCATTAACAGAGCACAACGTTCTCACTAATTTAGTCTCACTTCACCATCTGTTACTTCCCATGAGCTGATCCTAATGAGAAACTACTTCAAAACACATTTGAGGACCAGCTGCACCCAGTGAAGTCACCACAGGAGAGAAATATTCCCCTCCTAATACATCATATTCCAATGTTACAAAGCAGCTCCTTCCCTACCAAAATCCATGGGAACACTGCTGTTAATATGAACACAGCCCTAGGTCACAGCCTCTTGCAGTCATGTTGAGCAAGTATCACGCTCAACATTGCTTTTCTGAATAATTCACAATTCTACCCAATTAGAAGGGCAGTGAGAGAGCTACAGACATCACCCGTCCCCCAGGTCTGAGCAGCCTTTCTGCAGCTGCTCCAGTGAGTTCATGGAACGATCACAGAAACTGGAATCTCCCCAGGAGTAACATGTGACCATTACCCCTCACCTTTTCCATGCAACCCCTTGTAAAAAGGAGTCTCCAACTTTGTAGGAACCCTTTAAATACTGGAACATGGTGATATAAGGCCTCCCTTAGGACTTCTTTTCTCAGTGCTGAACAAATCCAGCTCTATCAGCCTTTCCTCATATAGCAGCCTTCCCAGTCCTTTCATCATCTTTGTGGCCCTTTTCTGGACCCCCTCTAGCTTGTCTACATATTTTTGTATTGTGGGGACTGAACTGAACACAGGATTCCAGGTGTGGCCTAACAAGCAATGAGTAGATCGGGATAATGATCCTTTATCTGTGCTGCTGGTACCCTTGTTGGTGCATCCCATCATCCCCTTGGATCTCTGCCACAGCAGCACTGTATGCTCATACTGAGTTTGTTGTCCACCAGGACCCCCTGGGTCCTTTCCACAGAGCTGCTTCCCACCAGGCAGATCACACACAGCCTGTGCTGCACCCCTGGATTATGTTTTTTCCGAGGTGCAAGATCTTACACTTGGCCTCGTTGAGCTTCATAAGGTTCAGGTAGCCCACTCTTCCAGCCTATCCAGGTCTTTCCCTTCCTCAGAAGGGTGGGTCTCCCTTCTGAAGTGTCCTCTTCCGCACTCGGTTTGGAATCATTGGCAAACCTCACCAGGCTGGGCTTGGTCCCATCATGCAGGTCACTTGTGAGGATATTAAACAGTTTTGGGCCCAATATCAATCCCTGCTGGACCCCACTTGTGACAGGTCACCAGCCTGAAGAGGAGCTGTTTACCAGCACCTCCTGGATGCTTCCTGCCAGCCAGTTCCCCACCCACTGCAAGGACCACTTGTCCAGACCATAATGTGTCCTTTTCTTGAGGAGGAGGCTGTGGGAAACCCTATGGAAATTCCTGCAGAAATCCAGGTGAACAACGTCCGCTGCCCGCCCCACGTGGACCGAGCAGTTCCTTTGCCACAGAAGGTGATCAGCTCTGTCAAGCACAATTTGCCCTTGGTGAATCCATCCTGGCTTTTCCCAATCACCTACTTCATGTATCTTGTGATAGCTCCTAGGAGGATTCCTTTGGTAACTTTCCCAGGAACTGAAGTATCACTGCTGGGCCTGTAATCTCCTGGAGTCTCTGTTAAGCCCTTTTTGTATATCCAGGTGAATTTAGCCTTCTTGTAGCCTTCTCTGATGTCCCCTGATCTCAAAGATTAGGGAGAGCAGACTCACAATGAAACCATCCAGCTCTCTCAACACCCTCAAATGGATATTGTCAAGGTCCATTGATCTGTGGGGTCAAGCTCCTGAAACAGTTCACACACCAATTCTTCCTCCCCCGACAGCAGTGGGTTTGTGTTTGCACCCATCTGGATTGTTGTTCCCAAAGCCCAGGACCCAGCAGTGCTGGTGAGATGGAGGTGAAGAGAGCGTTGAGAACTTTTCAGTGTCNACTCTTCCAGCCTATCCAGGTCTTTCCCTTCCTCAGAAGGGTGGGTCTCCCTTCTGAAGTGTCCTCTTCCGCACTCGGTTTGGAATCATTGGCAAACCTCACCAGGCTGGGCTTGGTCCCATCATGCAGGTCACTTGTGAGGATATTAAACAGTTTTGGGCCCAATATCAATCCCTGCTGGACCCCACTTGTGACAGGTCACCAGCCTGAAGAGGAGCTGTTTACCAGCACCTCCTGGATGCTTCCTGCCAGCCAGTTCCCCACCCACTGCAAGGACCACTTGTCCAGACCATAATGTGTCCTTTTCTTGAGGAGGAGGCTGTGGGAAACCCTATGGAAATTCCTGCAGAAATCCAGGTGAACAACGTCCGCTGCCCGCCCCACGTGGACCGAGCAGTTCCTTTGCCACAGAAGGTGATCAGCTCTGTCAAGCACAATTTGCCCTTGGTGAATCCATCCTGGCTTTTCCCAATCACCTACTTCATGTATCTTGTGATAGCTCCTAGGAGGATTCCTTTGGTAACTTTCCCAGGAACTGAAGTATCACTGCTGGGCCTGTAATCTCCTGGAGTCTCTGTTAAGCCCTTTTTGTATATCCAGGTGAGTTTAGCCTTCTTGTAGCCTTCTCTGATGTCCCCTGATCTCAAAGATTAGGGAGAGCAGACTCACAATGAAACCATCCAGCTCTCTCAACACCCTCAAATGGATATTGTCAAGGTCCATTGATCTGTGGGGTCAAGCTCCTGAAACAGTTCACACACCAATTCTTCCTCCCCCGACAGCAGTGGGTTTGTGTTTGCACCCATCTGGATTGTTGTTCCCAAAGCCCAGGACCCAGCAGTGCTGGTGAGATGGAGGTGAAGAGAGCGTTGAGAACTTTTCAGTGTCGTTGGTGACTAATTCACCTCTCCTGTTTTAACAGCCAGCCAGTGATGTAAGTATTCAACAGTCAACCACTCTCCAAAGAGTCAGATGTTGGCTGACACCATGCATGGAAAGATGAGTGGAAACATTGGACCACAGCTGCCAAGATTTAAAGTTCACTACTGAACTTGCAACAAGATAGCTACTGCCAAGGCCCTGCAGACAGCTGAACCACATCACAGCAAGTATGCACCATTTTTCATTTGAATTGCTGAGGTTAAACCTCTCTGTCCTCCTGAGAAAATTCCTTCT
Source organism: Leptocoma aspasia (assembly GCA_013399835.1). Taxonomy (NCBI): domain Eukaryota; kingdom Metazoa; phylum Chordata; class Aves; order Passeriformes; family Nectariniidae; genus Leptocoma; species Leptocoma aspasia. The sequence goes on along the minus strand of VXAX01004289.1, from coordinate 2,599,147 downwards.
GAACATCCACCTAAATCAGAGAATGGTGGTCCCATATAGTAGTAGGAAAGACTACAAGATAAATTTGGTTGGAAGCCAACCTGTAAGACTACTGCATATTTTGGGCAAAAGAACACGAGCAAGAATGATGCCCTGGAAAACAGTGGTTGTTTCTTAACTGTTCGAGACAAAATTCCAAGGCTTTGTGCTGTAGGATTCCTTACTACAAATCAGGTTTAGCCTTTACCCTCTCTGTTACTGTACCTAAGTGAATCAGCTGGGCTTGGGAGTGCACTGAAGAAACCCAGGAAAAAGTTGTGCCAAAAGTCTGCAGAGTCCCTGGGTCCACTTACTCTCCCCAGGGCTCAGAGGAGCAGAGTCTGAATGCAAGTGATCACTGCCTAGATAAGTCACTGCTCCCAGTAAAAATTATGCTAGAAATAGCCTCCTAGCTTTCCTACAGTTCTTAAAAAAGGCAAAAAAATTCCTTTTGTTGCCTCACAATTCTGTTCTCCGTGGCACCAGGGAATATTTAGAGCCATGTTTTGTAAACAGCACGTGTTCCAATGCCTGGCACAGCACTGACCACAGCACTGTGGGGCTGCGTTCCTCAGATTTTTGGACACTGGTGGACACCAGGGCTGCCTGGGCAGGGAGCAGCTGTGTGTGTAGGTGGGTAGGGAACAAGGGGAGGGACAGCAAGATGGGAAATGCAACAACTTTGCAAGCCTGCAAATGTCATGGTCCTGACTGCAGCTCCCTGAATCCAGACTGTTCAACAAGTTTTCCTTTCGTGCCAGCTGGCTGAGGTGAGGGAAACTGTTTTGCCAGACATTTTACTTTCTTCCCGAGTACCATCACCAGCAATAAATTAAATTCTTAACTGACAAAACCAACTGCTTAGTGATTTCTGCTCTGCCTCTAAGGTTTGGGATCTGCCACTTGAAGTATCTGCTTCACATCCCACTGAAAAGATTCTTCCTTATTCCTGGGGAGACTGCAACTTTGCACACTGGGATAATTTTTAATACTTCATGTGACTTCAGAACAAAAATGTTTTTCTTCACAGTGTGTGCTTAAATAGGATTTGAGCCTCTTCTTCTCTTCACTTTTAGTACTTTACAGCAGGAACGTTTTCAGAGGTGCCAGCTGGGCTACACCCATGGAAAATGGGAGTAACACCCAGAAATGTGAATTAAGGATCATATGGTAATGTAAATTTAGCTGTTGAGCATATCCCTTGTGTTTTATGACATGTGTTTAACAATATGACCACAAATATATTAAAAAAGGAGGTATGGAGGAAGACAGCTATGCAGTGTAGGTACTTGCAGAACACTACGAGGGGAATCTTTAAAGTACCATAAATCCCCATGTGCTTAGGGAATTCAGTGTGACAAGAACACTTGGGGTTCTTTGTCAGAAGTGCCTAGAAAATGTGAGTATGTCCAGATTTGGATCTGCCCTCCACTTTATCAGCAAGTCCCTTGCTGTCAATAAAATAATCTCTGCTGAAGCAAAGCTGTCAGCTTGTCCCTCAGCATTACTGAAGGCAGCATTACAGTGATAGGCACTACTTGACAGCCCTAGGAGAACAGCTGAACCGTCCTTTCACTTACTCTGCTGGACAAAATTGCTGTATGCATTTCATGGACAGGTGAAAAGTCAGTCACACACACAACAGCAAAGAGGACGTTACAATCACAGAAATTATTTCCTCTGTGATACAGATGCAGCATCTGGTTTTGCATATTCCAGCAGAAGAATAAATCTTCCAGAGTGCTTTCCTCCATTTCCTTCCAACTTCACTGCAGTCCAAATACAGTTCAGCTGATATGTAAGAAATTAGTCTTTCTCCATATCTTTGTGTATTTGGGCTTGAAATTGGTCATATTCGTGCAGCCCTCAGGGATGCCCAAATAACTCTGAATATCATGCTGAGATCTTCTCATGGAAGCTTCTGTCAGCTGTACCATGCAAAGGGCTCTCAGCTGCACACTATTTAACTTGCCCAATTACATTTTTGGCTGCTGTTCTGCCTTGCAGCCTAGAGAAACCCTCTCCAAGAGCTAGGTCACAAGAAAAAATTGCCAAAATATGCTATTTTTCAAAGGACCTATTCTTAAGGGGAATGGAAGACAGGAGAAACATTATAGCAGGTCTGGAAGAAAACACCAGAAAAAAATTACTGTGAAATTGTAATCCATAAGGACAACATCTTTTCTATCTTGCCCTTATATCTGGTTGTTACATTTGGAACGAACAGGTTCATAAACACAGATGCATCCACAAATTGCCCTTCAGATATTAACTCCCTTTCAGTTTTGATGCTGGAAAAGTAGGGTGTTTGTGTGATACATCTGTTTACTTGACATAAGCAAACACCAGCTGTTATTTCCTTGGTTTACGAAAAGAAGGAGTAAATAAAAATTTATTAATTAAACATGGAAAAAAGAAAGCTCAGATGTGGATTCAAGACTTATTACACAATTATGTCAACTTTCAGTCAAGGAAAGCACATGGGACCTGTGTATCACAGTGAAATGCTAGTGACAGCAACATCTTGGTTTCAAACCCAGAGAGGAAGTCAAAAAATAAACAGAGGTTCTAAAGGGCAACATGGTTTTGAGGTTTGACCATGGAAAACAACCTTCCATGCGAGCCAGAAAAGCAGATTATTTGCTCTTACGTGGCAAACAAAACTCCTCAAACTCTCAGCCTTTGAGAAACAGACAGCACATCCTCTGGGTTTGTTTCCCAGCAATTTTTCCAACAGCTCAGTGACATGTGCACCAGGATGGTACAGTTCACCCTGAAGTTCACTGGTACAGTTCATCTGCAATATCAGTCATGAATCCAGCTCTTTAAAGCTGTTCCCTCCTGGGTCATCAGTTCAAACACAGCCCTATCTGAGATGATAGAAACTTGCCATAGCCTGACACCTGTAAATCAGCTCCAATGAAATGACTCTGGCTTCACTCCCATGGCTGCTGGAGAAGCATCACAATAAAAATGACTGCAATCAGTAGCACCTCTGATATCCAGCTCAATAAAAGAGCCTTTGTCTTTATAGATCATCTGTGGGACCTTCAAAGATCGTACCAAAAACTGACTTACAGCTATAATTTATAAAATATTAATAATACACAAACCACAGATATGGACTCCAGTAGTTTTCCTAGTTATAGCATTGATCATGAGAGACTTGTCTCATCCTGTGTAACTTAGGCTCTGTCAGGAGATCACTGTTCCTTTCCATAAACTTATGTTTATTCCAAATGTCCTGGGAGAGGATAGCAAGGACAGGGCAAGAATTAGCTGTGCACCACCATTTCACAACTCACACACAGAGAGGCACATCAGCTACAACTTGGCAGCTAGGATCAGTATGTTATTCCAAAAACACAGACTCAACAGCAAGCTGGAAGGTAAAGATAAGTTTCTGTGCTTTGCATTGCTCTAACTCTGAGAAAGGGTCAAGGGAAAACACAGGAAGAAGGCAGAAATCTTGTTTCTGTCCACAGAGGCTGTTGTGCAGTTCATAAGCTGAGACAAAAGAAGTCAAAACTCATTTTCCATATCCCACATAGGTAAGTCCTAAAATAATAAACGTCTACTAGGTATAACTGTTGTCTTCTGAGGACCAAGACAATAGAATAGTTTTTCCTATGGCTAATGCTTATAAAATGTATTTGAGAAGGCACTTACATAAACAGATTATTCTTCTAGGCTGCACTAAGCAAGTAAGTATCTCTATCCCTTTTCATAAATAGCAAAATGAATGTATCATAGAATAGTTTGGAAGGGACCTTAAAGATCATGTAGTTCCAATTCCCCTGCCATGGGCAGAGACACCTTTCATGAAGCCAGATACCTCAGAGTGGTATGTCTCCTCCGGACTTGCTCCTGTACTGGGGACCAAAGAGCTGAATATGTAATGGGGCAACAGTGAAATATCTAAAACAGACCTGAGAGAGGCAACTCCAGGAACAGAAATGTAGTGTATTTGTTCCCTGTTTGTTGCCACTACTCACTCATCACTAACAAGGCTAAAAATAAATTACATATTTGCTTTGCCCGGGGAAGAGGTGTCCTCAGCAGATGCTCCCCATTCAGAAGTGATAGCAGGGTATAGCCATGAGCTTATTTCCAATCTGGCTTGCTCAGCTGCAGTATGGAGTGGGTATCCCTGAGGAATCCTGGAATCTACCACTCCAAACAGCTTCCTACCTGAGCAGCCCATTTTTGCTGGCTGTTGGAGCTGAGCTGTCACACTCACTGCACAACTTTTGGCAGCTACTAAAAAACCCTTAATTTCTTGGTCAGTCCAGGCTAGAGAAGAAACAAGTCACGAGTATCTTCCAAAGGGCAGGATCAAAACATGCTGAGAGCAGAGCCCTGTCAGAAAACACCTAGGCTTGCTGCCAGCACTTCATGAAGGATCTATTTTACATCCAGAGGCTTGGGGATAGATTCACTGCTCCAGTGATATTTATGAGCTTTTTACTTTGACAGGGCTCATTAGAGCATTCCCCCATGCCATGCTCCCCTGACCTGTGCAGCAGGTTCACTGCAGCCCTGATGCCTGTGGACAGCAACACAAGATGCAGTTTTGTCTCATCCTCTGGGAAACAAGAACATGACTTCTTAGACTGTAATCACTACCCTCATACCAATCCAATACAGTTGCATGGTCTTAAATTGTTTAGATGACCTTTTCCTATACTTCCTACAATTGCACACTTTTCAAAGGAGATAAAGCACATTTGGTTTTCCCTTTACAAACACATCATCCTTAGGGAGCACTAAGAAATTAAAACACCCTGAAGCATGCTACATCCTGAATGCATCTGTGTCAATTACAAGCATGTTCGGAACTTTGAGAAACTAAGCCAAATCAACCTCAGCTCTGTAAAGCAGGACTAGTTTCCCCAAGTGAACCACATGCACACAGAAAATCCACAAGCCTTGGCTCAGGTATTCTGTTTGCATCTATAAACTACACACTGCCACACCAGGACTGTTCAGTAATACCACAAGTGTTGAGTAGTATTTGGAAACAGCCAGTACTACTTACTGAAGGATAAATAATCAAAATGTTTCCAACCAGTGCAGTCATAGAGTGGGAACCTTCAGACACAGTGTGACACACAGGATATGTGATGTCCTGCAAAAATCCTCTAAATAACTTCAGGTGGAGTGAGATGAGTTCAAAAGCATACAGGAATTTCTCATTAATACTACAAATGCACTACAGATGTGCATTCACTATAAGAAGCATAAATATCTCATATTTCATGTGTCTTTCTCCCTATTCCTTCGCTTTATACCTCCATCTGGTAGCACGACTCCTTTTTTTGATGCCCGTATTGATTTCTTTTTAAAGCCTAAACAGACAAGATGTGTGCACAGGCATGGTATTACAGCCAGACTAACAGCACTTACAAACCCCCAATGTCCTTCCCCATACAAAATGAGCTACAATCTGACACCATTAGGATTTACAAACACACCTGTCACAGCTGACATCCTTCCTCCAAACAGTGATTACACAAAAAGGGAGATGAAAAACAGTGCAAGTCATAGGCATTTGTAAAGAAGCTTGTTGCCTGTTGCATAAAAGGTGGCCCAACTAGTCAAAGACAACCTTGCACCTTGTACTCCAAAGAAACCAGATAAATAAAAACTGAAGTACAAGTTATAAATTTTTTCGAGTATTATCAGGCAAGAGAGAGAGTCTGAAGCTGTTTTCCTGCACTCTATCCAGACCACTAGATTTTATTCATAGCCTCCCATGCAGTTGTTCAGACATTAAAACCTCTTCAAGTGCTGACAAATCCTTTCCTTTAGGTTCCTGAAACATTGGAGACAGCATCCTGCAGCTGAAAAGGCAGAGAGGCAGCATTTAGCAACAGTACTTTTAGCATTGGCTCATATGTTGCAGCAGAAAGGTTATCTCACTCAGAGATGAAAGTATTGGCAGACAGGTATTTACCTGAACTCCAACAGGTTCATCTGTTTACCAGATATTCAGTTTTGTAGAAAGGGAAGCCCAGTTGAAGTAACCCACCAGCCACACTCCACCTGCTACTTCAGCAGAAACCAGCTGCTGCATGAAAAACTTGGATGAGCACGTTTCAAAAGCTTAAAGAAAATTGATTCTGGATTAAAATTATCAACTGATTTCCCTCTTGGCCTTCCTGGGAATTGAACCTGTCTACACAATTTAGCTGTATAAAGATTTTCTCTGAAGCTATAAAAGCCTTTTATTTATAACAGCATCTCATCATAATAAACACCCTGCTCCAATCTATTACAAGTTGAAGGGATGACAAATACTACAGTGTAAGCTGAATACACTCAGCACATTAGGTATCTAAAGCACTGCAAAATTTTACTTATCAATTTCCACCTTAATTAAGAGCAATCTTCTTTTGAACTGACTACTTTGTACGAATCCAACAACACACTGCCAGCAGGGAATGAATCTATGAACAGTGTGGGGGTTTTAAGGCACATCTTAAAGGTTTCTTAATCTGTAGCCCATCCTGACTCTCTATTGACTGAAGTTTAGTTACCATAAATAAGTAGCTTTTATGCTCCTATTATCTGAAATCTACAGTAGCAGTTGTAGCTGGGACTAGGTAGCAACGTGTTAGTAAAACCAAACCTAACTGCAAAACCAGAATTATAAAACAAAAATTTTGCAGCTCAGAAGTGAGATGCTGCAATATACATCTTGTTACACATACTTAGAGCCTGACACCTTGCCTTAGGAACCCCAGAGCTCTAGGGTCAGCGTATCTTCACAAAAATAACTGGGGCAATGCTGAAATATACTCTAAATCTAAGAAGCTGTGGAGAGAATTGCCAATATAACCCACCCAGATGGCACAATGTTATCAAAGTTTAACATGTCAATCTGCTCATTTAATTAAAGCCCTTTCATCTCCATGGTTAATGGCAGGTCTGTACAGCAGAAATGGCACCAGAACAGATGTTAGCGAATTTGTCAAAGCTGCAGGATGATTGCTCTGGCTTTAGTGTCTTTTGGAGGACTACTCTATTTACATTCCTACTGATCTCTCATGTCAAATCTGGTAAATATTACCTCTCCTTTGGCTGCTCTATAGGAAGGCATAAGCCAAGTTTCTTGGTTAAAGTCATCTGCTTTGAGAAAATACCATATAATTTCAGGCAGCCTTTTTTAAGATTTCAGGGGAAAAATCTTTAATGATGGAAAGCATGCCTTAATTTGAAATAGGCCTTCCTCCATATTTTCTTCTGTCTTATCTGTTCAGGATTCCCTTGTAAAGCCGCAGTTGTGAGTTAAGACAGGAAAAAAGTACTTGAAGGATGGCTTGACCACTCAAGGGAAGTCCTGTACAAGGGAAGGCTGTATCATAATCCACATTTTGGTGGCATCAAGGATGGCCAGGGCAAAGTTAAATCTGCAGGTGCACAGAAGAGTCTCACTGTGCATCCTGGCATCCAACCAGAGGCACAACCCAGGAGTGATCAACCTGTGCAGAGCACATCTGGACAAGGGAGGGCAGAGGAGCCAGCAAGCCTTTGCCCCAGGCACTGAACCACATTAATGAACACTTTGAAATGCTTGCATTACAAAAAGTAATCCAGTTACCAGTGAAGGCAAAGTAATTGCCTGCAACCTCTAAGGTAGGACACAGCTGTTTAAAGCAAATGCAACCCTAGATTCTCTTTATGGAGCAGGTCATCTGAATTATGTAAGAAAACAGTACATTTTGATGGGGTAATAGTTTCTTTTCCAGTTAGGGAAGTTACACTTCCAAAGGCTATAATATGGAATGTGTATCAGAGTGAACAGTTCAATCTCAAAATACTGGTCAAAGAGCCAGAGGCACACAGGAATGCTGCAGGGTCAGCCACACAATGGAGAAGGGCAAAGGGGTTTCAAAAGAAACAGCAAGCACTGTCAACGAGGCAGGAGTACAATCCTCTCTTACCAGAGATCTGCCTCTCTGAACAAAAACCACTCCAGGCTGAGTAAGCAAGTTTTCTCATTTTTGTGATTCTATGCAAATGCCCTTTGAATCAAAGATGCTCCAATGAGAACAACTAGAGTTTATGAAAGCAATATTAACAGAGATATTCCCTGTCTTCCACAAGAATTGCTCAGAGAGCTTTTCAAGCTCAGTTACCATCACTTCAGTTTATCAATATGCAAATTAGAGCAATTAGTCAGTAAGTGGCTCACTTGATCAAGTGCATATTAAAAGATAATGAGAAGTTGAAAAACAACCTGGGTCCATGCTAAGGTGATTCACAAGCTGTAAATATAAAGTTACACTTTACAGCACAAGAGAAGGTGCAAAAAGAAGAGGATAAAAACCTCAAAAGGAACTTCAGCATCTTTCAACATAACTGATCCTGCAAAACTCATCTATGAAATTACTGTACAACTTTTTTTCCTTTTACACCCTCCTAGGACCATAGCTGGAGACCAGCAAATACCAAATCATTTGACATTATTTAAGCATGACTTACACTAAAATACAAAATGAGCAGCCTCCTTTTGAAGGTTCTCTCAGACTTGGGTTTTAAGACACTGCTTGTCATCAGAGCTGCCTTGGCTTGGCCCTAGCCTCCCTTCCCTTCAGCAGGTAGAGCGTGCCATGCCCACAACACAAGGAGAGAGGATATGACCTAGTAGTTCATACAAGGAAGCACATCATGGATGTGTTCAGGAGCTAGAAGGGATTTATTTTCAGCCCAGGAAAGTGTTTCATCTTGAGGGAGTCTGGAGATGAGCTGTGCACAAGGCAGGTGGATTAAAATGCAAAAGAGCAGGACTAAAAGGCTGGTCCAGCCCTGCTCTGCCACCATAAGGGAGCAGTTCAGTGCTGGGGATCCACAAATCACATATTACTCTGCCATCATGCATCCTCCAGCTGTGCCCCATAAGCACAGTATTTTTTTTTCCTTCTCAAAGGTAATGTCCTAAGGGCCAACATAAAGGGAATGAACCTGGAGTAAATTCCCCGAGGAATTAGGGACTGGCTGTTTGTGTGTAATTTCACCAGGACTTGCTCTTTCTTTATTAAGCACTTATTCTTAGCTACTTTATGACAAAATCTCACTGTGCTCCACTCTTAGAAAAGATGAAGTACCTCTCTGCAGAAGAACAGGAGGTAATGCTAAAATGTCCACATCTCTCTAAGAAAGTGGGTAAATTATTCCTTCATCTTCAAGTTTACTGAATGCATCTGTGTACTTCTGCCTCAGAAAACTAAGACCCTGTGCAAACATTATTTTCTACTTGCTTCTTAGCATAAATGGGTATAAATGTTTCATGAACCATAAATGTTTCAAGAAAAAGATAAATGGTGAGCAATTACAAATGTAATCTTCCTCCATTTTAATGTGGCATCTATTTGCACTTAGGGCAGATGGATCACCTGAAACTATTCATTTATATAGTGGCATAGTAAATACCATGGGTACTGGGTAATAAGAACCCAGCTTTGCTCCCTATATAGTCTGTTGTTTAAAAAATATTCTTAAGTTATTATTTGTTTGCTAATTTAATAATAAAGATAATTCTAAGTAGATGTGTGCCCTGTCGTCCCAGCTTTGATCTAGGGACAACCATCTGAATCGAAGTCTGTTAACACAGAAATTATCCTTGTAGGGAAATAGCTGAGCAGCAATTTCTTTGGATAATGTATAATAACTGGGGATAATGGGGGAAGATGTGAGTGTAGGGAAGCACGTGTTACAGCATACACAGCTCTCCTCAAATGTAAGTAAAATGAACTGGAATTATTATTGTGTTGTTTTGATCTTGTATGGAATATGCAAATGCCTTGTGGAAGGGTTCTAACATAGCCCTATTGCTATAAAAGCCACTTTTATCTTCCCTCAAAACACTCCTGGGCCAGACCTGCAGTTACCAAGAATCTCAACCATCACCTACTTTTTGCTGGACAAGGGAAAGAAATACAATACATTCAAAGGCTTGATGTTCATTTGTTTGAGTTTTTTTTTTTTACTACTTCAGTGGGTGTTAATTGATTTATATTACTAAGGGGCTTTTTTTAATTGGAAACTCATTCCTTTTCTTTAACTCTGGGAAAAAGATTTCCAGTAAGGGTTTTGGAAAGCTCAAGCTGACCTCATTTACTTTAAGGGAGAAAAAAAAGAGAAGAAAAGTCAATACAGGACAGAGTAACCTCTCAGGGACATCTTGTTTTACGTCTCAGACCGAACAGGCACATCCCCACACCGCTGAAAGAAGTCAGGACAATTTTCCTACATTTTTTCTGTCTCTGGTACATATGCTCTGGAGGAGCAAGACATCTGCTGAACTTTGGGGTTTAGAGACTGCTCAGCTGTACAGTGATCTGATTATGCAGTCAACTCCTTTGAGAGCCAGCAGGCTACTGAATTTTCAGTATGTATCTATATCTATGTGTGTGTGTGCTGCAATGTGAACGTGCAGAAACAATCTCAATTGCCATCTACTGCATTATTAAAATAGCCCCCAGCAAAGCTACTATTTCTATTAAAAATAATGTCTGGTATGATTAAAAAAACCTACTGCAATATAACTTAGCTGTTCACAATTTCTACTGTCACTTAAACTTGCTTTTCTTCCAATTTAGCCACTGAAGCTTGGTTGAGGCAGCCTGCTCCCTTACAGCGTGCTGTCAGCACACTTGGGCTGTACCTGCTGGTCACAAGAAATCCATAACTGTGGGACTTTTGAAAGGCCTATAGAGATATTTTTTGCTCATGTAAAGTTTTGAATGTGTTGTTCTACTGCAACTGAAGTAACAAAACAACAACTGTGTTTGATATGACACTGCCCTTCCAATCTAAGCAATAAAGCCTTCAGAAAAAGAAAAATTTTGTTCCCAGATGGGAAAGCAAAGTTCTTTAAAAAAAACCAACTCGCAGTGGGAGGGAGAATATAGAAAACAGTTAAGGAAGTGATGTCAAATCACTCAGGATTTGATGTAAGTTTCATTACTTTCACAGATGCAATTTTTGATAGCTTGAATTCCAAGATTCAGCAATTTTGGTGGAAAGAATTTGTAACAAGTCGTGGGAACTGCTGGATTTGCAGCAATTAAACACAGGCATGGGAAAAGATGTTATGCTATGCAGTATGAGGGAGTTAAAGGTATGGTGCTAATCAAAGTCTTGCTAATATCAGGCTTCAAATGAAAATCTTTTGTGAAGCCTTCAGCAAATGGAAGATATATGACAAAAAAAAAGTCACCTCCTTCTCTCTTTGGAGAGATGTATGTCCCTAAAAAAAAAATACTTGTGTCAACTGCCCATCATAATTCATAATTCAATTTGTTTATAATTTCTTTTTAATTCAAAGCAGTTGATTTGAAAGTTTCTGATTTTCCCACTACATTTATGCTACAGGAAGGTTGCAACATCCCTTGATGTTGTATTTCTGTAAATGGTTCTGAGCATTTGCTGTAAATGGTTTAAGTCAAACCTAGTGGCAGCTACTGATCACTCCAAACTACTGCCATTTCAGCTTAACTGCAATTTACAATATTTCTTACAGCAATACAAAATATTTTTTCTTCTGACACTAATTTAGTTCTATCTTTTTTTTTTTTATTATTCAATTAAGTGATGAGATACAACAGTTGGACTTTATCTGCTGACTGAAAGTACAGCAAAACATAAGGTGCATTCTAGCATCCTAAAATGCTTGTGCTAACTTCCAAAATACTGCACAAGGACAACAGTAGCAGCAGGGAGCAGAGGATGGCAGAGCTTCTGGAATCAGCTAGAAAAAAAGAGTATTATTATGCTAAGCTCTCAGAAAAGTGTATCCTGGTGGGCCAACATAAAGAAAAGCAGTGATCAGCCACAGTCTCCCAAGAAAGGGAAGGAACAACAGGATAGAGCCCGAGTTTTCACATGCATATGCAATAACCCCTTGTGATCTACAAATATCTGATTAGCTGAAATGACAACAAGCTGTGAGCCCTCCAGCTGGTATTTGTGACTGAAGTTTAATGAACCAGTGCTGAACCAAAAAACAACAGTCAGGGAAACAACAAAAACATAATATAAAAATATAGAAAGAAAAATCAAATTAAGTGTAGCTGCAATTTCCAAATGACTAGGTCATGATGAGTAGGAAATTAGATTAATGTGTGGTTGTGCAAAGGTTAAGAAGTGGGACTTCTCTTCCCACACTTGAAGGGGAAAAAAAGAAACTGACAAGATTTTTCCAGGTCAGGGTTTGTTTAGAGTTAGTAGGATTAAAGGTTGAAGGCTTATGGGAAAAAATGTGCCTCCAAGTGGATAACTTCCCCTCTTTTTTGGCCACTTTAGTATGGCCTGCCATGGCTGCATCTATGACAACTGCAGAGCAGAAGTTGTTCTAGGAACTGACAGGCCAGAGGGGACAGCCTAGAACTGTCCCTCATCTGCTCTGCATCTCTGCCAAAAATACTACATTTACTGCATGCTCAAGAAGAGATACTCAGGTTTTTGGTGACTGACTTTTCAATCTCATGCTCTGTAATGCCATCACAAATAGAGATTCATGCACTTTGCAACGACACTGGTACAGCCAGCTACTTTCTCCGCAGAGATTTCCAGATAACTTATCTCCCTACCCTACCAATTTCCCTGTATATGAGTCAGGTGTGTCAGGGGTGGTCAGCAAGCTGCTGGGAGGGAAAAAAGAAAAAGCATTGACTTGGAAACCAAGATCATCTTTTCCTGAGAGGGAGCTTAGCATAGCAACTCCATAACTGTAATTATTACCAACTCAACCTCCTGGACATGTGCAAGGCATTACCCCTCTTCAAAACTCCCTTTTACACTCATATTTTAATTAAAATGAGATTTTATAGATGCATATACAGAGACAGCGTTATAAAGCACAAACTCTTTCCGTACAGAGAACTGTATTTTTGGTTTTGTTGTTTTTACCTACCAAAGGACAGGAGGCCAGCCCTACACAGAGATTGTTCAGCAGCATCTGCACCTTGAAACGACGCAACCATCCCAAGCACACACAACACTTGGGAACCTCTGTGACCTCAAATAAAATTTCCAAGTACCATGGCCAAAATAAGAAGTGCTACAGGTCACAGGGGAAATAGTCCTAAATGTATTAATCACTGAATACTCTGTCCCCAGGGATTCTTTGTCTTAAAAGCCTGTGCTGTCCTGCTGGGAACTCACGTCGCATTCACAAGGTCAGAGCCTAGGCACTGCTGGTAATGCTAAGCTGTAACATCTGATCCGGTCAGTATGTCAAAAATATCCCCTCTTCTTTTCCCAAAATGCAGTAAAGAGGAGGAACACCAGTCAAAACTGCACACTCTCCTCTCCCCTGACCTCTGTGGCAGACATGCATGCATGCAGCTACTGCATTTCCCAGACGGAGTGAAAGGAGAGTGCTGGCTGTGGCATTCCCAGACAGCTCAGAGACATTCATCACATTATTACCCAGAAACTGGTTTCCTTCTCAGGCCCAGGGCTCACTCATTTCAGCTTAGGTTGTATGAACTTCCAAGTGTGTGGCATTCACCTACAAGGAGCCTTCTGCAAGACTGCAAACACATTAAAGTTTGTCAGGAAGATGCTGCAGGTCTTTGGGCTTCTGTGGGTCTCAAAAAGCCATCTGATGACCAAGTATCAGCCAATCCTGGTCACAAACACGCAGCTGAACCTTGATGACTCACTTCCAACAAAGTCTGGTCCTTGTGTGATATTCTGCATAGTAGAGATTTACCTGCATTTCCCAGCATTTAAATAACCAAAGGCAGATGTGCACTGTCTGAAGTTCCACTGATAATACAATTTGCTCTTTTAAAGTTTCATTTTATTATCTCTACTTTTTCACAGGGAAAAGGTCCTTGTAGCACTGGCAACAAGCTCTTTGTGTACCAAGTTATTTTTGCATCTAAGTAAAATATGAAAGGATTTCCTCAAAAAAACCCCAAAACCCACTGTTAATTCCTCCCAACAGGTGCGTGGATACTGTGAAAATTACTCGGTTGATGTCCAACAGCAGCTCATGGAAAAGATTATTCAATTAGTTTTTTCATGTTAAACCATAACACAGTGGTTAGACAAGAATGCATTATATAGAGGACAATTCCATAGATCTTCCAGAATCAGCCAAGGAAAAATTCCTGGATACTGCACACAGCAAGGTATTTTGCTGTGCACAGGGAGCCTCCAAAAAATGCTGAGTTTGTCCTGTGCAAGAAGTAGAGAATTATTTATTGTTGTGATAAATGTGTGCCAATCACCAATATCAGCATTTGGAACCATGTGTCACGCACACTTGAAGAATTATTAAGTAGTGTTCAAACCAGACTGGTTTTTTTAATCACACATTTCACTTCAAGAGAAAATGCAGCATGCAAATTGCAAGGGGGACTCAAGCAACAGTAGGAAAGACCAAGGGTTGAGAGAGGAGCACAAAGGCCTGAGCAAAAGGCAGGCAATAGGACAAAGGAGAAGCTGCATCACTATGACATCCATGGTCATCCTAACATAATAAAGACACATGGTACATTTACTGTGCTTGCTCAGTGTACCCCAAAAATTGCCTCTACCCTACCATCATCAGGAAACTCAGGAGAGACTCTGCACTAGTGAGGATTTCTATTTACTTGCTCCTGGAAGAGCAAGTGGAAAACTGCTCTACTGTGCAGCTGGAAGTTGCTGTGCCTTCAAGGAATCCCTTCCATTTGCTGACAGGGTAAAGCATCCAGCCCTGAAGTGAATTATCCTGCTGAGTCCATAAAGCTCCAAGAGTCTCTAAGAACTGTGGCCCTGACACTGAGGAGCACTGAGTGCTGTGCTTGGACAGCCCTGTTTTGTCCAGGCATCACACAGATCCCTTTCCAGCTCCATGTGCCCACCCCAGTACTTGGATAGCCCTGTTTTGTCCAGGCATCACACAGATCCCTTTCCAGCTCCATGTGCCCACCCCAGCAGAGGCCAGACTGTGTGCTGACTGTGCTGCAGACTGCATTCCTCAGCTCCCAGACTGTGCTGTTTGTTTTTCATCAGAAGCAACAGCCTAAAGCAATGGAAACTGTGGGAATTAGCTGCAGTGTGTGAAGACACCATTTACAGTAGTTTGGTGTTCAGGCCCCTCAGACAATAGAAACTACTCCCATATGGATGCCTGTCACCAGCTAGCTAGCCCCAGCTGGGGCACAGCCCAAACCCAGAAGGATCCCTGGAAGCACTGAAGCCACATGGGCAGGCTGTCCCCCTGAATGCAAATGGCAACGAGCTCTCTTTTGAAGAAAGGGTAAGTCAGAGTAGAAAGGAGGAGGGCACCAAGCTGGTGGGATGCTGTGGGATTCAGGCTGCTTTAGTGGGATCAAAATAAACATCAAGCAATTATACTGGTGCAAAAAAGTAATGTGTACCTCTCCTTTGCCTTTATCCCTGTGCTGCAAAACTTTTGTTCTACTACCCATGGCATCAAGAATCTGCTGTAAAAGCAGTCAACAATACACAAATGCTCACCTAGGAATGGGGTGGGGAAGCTTATTTCTGTATCTCTTCCCTTCTCTGTACCCTCCCTCCAAGCATATATCCACAGACAGCAACATACCATCCCCTTCATCTCCTCAGGGCTCAGAAGAGGCAGCTCCCTCAGCTTCTCCTCTCCTGTCACTGCTCCAGCCACCTCCCTGACAATTTAGCACATCAGGATCTTCCTTTTACTGGAGAGCCCAAACTGGACTGGGCACCCTTCTCTCACCTGCTGATAACAGAGTTGGCCCCCCTGGCCCCAGAATGTCCAGCTGATGCCTGCTGGGCTGCTTGCCCACCCTGTCCACCAGGCCAGCATTCCTCGACAGAAATCTGGGTATAAGCTTCTCTACTACAAGAAGAATTCTGGATATAAATCTGGAGTTTGTGTAAAATCCCTGACTCTCAGAGCACCCTGAAAAAGAGGTATTCTGTATAATAATTCCTTTTGTTAGCTTCCTGTGGTCAGGATGCTGGTAGGATGTGGTCTGGGAAGGGGGAGATGGGTTTGTTCATGCAGACAACAGCTGCCAAGTCAAGTGAGAAGTGCAGAGCCCCACAGAAACTCCAGCAGAATGAGTGATGCCCATGCAGACTCCAAGCTGTGCTCACCCAGCCAGCACCAGCCAGGCTGGTTGTGCATTCCCATTAGGAAGCACGAGTCTCTGGGAGATTTTTTGGGTCGTGTAATATTGAATATTTTTAAAGTACAATGACTAGCTGAAATCCCTTAGCACCGGAGGAAAGGCAGGAGTTTCCATCTAAATGTTGGTGTACAGTTCATGTCAGCAGCCTGGGTAGACAACAGCCTTCAGTGGCATTAATCCAATTTCAAAAAGCAATGGGAGAACACTCAGCACGCTGCCTACAGAGGAATTAATGCAAAAGAATTCTGAGACTGTCTAACCTTAAAAAATGTAGTGACACACTAAATTACCCACATTTCTGCTACTTTTTGCTGTATAATGCCATGCTATTTCTGATTCCTAAAAATACTATAGATTTTTAGAATTTATTACTATTTAGCAGTGCTCCAGGTTTTCCTGCTACTCCAAGATGCAGCAAAAGTGCACACTGATCTTATGACCTTTTCACAGAACCATTTAATTGAATTTCATCTCTGCCTGTCTCCTTACACCACCTGGTACGAGGCAGAAGTTCATAGGCCCAGAATAATTTTCGGTTTTCAAAATTTATGCCTATAAATGTTCTTCCAAGCCTTTTCAACATCCTTCACACACAGTTTCAATGGAGGGAAGAGGATCAAGTCTAAGACCACTGGAATCTTCCAGGGTTAGGCAACTCCAGGTTGCCAGTATTTGGCCATCCTAAATGAAAAATAAGAGTGCAGTAAAAAAAATTGTGGAAAAAAAATTAATGGCAAATGACAATTAAAAGTGGTCTGTAACTTGAAAAGACAAACTATGTTCCCCTTCAACTCCTACGCTATCTCAAGCACAGGCAACAAGATGTGTAAGTCAGTATCTTCTCATTCAAATTTTTCAGAAACAACAGATAAGGCACTATTTTTCTTAAATGCTCATCCAGGAAATGCAGATCAACAGAACCTCTTGGGTTACAGTGAGCAAAGTAACAGAAGACAAATAGAACAACAGTTTCAAATCCTTTCCTTCTCCAGAAGGGTAACAGGCATTAGAAAAATATTTTTGTAAAATCGGCATCAGTCTTTCAGAGAAATGCAGTACTTCATTTTTTTGTGACCATCACTTGACTCTACAAAATGTACAGCAATGAAATACATAATTTTTACTCACAATTCCAGCATTTTCACTAAAAACCTTATTAGAAGAACTCAGTCAAGGAGGGATTCAGAAACGCAGTGGATTGGGCTGATTAGTTATAGTAAGTAGCAAATTGTGATATTTTAATCATCTCTTGCATTCCAATGCATGCATATTTTGATGTCTTTAGAAATGTGTGTGAACTACTTCTGTCCTCACAGACCACAGGAAATATGAGCTGTGAACACAAATCAGAAGACATAACTATCAACACAGATGGACAGTTTTATCTCTGCCTCTCTTAAATTCAAGTTATTAACTGCCAATCTCTTCAGACATTAAATGCACAGCTGATGCTCTGGAGACATTTTAATAGCCTACAAGAGAAACTATTTCTCTAAACAGGAACTAAGGGGAGTCTGGCTTACCATTTATTTCCCAAGCTTCCTGGCTTCACTGCTTTCTTAAACAGAGTAAGTTCAACTAATTGAAATAGCAGACCCACAGACAGTATTGTCTCCCCATTACTGAGAATTTTAACTGATACTGTTTCAGTCACTGATGCTTCAAGAATAGAAGAAAAATTGTATTTTAAACATGTTTATTACATTTTTGGAAGTGGAAAGCAAACCATTTCACGCTGGCAGTTTTATAGATAATTCAATCTCCCATCTTGGCTTGCTCTGTGTTGATTCTGAATTCTCCAGCAAGCTACATTACCTCCCAAGTTTTAGGTCCTGGGCTTCCAATTACAAGTGAGCTTTTCCTGGCTTTTGCAGTTTCCTTGCTTCTTCTGAGAAGAAGTGTCCATTCCATGCTGACCCTCCTCTAACAGATTTTTTCCATCAGATTTATTAACTCTGTTCTAATTTTCTTTCAGTCTCCAATTGGTGCCTGCAGTATTCTATGTCTGCTCAGGGGTTTCTGGTCTTAACAGCATGCAGGCTTCCCATGCAGGAAAGACTTCAGCAAACACCACATCCACATATCCCTAACACAAATCCATAAAAAAACTAAGCATAAAGATCACAACCCTGAAGCATTCCCAAAAACATACCTTGCCCTGGGACATGCTGCCAGAAGGATGATTTCAGCCTCCTGTGCTATATGCAGTCTATCAGTATCTAAGATACCTTAGTAGTTAGAAATAGCACCCAAAACACAAATAGTTGCACCCAGAGCCCAAACTTTCTTGCTCTCTGCAGAAACCTGCTACATTTCATAGTCCCAGCCTTAAAATTACCTGTGCTTACAGTTTTTGAGCCCAGCATGGAGCCTCTTCAAGCCACTGCTTGGTTGTGCACTCAGCTATTTATAACAGTGCCTTAAAGTCAGGACAGGAAGGGGAAAAGGCAGTGAGTAAGTGTTTCTGAAAGCTATTTCTTATTTAATAAATCTTTATTAAACCCTTCAATAGATACTTTCAGCTCTTTTATTATGTGAGTAAGTCTGAAGAACAAGGCTCAGCAGACTGGAAAATCCCAGCTTACGTCGTGTTTTCCTCTCTTCCACACCTTATGGCAAATCCTTTATTGTTCAGGGTACCTAATGCCCTGACTGGTGCTAAGGCTTCCCTATGCACAGTACACAAATCTTAAAGACTTCCACACAGTGCTCACATCCCAGCATCCTGGGGCACAGTTCATGCTTCACATGCAGCCAGGCTGAAGGAAAGTATTGTGCCAGAAAGGAAGGGCTTGCTCCATGCGTGCTACTAGCAGGGAAAATACTTAGGGATCATACCCTTTAATTCCAGGCTTACAACAGGCTTAGCTGCCCACTGCTATAAAGCAGCAAAAAAAAAAAGGTTATGACTCACAGACAGAAAAAGTGGTTTTATTTTCCAGTTTATCCCTGCCTTAGTCTGGTGACACCCAGTGATCTCCAAGTTGAATAGAACTGAGTTTTTAAGTACTGATAGAGAAAGCACAACTCCCTTCTCCAAGTGTGGGCACACAGCAGCCGCCCTGCGAAAGCTGCACTGAGAACTCACAATTTCACATACTGGGAGCGCCTGGTCCTCCATGTGTGACAAATACCACATTGCTCCAGCAAGTGTTTCAGTGCTTCTGATAACACACTTCATGGCATGCACAATATTTCATGGAATCATCTTTAAAACTGGATTCATATACAAATCTTAATGGCTTCCAAGGACCAATTCCAGGCACTTATGGAAAGGCAGCTGCAGGACATGTGCCTTATTTTCCCTCTGAGTCTGAGTCTTTCACTGAATAGAATTAATAAACATGGTAGGATAAAATACCTCAGAAATTTTCGTTCTCAAAAGAAAAAAATGCATTAATAAATCAAATTATAAAATCCCATTCACATTTACTGTCTTAATAATGTAGCATAAACTGAGCTTATCTATACCACATAAAAGCTTTTTACCGGTATGCTTTTACTTTATCAATAAAAAATTGATGGGCTAAGCCTTGTTTTGCTCGTGTGTCTGCAATACCAGTCACGCAAACATTCAAGTTTCTGACTGTAGCACGAAACTATTATCTGCAGGTATATCAAATACCCCATGAATGCAACTCGGCTCACAGTCAAGAGACAATAAAACTTACAAGGAATTAACTTTCCAACTAGTGATGCTAGTTGAATTTCTCGTTTATTTACTTTGAGTTAATGTAAAACCTTCAAATGGCCTTCAAAACTATCAGCTTTGGGGAACACAAGTGTTCATTTGGCACCACAGTTTGCAGATACAAAATTTTCCCCCAGAAATCAAAATATCTTTTCATAAACCTAAACTCCCTTAGGAAAACCTCCTGTGCTAGAGCATTACTACTTCCATTTGTCTTGGAAGAGATCAAGCAAACACTTTCATGGCACTGAAGAAAAAGATATTCTCCCATGCTACATCTTTAGGCTACATTTCTACTCTCAGAAAGGAAAAAAGTCTCCTTGGGAGAAATAACAGGCAGACACAGTTGCAAGGACCCAAAAATCAGATAATGGCCTAATAACTATTATGCTGTGAAGAATATATTGGAGGTGGAGGTTTTTTCAACTGCTGTCATACATTTTTGCAAGTCTAAATAACTGGGCTAATAATTATTTAGAAGGTGAAGCCATTTCCTACAGTGCAGCAAGTGAATAACCATCCAGGTTGGATGCAGACTCCAGACCCACTCTTACATGTCAGCAGAAACAGCAGTGTCCTTCTGTTTATAAACTCTAGGGGCTTCCTAACAACCGGAACTCAAACCAGCACAATTTTTACTTCCTGGGTTTAGAATTCCTTTTCAATCCACCACTTTCTTCATTCATTTTAGAGACTTTAAATTAATATATGACACTCTCATGACTCCCAAGCATGCTCTAACCCCCAAGATAAAGGTGTCATACTACATCCACAACCACTAAGCAAGGAACAACAAGGTCCAAGCATCATTTGGAATAGGATGACCACATAAAGTAGAAGGAGGGAAAAAAGCAGTAGCAATTTTTCTTACATTTATCTGGCCAACACTATTTCACTCCAGCACACATCCGTTCCTGAAGGAGAAATGTGCTTGGCTTTTGCTTCCTATCAGCCTGTGCAATCTGAAATGGGACATGTGCTCCCAGCACAGCTGCAGAAGGGCCACTCAGCATCACAAGGCAGCAGTGTTTGACCAACACAAGTGAGCTAAGGAGGCCTGGACAGCCTCCAAAGCAAGAAAGCCAGGAAAGATTAAGAACACAAGAAGATCCACAAGGGCTGCACAAAGGGGTAGCTGCTTGACAGTAAGTTTCAGCAACAGCACAGAAACAATTTAAATTATATTCACGGCACTCCCATACAATATGTGAGAAGAACTGAGCACCCCAGTCCCCACTGGTGATGGTTTGGCTACACTAATGTTCCCAGCAAAAATTAAGAGCAAGAGGAAGAAGGTCCAAGAAAAAGAGATGGCCCCAGAAGCAGGGGACACTGATAGAGGGCAGTCAAAAGGCAGCTCCATGAGTTGCAGTGCTCCCAGTTCCTGCTGGATGTCAGCAAGAGCACAGACTCCCTGTTTGTGAGACTGCAGAGAGCAAGCATTGTATTGAAGCATGTTTTATTCATTCAGTATCCAACAACAGCCATTTAAAGGTCCGAAGGCATGCTTCCAGGATGCGTATTTCACCAACTAAGTGCTGGCTCCAACACTGATGAGTTCTGAGAACAAAAGCATATACATCTGCTAGGGAGTTCTTTACCACTCTTTTTTCCCAAACATTGTGCAGTCTTGTTTCCCAGGCAGTGCAGATTGAGGAGGAGGAAGATCTTGAAGCCCTCCCTTTAACTTAGACCTTATTCACCCAGACACTTCCCCAGCTGAAACTGTCTGATTCAGTTTCTTCACCGTGTCTTCTTCACTTGGCCCCTCTGGAAAGCAGCTTCCAAAGATGACCAAGACCTAAAGAGTATCGTACAAACTCACGGTGGTATCATAATTTACTGCCAACGCTTCTGAGAAGCTAGGCATACTCCCAGATTTTCTTCCCTCTGATTCCACTGAGGGAACAGAAACCACTGAAACAAATACACTGAAAAGCATCCAGGACTTTTGAGACATCAGGTTGATGTTAAACTGCCTGCCATTCCTGGAAACACCTTTGCCTGCAGTCTCCCAGTTACTCCATCAGTAATGAAGTGAACCTAATTGCTCTGCCATGACTCGTTGGGCTGATGGGCTGCATTAGCTAGAAAGTACTGAAAGCAGCTGTTTATTTTAGTGCTTTTTGAGGTCATTAAGTGGCTATACCACTAAATCATCTGGGAGGGGAAAAAAAAAATAGTTCAGAATGGGAAGCATTAGTACATGAATGCCCTTTTCCTTTTTCTTCTGCTTCCTGCCATTAAAGGAACACAAAGTTCATCTTTGGCTGAGCCTCTTGGGACAGACTGATATGTAATATGCTCAACATTATCAAATATGCTGGCTGGTTAGATACAGGATCGGACAAAAATATCTGTACTTCCTTATTAGCCCCCCCAAAATTCTGCAATATCAAGGAAAAACATGCAATCATCCTTCTCACCACAATCAAACCCCCAATAAAAAATTCTTCCAATGCCAGAATCCTGTTGAATTCTAGGTACAAGCAAAAAGGTAAAGAACAGCTACACACTGTCTTTGAAGTGCATTTCTATAACTGACAAAAGCTTTTAAAGATGATACCACACTTGCTTGCTCATTTTAAAATGTGTTTTTCTATATAATGACAAGTATGCAAAAGTTCATCTTTTAGGGAAAAAAATCCTTTGTTAAGAATAACACTACAAATCTTACACTATGTACGACACTGAATTGTTAGGTGTGTATTCGTTAAAGGCAAAAAGAGCTTCCCAAGAGGACAGGAGAAGGAGTAGGAGAGTTGTGACCTTGCACTGCTTGTTTGAAGTTTCTGAAAACAATCACCCCTGTAGATGGATTTTATCTATAGCAGGCATAAATTCTGACCTCAAAAAGGACAAAGTGGTTTTAGACATATCATTACATATATAAATAAACAATACCAAGTATACATCCTTCTATTTATACACACACCCCTTCTGCTGAATATAAACATATCCCATAGATGCTTTCATTATTAAAATTGTGTTGTTTATCGTTGAAACAGGGCCTGATCTTTGCAAGCCTTGTTCTTACTCAATTCAAGAGAAAGTTTCTAGTCAGCAAAAGTGAAATCCTAGATACTGTTCTTATTTAAAGGTCAACACATTTCACAGGTAACTAAACCAAACAGTCTTCCTCTTTCTTTTTTTTTTTAATTATAATAAATTATAGCTAAGGAACATCTTAGGGCATCGCTTTGTGGGTTTCTTCTTCCATAGAGTTCTATAATGCAATAAGCTACACAAATAACAACAGACTAGTTTCCAATGTTATTGTTTGATTTTCCACTTAAGAACATACTCTCAGAGCTGATGTACATCTTATTACATATAAGGTTTTTGGATGCAATCTGGAAATCTGGAATAGACTTCCTGACCACATGCTGTTACTCAAGTCCCTGCAATGTTTTTACCCTCCAGTACATTCACGTGGGGAAATGGGGGAGAGAGGATATTTAAACATAGCTGTTACAAGCAAAATTAGGATTTGATACTTAGTAGTTTTCAACCTAAAATCCTCTTTCCCATTTCAATGTATTATAGTATTTTCCATAATATCCTGTCATAACTGGACTGCTTCTTGTTTATATTAAGTTGCTGGGAACTTTGCCACTGGCATCAGGAGTCAGATGTAATGCTGCAAAATTCTAAGTGGTGGTTTTCCAGACAGAGGTCATTTCCAGTCGATACAAAAAAAAAAAAACCTGTAAGATTTTTGGAGTATTTGGGCAAATTATTACTGGAATCAGTGAGCCAGTCACAAGTAGGATCGACACAAAAGCATTTTGTGTTGACAACTAAGTTGTCCCTCTACATTAATGAAACTGTATGTTTTATTTATAATATTGTCTCTTATCGAAATATTGAAATACTGGCAGCTAAACATAAGAAGAAGCAGACCAAATACTCTCTTGCAAGATGCTAAACCACAAAACAACTTTGTGACAGTATTCTGATTTGTCCCAAATTTTCCTTTCTGGGGAACATTAGTAATAACAGTAATAATGGTAAGGCAGATGGAGGAGGAAGAGGAGGAGGAAACTTTGCAGTACTGATAAAAATGTAGATTCATCTCCACTGAGAAGTCAATTTTGCCAAACATCTTCACATATTTGATACATGAGGTGTAGCAGCACAGACCAACACATCTGCAGCTTCTCGGATCATACATACAGACTTTCCAGAAAAAGCCCTGATAAATCTGTCCACTTACTACAAAACTACATGAAAAGAAAAGTGGTTCAAAGACCAGAAATAGTCACAGCACAGCCTTTGTGTTCATTCAAGTTCTGTTTCCATCCCTCTGCAACCTGAAGCAGGAGGCAACTAATTTCAGGTCATAAAATCATAGAATATTCTGAGTTGGAAAGGACACACAGAAGTCATCAAGCCCAACTCCTGTGACTGAGAGCCTTGTCCAAATTCACCTTGAGCTCTGGCAGGTTTGAAGCTCTGACCACTTCCCTGGGGAGCCTGTTCCAGTGCCCAACTACCCTCCAGATTAAGAGCTTTTTCCTCATTTTCAACCTAAACCTCCACAGAGGGGGGAAAAAAAAAAAACAAAACCTGTATTTACAGTTAACCTAGTTTGGTCAAAAACTCAAGCCTAAATCCCACTGTCTTTGAGAGAATTTGGCGTAACTTAACCAGTCTGCTGAACATTCCAACCTTGTAAACCAGGACTGACTCCAGTTGCACTTGAGATTATTTTTTTCATATGGTATGTTTCAATGTAAAATTTCTCAAGAAGATTTAAGAGACACCACGGAAGAAGAGGCAAGAAGAAATATTTTAGTTTGCTCTGTAAATCTGCTCTTAAAATTTAGACAGTCCTGGGCACTATAGTACACGCTTTTTTTTTTTAAACACGTAGCATTATTTATATTGCAAATATGTCAGAGAATAAGAACTCCAGCTCAGCTGGGGCACAGGAGGCTGAAACCTGATCCCAGAACCCCCAGAGAGGTGTCATTTTCCCTCCAGCTCTACCATCTACTCTGCTTATTTTAAATTAATCTTTTGTAGTATGTTTGAAGTACATTTCAATCCCATCCCCCTTACAAAAGACAGATCCAGGTCTCTCAGAGTGGACAGGGAAGCAGCAGCCCCAGATCCTCTGACAAGTCCATGCCTGCATCCATGGAGCTGATGTTCTCCTCGCTCCCCAGGTTCAGTATCTGGAGGCAAACTGTCCCACCCCATGCTAGCCTTTCTGCTTTGGATTTTCTGTTACTTGTCTGTGCAATGGGGTCAGTCAGAGACAGGCCTGGCTACAGCATTCTCCAGTTTTCCTGAGGCAGCATCAGTAGCCAGAACATCAAAACATTATAACAAAACCAAAGTCTACAAGAAGTCTCCTGTAAAACATTCCCAAAAGATTATGCAATTCCTCAGTTTAGGAACTATGTTTCTTTTCCTGACATCACACAGGTTAAATACTTGTTAGCATAGTAGAGCATCTGAAAAATGTACCCTAACCAGTGAATATTTAAATGTTTAATAGCGGAATGGGACAATAACAAAAATCAAAATGACTTCCAAGGTGCCCAAAGGCCGTTTGGGACCAGACTTCAAGCATTCACAGAGCTACACAGACATTAAGGTCAAGTGTCACAACAAACACTTAACATTCAGCAACCTTCAGTAACTGTGAGGGTGAACTTCCCTTTGAAAAGAAGAGTGAATCATTCTCTTCAACATCGGCTACTTCTGAAATGTAATTTTAAAATATGGTAATACAAGGTAGAAAAATTTTTGTTTATTATTTGAAATTTAATACACAGATACTCAAGGAAGAATTTTCTAAAATGGCTGCACACCCTAGGTATGGTATAGGTAAAGAAGCTACATCCACACGGGTACAATCAGTCACAGGAATCCTGTGACCGCAGTGTGCAGCACCATTCTTGTGCATACACAATTCTGTGCAAGATACTAACTTCTTCCCAGCACTAACAGAAAGAATATGGCAATATAAACCATGTTTCAGGACTGAGAATGGTGTTCCTTACCCAATCAAAAACACCATTCCAGACTTACCCTTTAGACTGCATGTGATTGCTGTGCCACCACTGCATCCTGGCTTGCTAGCCTGCCCCAGACCAGGACTAGCTCAAGTGAGCAGGCCACTGCCAGCTCCAGAATTAAGATGTGTTAGAGCTGGGCAGAGGACCACAAACCCAAAAAACTTGGCATTTGTCAGGGACCTTGCTTTTGGCCATACTTAGCAGAACAGAACTGGCTGCTTTGACACGGCTGGGAGCTGAGAAAGCATATCCTCCACAATTCTCCTAGAGAGATCTAGATTAGAAAATCCTGTAAGACAGAGATGTAAAAAGTAAAGGAAAGATCGTTTTTGGCACTCTGTTTCAGCATAAGCCAGCGTAGGTTCCATTCCCGTTACTGGCCATTGGCCAGCAAAAGTTTTGTGGCAATTACGAAGCAGTATTTGTGTTACAGTTTGGAAGCTTCTGCGCTCTCCTGCAGACATCCTGAAAGCAGAGAAGAGGGGAGAGAGCTGCCCATTGAGGCTGAGAGCAATTTCAGAAGCCAATCTGTCGAGCAGCAACACAAGGAGGACAAGCCTACACTGCTTCTCAGGACATGTTGCAGATGGAAAAAATAATCTGTACCTCAGGTGAGCTTTTCTAATGCCACAACTCTAATGCTGTTTTTCACATCACTGAGAGCCATTAAGGACAAAGAGAGAACTGCTCCTTAGAGAACTACAGACTATCCCATTTTATCTAAACAGGATGTAAGAGATAACCAAAATTTATGAGAACATAATGCAAAGACCAAGCATAATTTTCCATCTGACTACTGTTCACAATGCAAAGTATCTTCAGCAGGTAAACACATGCACAAATATAAAAAAATAGCTTTAATTAATTTAGCAGCTTATGGCATCTATTTATTTTTATTTTTTTATTTACTTTACACTATTCTAGTGTAAAGAATACACTTTAATACCATCTGATTCTGAAATGTCATTCTTAGTATGCTTTTTAATTCTTGTACTTACATTCCACTAACTACTTCCATCTGCTATATGGCTGAACTACCAGCACCTTTCAGAGGGTGGGCTTTTTATGATTACCTTGATTTATTTTTTTCTTGTACATAGGGACGAATTGGGCTTTATAGCTGTTGTCTGCCAATGCCTCTTGAAATTCAGCCTAGCTGCCAGACTGAGCTTTTTTTAAACCCTAGTCATTCATCTCACCAAATGGTTACAGCAGCTCCTGTATTGCTTCAAATACTCTCCAATTTTCAAGTAACCCTGGACAAAACACCTACAGTGTCATTAGCACAGTATCATTAAGTTATTATTTTTAGTTATAAAAAAGCATAGAGAGCATTTAGGAGTACAAGTGCCTAGCAGAAATGCAATTGGAAAGCATTTTATACAAATCAAGTGAGCAGGCAGTGAGCAGCCCACTGAAACAAACTTATATTTATATATATGAAAGCTTTATGCTTGCATACATCAGTAGGTTATCAAATTTCAAAATAATCTGTAATTTTAACGCAAAGTGAAGAAACTGTTTACATATTTATTTTCTCTTCTTCTAATACATACCTTGATTAAAGACAGATATATATGCCTGTCAAGAGCGAAGGAAAACAGTCTATCCTCAAGTATACAATCACTTGATGCCTTTTATAACTTGCCAGCTTTCAGATTACACTAGTGAAAAATTCTATTAAGCATTCATTGTCTTTGCTTTCTTGCTAGTTTTGCTTACAGGACCTGATACAACATTTTAAGGAAGAACACTCCAATTTTTTTGACTGCTCCGTACTCAGTAGCGACTTTTGAATGGGATGATTCACCTCGGTAAAATGCTGGCACAGCTGAGACACACTACTTGGACACAGCTCATAATATATAGAATCAATCCTTCCTGTCTTTCCAGCACACAGCATCATGGTTTTATTTTAGCTACCAAAAGACATGTTTTCCTCTCTCTGTCAGCTGTACTCACAACTGAGAGTACAGAACAATAAAGGCAATACCAAAATTGTAGTCAGCATCCTACTTTGGTTCTGCAAGCTTTGTGAGTTATCATTTCCATTTACTAAATTTAATACATCTCTGGAGCTTCCCTACTGGCTTCCCGAAAAGATTATCCTTGCTCATGTTTCATTTCTGGACACAGTCACATAAGAAAGAACAATAATAATAAAGTCAAGAAACACTGAATGCTTTTCTGCTGAGAAACATGCAGTGAGGACATGATGGATGGATTAAAACTGAATTCCCCAGCCTGAAAGTCAAGGCTTGGCTCAATTCTTCCAAGCCATCATACGGACAACTGTGGGACTTCACATAATTTATTAGGAAGTTGATTATGTTGCTGGGATAACTTGAAATTAATTACACCAAGGCCAAACTCTCTTCTTACTCACAATAAAGAAAATGAAGGATGACTTCATGTAGACACTGTAACTAAGACTAAACACAAAACTTGCACATTTGGAAGAGCTGAATGAGGCACATTAAGTGATCACTACAACTAGGTACGCCAGCAAATACAGATGAGGTGACCAAGTGTATCTGGTGACAGAATACAATGTTCTTTGCTCACATGTGACACAGAATGAATTAAATAGACTTGATTATCCAATACAGAAACAAAAATAGAGCAGGAAGATGTTGTTTGGCTCTTTCAAAGCTATTTCAACAGATTTAACTACTCTTATTCAGCACAATCAAGATTACTGCTGTGAAAAATACACAGAAATCTCCCCTCTTCTTCAAAACATCATCCTAGTGCACAGTCCAGACAAACGAACAAACTGCACTAAGGACACAGCATCCATTTTCCAAAAAAAGTTCAAAAATTTTCAGTAAAAAAAGCGTACACTACAAAAATACACCACCTATAAAGCAGTAGGTCTTCTTGCCATGGGTTGTCAGAACTGGTGACAGGCACAAAAAGCGCAAACTTCCAGACAAAGAACAGGGACCAAGACACAGCTGTGACTATGTGTGAGGGTACCTACCTACTCACCACACTCACCAGAGGTCTGCACTGGGAATTGGGAGGTGCATCATTAACATGATCTAAAGCTTAGAGTATCCCACAGAAACATGACAAGTCCAGCTTCCCTAGCAGCACCAGGACAGGCTCACTGACACGTACAACAGCCTGCCCTGGGAAACAGATCAGTAGGGTGACAGCAGGAGCAAGCATTAGGAAGCTCTTGCTGAGGGTGAGAAGCTTTCCAGCCTTACCCAGGCAGAGCTGCCCTAAAACAGCTCCCACGATGGCTGCAGCCACAGAACAGGAGGCTGCAGAGGGCAACACTGCCATGTACTACCCATCCTGGTACAGCACAGTCAATAAAAATGAAACATTAACTTTATTAACTTCATGGCTGCACGGATCATAAAATTTCCTTGATTTTAACGTCTCCCCGAAAACCAGTGGACTCCTAATGGTATCAGACTTTGTTCATGCTGACTGAACCATAACTGGCCCTTCATGACAAAAGCTGGGACAACACTCCTTTCAGTCCTGCCCATAAGCCTCATTATGAGACTTAAAAGGGCAACATATTTTGTGAGGCTACACGAAGGCTTTGGTCACTCAGACCAGGGTGGTTTGCAAAGGGTAGCTGGGGTGTGGAGTTGGCATTGATAACTCTCAGAGAACACAGTGAGGGCAAAAACTCAGCTAGCTCTAAGGCAGGAAGATGTAGGAGAGGGGAAGCAAAGACTCATCAGGGATGAAAGGGGGATTGCAACTCTTTCCCTTAGCAGGACAAAAGAGAACTGGAAAAAGTACAGGAACAGCCAAAGGCCTAGTGACAATACCAGTGCTTGCTGCCACCGGATACAAAATCTGAAGGAAACTGGAAGCAGCAGCAAACAAGGGTGCTCTCAGCTCATCGGCTGTCACCGCATCAGGGCACAGTTCAGTCTGTTTACAAGGTCCTTACATCTGAGTAGCACACATTATGTGCTACTTTGTCATCCACCTCAGCAGAAATACTAAATGAATTTAGAGAAGCTGATCTGTGAGTACTGAGATGAATTTTAAGCATAGAAAAACTATTCAGTAGGTCTGTTTAGTAGAAGAGGAATTCTCTGTCACACTGCAGAACAAAACACTGCTGTGGAGTACAGAGAGTTCAAGCATCACTGCCTCAGATGCAAAAAAATCCAGCTAGGATTTAAACCTTGTTTTGTGTAAGAGCTGGCCAAGATTAATCACTTAAGTACATAAATTAGCGAAGTGATCACTTAAATTTAACTGCCACACACTTCACATTATATTGATCTCCCATCACTTCACAAAAAGAAATTTTCACATTACTGTTACAGAGATGACAAGCTCTGCTGATCAGTAGGGCTAACTCTGAATTGTATAAATCATCTGCTTTAGAATATAATAGCAATACAGATATTAAAACAAATAATAATAAAAATAAAAATCAAGGAAGAGGTATGGTGACCAATTACAATTTTAAGGTCAACTTCACATAACTCAGTAGCATTACACTTGTCTCAAATTCACTTGTACAGAAAAAATCCACAGAACACCTTAGGGAAAGCATTGTGCATTACTGCCTGCATTTCAGACAGGAGGACTCAACCATGGGCTACTGCATGGTTTGAGGGGGTGTCACACACGTCACGGAATTAAAAGAGAGCTGATGCATTAGAAAACAGCTGCAGATCTAACAGAACTTAATGGTACTCTGAGAACGTAAACGTCAGTTATCCCAGCTCCAGTGCTGACACTGCCAAACATATCTGAACTGTGGTTTTATCACTGAAGTGTGTAGGAGTCCCACAAGATCAAAAGCTCTTTCAAGTGGGATGTGACTTCCACGTTTTTCTTCTCCCATCATCTGCACATGTGGACAAAGCTGTACTAAAAACAAAGTAATATATATATACACCTATTACAACACCTTCTTTAAGAGAGCCCACTTCTCTGCAAATCTATGTGGCTTTAAAAAGTCTGCCACAAAAAAAGCCTTTGGGGATTCTTTAAACAGGTTTTAGCACACTGGAGTCTAATTCACCTTTGACAAGGCTTTTAAATGAGAATCACAAATATGCATTTTGAGTTAAGACAGCAATTACAGCATTTTACTACAGGCAGGTTGGGTATCACAAAATTCACAAGTCTTAATAATATGGAACCACAATAAATTGATTTGCAATCTTTTGTGGCGAAATACTTCTCTTCAGTCCATAGAGTCTGCCTCTGGAGATACACAGAAAGGACAAACCTCTCTGAAGGAAATACATGCTCGTCCATGGACCCAGCTCTTGGCATAATGACAATGCTCCAAAGTAGAATGCTAGGCTCTTGCCACTTTCCAGGAAGAACTACTGACTGATATACTGTCAGTGTATGGTGCACCATTTTCCATAGCCACAACAGATTTTTATTTTTAATTAAAGGAGAACTATTTAAGACATCCCTCATGCCTTTATTTAACCACAAGGCAGCACAGATGAGAAGAAAAAAAGATGAGAAATGTTCACATTTCAGTATGCAGAAAATAAAGCATTTGACAGGTGATCCATTTCTTGAATTGCATTATAGTTAAACATCTACATTCTTTATTACTTTCAAGCTACATTTGCACTTTAATAATATCTCAAAAATGGTAAGGTAATTATGCATATGATTCCAGGAAAGCAAAATTACAGTTATCTGAATGGTGCCAAAACATATCCCTAACTATTCCCATTCCCCATCATTTCTGTACCATGTGCAGCAGTGAAAGAGGGAGAGACAGCAAGGGGAAATTCACTTCATCTAACACCTGTAGCTCATCACCACCTGCAGTGTATCTGGCAATACATGTCAAAAAGAAAAACAGATGTCCAGTAAGCAGAAGGGGGAAAGTTTTGGATGAGCTAAAAATGGCAATGACTTCCATCACTGGCAAAACTATGACCCTTCTATCAGCATCATCCAAACTGGAACAGATGGAAGCTAAAAGTGCTTTTATGCAAACCAGGCCCATAATGAACTGCAGGCTGCCCTCCCTGCCAGAATTCTCTCTCATTGTTCCAGGGCTGCTCCTCTGCAACACTGCAAACAGAAAGGCAGCACAGGCATGCACGTGTGTCTTGCAGGAACAGATTTTATGCTGGGGATGTTTCTGAGCCTTTACCACAACTTGACTCTCAATAGATAAGGAAGTAACAGGAGTAAGGCACAAATTATTTCATGTTCCATTAATGTAAATACTCTTCCTTTATATACCTTTTTAGTAGCCCACTGCTTAATTCCATGTTTGTTTTCCTTAGCTCCAGCCATTATTGTATCTCATACCTTGATTTTAATATTTGGCTTGCCTACTGCTAAAAGTACACTCTCCTACCTCAGTGCCATTTTCTTCTCATTGCTGAGACGTTAGTATTTTGTTCTCTGAGCAAAGATATATCGTGTGGATCAGGCAGTTTATTTGAAGTTTTTCCTTAAGCCCCCCTCTGCTTTCTCCTCTGTCCCTAGAAAATGAGGTGCACACCTAGTAAGTCACAACACAAAGTGAAAAGTATGAAGCTGCAGTGTCATGTCCTTCCAAAGGAAACCAGCCCCTGGTGTACCTGATCTAGTTTGGGGATGTCCAAGTTCAGCAAGGTCTCCACAGAGCCAGCTCGCTCTCCCACCAGCTGGCATAACCCTCCTGTTATTACCACTCTAACATTAAGAGCCTGAAAGGCGTTATGGTTCCTTACAAACACATTATCCCACCATGGTTTGGGAGCCTCGTGCTGACCCCACTCACTGCTGCAGCAGCCAGTCCTTCCGTGGCAGAATGAAGGAGGCACGTGGTGTCCCAAGCACCCTGTCCTCCTCCCCCACCACTTGCACCACGGTGGCACGCAAGGCACAGACATGTTTGCCCTTCTACCATCAAGTCCCTCCCAATCCCATCTCTTGCCAAAGGCAGCATCCCAGCAGGCACGCTGCCAGCTCCTTCTGCCAAGGTCGAGGACAATGATGCGCTCTGTGCCCCCGCAGCCGCTGTGCCAAATGGTAACATATGGCACCTTCCCCCCAGATCCCGTGGCTTCAGCGCTGCACTTGGCAAGCCACAAACATCACCCACCCCTGGGTGCTCTCCTCCTGCACGCTGGCACGCAGCAGAGTGGCTGACACGGCTGTCACGTTTTCCTCTGTCACCCTGAAAGGAGCCCTTTGCAGAGCAGATCCGGCAGCGCACGGACAAAGGGCAGGCTGCTCCCGACACACGCCGGACTGGGAACGTTGGCTGCTGGCTTTGGCTCGCTTCAACCCAGAGCAGCCCCACTCCTCCCACAGCAGAGAATGTTCAGTCTGCAGCAGGAATCAACGTAATGCCATCAAACAATGCTCCTTGACTTCATGCTTTCATTAATCATCACCTAAATTGCAGGCCTGCTCCATTAAAACCTGACAGTCAGCTATGGGCTTGCACTTTGACGCTATCTCTTCACGAGCACACATCCATCACGTGTTTCTCCTTGCTATTTCTTCCAGAAAATAAAACTTAAGTGCTCACTAAATTTATGAAGATAGCAGGGATTTGAAATACAGCACAGCACATCACGATTTCACAAGTTATGCCCATCAGATTTATAAGAGACAGACTTTAATTAGCAGAGATTTCCACCTCCAGAGGTAGCAGTATAAGCTCCATGAGAAGAGATGAGACAATGTTGGCCTAGGAAGAGACATTCACAGTCCACAGAAAGGTTTTCCTTTCCTGTCAAAGGGAAGGAATCAGCCTAACCTCGTTTTTAACATGCTGCATAACAAATCAGCACCATGTACCAGTACATGATATAACTCTGAAACTGGCTGATATTCTGCCTTTTCAGCCTTAAATTTGATACTCATGCTGAAGAAACAAGTGAGGTCCTTGCAGTCACCATGGGTTTGAAATTTTTTTCCCACCCTTGTAACACAAGGCTGAAAAAGAAGAAAGATGATGTTTTATCTTAAGTAAGGATCAGTGTTCCCCAGGCACCAGTAATGGAAAAGGGGGAAGACGAAAGAGTCTGCAGAAGGGTGGGATAATGAGCAAGGGACTTGGGAACCTCGTACTGCCACAGCCGCAGGGTGGAGGGTTCAGTCAGGCAGCAACACCCAGGCACTTGAGAAAACATGAGCTGTCTGCCATGAGATCTGCAAACTTAGGGAAAATCATCCAGTTCCTATTCAGACTGCCTAGGCACTATGAAGCAACATCTTTTGAGGATGCTTTGCTAAACCATCATTCAATCCAAGTGGAACTTGGATTTTCCCACTACTTTCAGAGATGAGAGGACTTCACAAGCTCGTGTCCTTTTCTTCCCACATCAGAGGCACAGCTCTTTGGTGCACCACAGAAGCAAGATCTGCCTTTCCAGACAGCCTTCCAGCTTTCCAGACAGCTTCAGGCAAGTCACCTCCTCTCTGTCTTTCCTGCCATTTACAGTGGAATCCCACCAGCTATATCACAGAAGAGGTATATATGCATCTTAACTAAGTTACATTTTGGAGCTGCAGATGTTCTTGATGAAAATGGTAATGAGCATGGGAATTTTATGTTGGTTTTGATTATTATTATTATATTATTACTACTACTATTACAGAAGACTAGCAAACGTGTACTAGAAAATGCCCCACCAAATAATGACATCATGAATTTTTATGCTTTGGAGCTTGCCTCCATCACATTTGTGTCTCACTTCTTCCTACAATGCTATTTTCATTACTTAATTAAATACAGAGTGCCTTTTAACAACTGAAATACAGAAAGTGCACACAGACAATTGTAATTAAAACATTACTGTCTTGTAAAACCTTTCACGTTGACTAAAGCTGATGGATCCTCAATTCTGTGAGCGAAATAATCATCATCACAATCCATCCAAAAATATCAGTGTGGGCATTTAAAAACATCTTTCCTCAAAAGAAGCTTGAATTATCACTGCTTCTGACTTTTCACTTTTTCCCAGTACTTTCTTCCAACTTCACACAATTTGTTTGGGAATCTGAGTTTCAAACTGTGCTTCATAATATGTCAAGGATATGCCAGAAAGCAATAATGAAGCTAAAAACTGAAGCCCTGGACAGGGTATCCCAGGCACAAGAACATCTATTACTTCACTGGACTTTTTGATGTCGCCACTAGAGGGACTTAGATGAAGCTAAAAAAGCCCCGAACAACCAACCAAGCAAAAAACCCTCATTAGCTGTCACAGATGCCCTTCAGGCAGCTGATGTATTTAGAAAAAGGCATTTTGCTTCTTTTGAGGCCGAGTTTGTACTTCCACCCCAGGGAATGGCAGAAGTATCAACGCACAAGATTCTGTACTGGCAAACGAAAGAGCAATGCACACAAGGTTAATGGACACAGACCTTACTGATGATCTGCTGTAGCTTCACAACTCATTCCAGCCACACCTTTGGAGTGTAATTTATCTTCAGCCCTATCGAGCCTGCACACTCCAAGTTCAGGGATTTTCTCACACCTTTTAACAGAACAATGGAAAAAGCCAATATTGTGCTTCCCCACACACATAGTTTGGTCCCCAGATCACTATCAGAAATGGTCCAAGCAACAAGCTCTCATTCCAGATACCTTTTTCACTTCCCACCTGGCTTTGTGGGAACTCTTACTTAAGCCATTTTCCAACATTATTAATGATCACCAAAATCCAGTGCCAGCTGCAGAGCTGAGGCAGAGAAAAGGCATCTCTTTGTTGCTGCAATTACAACTGGTAGTATTTAAAACAGGGTGGCAATAAGCCATATCCCTCAATGTAATTTTCATTATGAGCTACAGCCTCAGTAAGAGCCAATCCGGTGTGTGCACACAACAATGGTGGAAGAAGTTTATCACAAACTCGACCACTACGTTTGCTTTTTCTCCACTTAACATTTTAGAGATGCCACTGCCATTATGTTCGAAATTCTTCTGTGTGCAGATGACCTCCAGAATGACAGCAGTGGGTCACAAATGATCAATATTGCTAACTTAAGACACCTCAGATCACATGCACCATGGGCTAAGCAGAATCAATAAAAGCAATCCACTTCTAAATTAAAAGACACAAGTGAAAAATAACATTTTAACTTCAGCTTCACATACCATGCTTGAGTAATGGTATATTTTTATGGTGTATGGGTGAATTTTTATAGAGTCTGCGCAGTCTTCTGCCACATGAAATTAATGTCACTGAGAACAGATGATTAAGCAGAATTACTTTAGATGAAAGAAAATGAAATATGCAGTTGTTCAGTAGTTTTCAGAAATTATTTACCTCTCTCACTTATTTTCAAAATAGACTGTAACTGGGAAATAGCATTCAGAAAACAGGCAACATCTTCTAATATAAACATACTTTTAACCTATAGTCTGCACTCATTTACCAAGATAGAAGGGATTCAAGAAAACGGGTTTTATATATAAAAATTTGTGATGTTCCACTAAATATAAAGTTACACTCCCAAGCCATCTGAGCAAGGAGAAATGTGTTTATTCTGCACATGCTGCATACCTGAGAGAAGAGATTCAGAGAGCGCTGTTCTTTTATTTTTCTTTTAAACAGTTCTTGCATCTAGATGCAAGCAGATTTGAAATTTTTGATTTTGAAAGCAGATGGCCTAAACTTCTACAAGAAATTACGTGTAAAACAGTTATTTCAGGCTCTTCTTTGCTACGTACCAGTGCTTGAGTTCTACCAGAAAAGCAACCTAATCTTCTGAATGGGAAAAGGTGCCTCATCTCCTCTTGCATGATAAACAGGAGATTTTCTGGTAGTCCTTTAGCAGCTCAAATCTGAATCACACCAATATCAATCTTTAATCAGATGCAGTATCATGAGGGGATCTTCCATATGAAGGAGAGGAGGCAAAACTACTCATGTCACTCTGGAGTTAAGTATCACAATCTCAGCCTTGCCTCTCTCCCCCAAAGCCCTCATATATAGGTTATCATTAATTCAGACTGACACCATTAATATGCAAGGCTTGTACTGCAGGTATCTCAATTAAGTATGTGTGGACACACAGGCACAGAAAGTAAGACTTGGTCCAATGTCACAGAAGGAGGCACTGGAACAAAAACAAAGTTTCTTAAACTTGGTGCCTTCACGCAGTTGTTGCTCAGTAGCCACGACAAGAAAGGCACAAAAACATAGGTAAAAAGGGATATCACATGCATTGACTTGTACAGAAATGAGCTTGAAATGAGCAGATTTTATGGTGACAACACAACAGCTCAGTGGCACGACCCACCATCTCATTTCACAGTGATGTAGGATTGAGGATGGTTTGGGTTTTGTTTTTCTGAAAACTGCTAAGGAGACAAAATTGTTATGGGCACATCAACTAATTCCACATCACGAGAGCTGCTGCTCAAGATGGAAAAGCATTCCTTTCCAGTAAGCCCTCACCATTAACCTTGTGAGAAACAGGCAGCAAGGCTTCAGCCAGCTTCATTTCCCTGGCTCACTGACTCCATGAACCTCCAAGACTCACTTAAAAAAAAAAAAAATCTGTTTTGAATCACCTTTCAAAGGATGAGAATAAGGCAGTGCATGCCAATGTGTTCAAGTGCAGAGAGGTGGCTCTCAACCAGATACACTCCTGAGAAATGTATCACCCTTAATACGGATGGCAATTCTTTCAGGAGATCTTGGACAAGGAGCGAGCAACGCTCAGAGCCGCTTTAGCGCAATGCGCGATTACACGGCGATATCTGTGCAGCGAGGCCCGTGCCCATTTGATTAAACAGCCTGTCTGCTCCCTCCACAAGATATCAGAGGTACAATTAGTTCAGTCAGTGGTATCAGCAATGCCCTTGAGGTCCTGTGCTCCTGACAACTAATGAAGAGGCACTGCTGGCTGTCAGCACGTACAGGGAGAGGCATTCATCTTCCAGGCAGCATCAATTAAATCTGCCCGCATCATACCAGGAGTCAGGAATTCAGCATGGGGAAGGAGTCAGAGCAGCTGAATGGTTTAACACTTCGGTTTTGCATTTTATATTGTGGAGAAAAGGGAATAAATTGTGCTAGCTACGCTGATGGCAAAGGGGAATACAGAGAATCTGCCTGACAGCCAGGGCAGAGAGAGCACCCTCAGTGGTCAGGTGTGTGCACACGTGTGCTGTGGAAAGTCTTTTTTTTGCATCATGGCAGGACACCTCTTAATACACAAACAATTTGCTCCTGAAGTCAACAGAAGATTATTTGCCTATTCCACTGTGTTGCCAATACTCTGCTAAGCCTTCAAGGAAAGCTATTTGCAGTACGTGTGGGTGTATCCTCACTTAGGACATGGCAATTACTCCTGAGAAGACAAGGCAGGGAACTCTTGCCCCTTATTTCTTACAAGGCTACATCCTTACAGAAAACACACAGTTCTATTTCAGAACAACAGGCTCAAAACCTTCTAAAACACTTCTGTCCCTGAGACATGATGCTGCATCCTATCAGCCACAGTAAAACATGTCAGCTAATCATCTGCCCTCCTGGTGCCTCACTGTAAAGTCCAACAGAAGTCTGGCTGCCAATAGGACTTACAAGACTAAAAAGTACTGATATTAGAGAAGGGTACTGAAGTAGAAGCTACAGTAAGCACCTGGTACCTAACCTGCTAAGGTACATAGGAGCGCTACAAAGAAAATTGACTTTTTAGCTGAAAAAGATGTAGCTGTAATTCCTGTTTCATCTTACTTGTGTTCCTTGGGGAAAAAATGCAAGTGAACTTACCAAATCTACATTTTCCAGGCCTTTGTGGACCCTTAATTAAAACCACTGTGAATCAGTAGACTGCAAAAATTAGCACCTAGTGTGGCCTTCCCATTTCAGATGTTTGAGAACTCATGGCAAAAGTATCAAAGGGCTAAATCTGCTAAACACTGCACAGCAACAGGGAACTCAAGAGGTTTTGGTAACTTCACAACAAACTGGCAGTCATTTATCTTCTCAAACCTCACAGTACCTTTGTGGAGGCTGAAGGGGCTGTTCACTGACAGGGAGATCACACAGGCAAAACAGAGCCCACCTGAGTCTCAGCCACAGGGGGCACAGACCTACCTATGCAAACCTCAGCTGACCTAAAGGAGTGAAAACTTACTGCAGTAGAAGCAGCAAAATCGTTTACTATCCAACCTTTCACAAAAAGGAAGCTTAAAAAATGCCAACCCTCAAACCCATCTCACACTCCCTACCAGAACAGTTAACCTGCAAGAAATGTGATTTGCCATACAGCATGCAAAAAACATGAAGAAACAAAGAAAAAGGCCTTTGGATGCCACTTTTCCTGTGACTAATGAAAAAAAAAACTGTAACTATTCCAAAGTTCTGGGAATTTAGTATTTCACTCCCTCACAAAGGTTTTAATTAAGAGCCTGACAAACTGACCTTTAACTAAAGTGGACAGTATAATTCCTGCCTTTTGCAGTCTCCACCATCCATGACTCAAGATAAAATCTCACGTTGCCAGATAGGAAGGGATATAGCCCAGGATCCACAAGCACAAGAAATCAGCAGACAAACAAATGCAGGGAAAAAAAGCATCAGCAGAGACTCCAAGTGACTTTGCCGAATAATTACAGTTCTTTCCTAATAGTCTGAATAATCCCTAAGCACAAAATTTTGATTTAAGCTGCAGACACATAACTTGGGGCTGCACAGAGAATGCTTTTAGTGGGATGAACTGACTTTGGTACCTCAGTATGACCAAAGTGCAAATTCATCTACATAGATGCACATGCTGGACTATGATACTTTGTCAATGCTAAAAAACACAACACAGATGCACAAAGTTTACAAGCAAAAGATTCCACAAAGAATATTGAAGATCAGTATTTGGAAATTTATATTCTGCTTTAAACAGTACTAAATAAATATTACAACTCATGCCACTGCAAAACTTATCAGAGAACTCTTTAGGGTATT
Source organism: Leptocoma aspasia (assembly GCA_013399835.1). Classification (NCBI taxonomy): domain Eukaryota; kingdom Metazoa; phylum Chordata; class Aves; order Passeriformes; family Nectariniidae; genus Leptocoma; species Leptocoma aspasia. Next base: position 2,559,381 of record VXAX01004289.1, on the reverse strand, counting down.
TGTATCTCTAAGGGAACTCATGATTTAGATCAGAGTATGCAAACAGGTCATCTGCTAGTGAACATGGTCCTGAAAGTAACCTTGTCCTCTGGGCTAGCTTTTCATGAAATCTGCATTAATACAGGATAGGGACAAAGAAAGATGTGATTTGCTAACATCCAAATGGTGAGGTATCACTGGAGTGATGATCTGGCTTCTTACCTGAGGCCAAGCTGCAAAATGATTTATCAGACTCAGAGAAGAACATCAGCTAACACACAAGGACCTCAAGTAACAGCAGCTGGTGGGGTAGCAGTATGAGCAGCTTAGTTTCCAAGTTCAAAGTCCAGTCAATGATGAAGCACATTTCTTTGTCCATTCAATAAGCATCATCTCTTCTAGACCAATTGCCTACATAGTCCCAGATTATTCTGAGCTGGCAGGGCTTCCTGACAGCATCAGGAAATGAGGATTCAAGTCCTTGGAGCTCCTACAAGCATCCAGACATCCCTGGGAAAGCCACAGGCCTGCTGCAAGGCTTCTCATGCTGCACTTGCTCAAAATGCCTTGAGACAGCAACCCTTGGAGAGTCCAGGGGACTGTAAAAAAGACACTTGAGCCTTATGTGAGAAACAGTGAATGAGCCCAAGCTTCCCACACCTCTGTGCTTGGCTTCTCCAGGTGCCAGTGAGGTGCAGGAATCCTGTCTGCAAACCACCACACATGCAAACCTCAGCTGTGCCCCTGTCCTGCACCTACAGGTGACACGTAATCCACCAAGACACAGCAAGGTCACCTGTTTCAGTTCCATGTTAACACAGATGCCTTCACCATTACACCTGCACACCAAGAGGAAAACCTCAGCTTTCCTTTAGGATTCAACCAATGCAGAGAATGAGGGTTTATCAAATATATAAAGCTCAGAACAATTAGCAAATACAATGAAATCACTCAAAACTAATCACACTATTTGGCTATATGTGCACATTTCCCACTGAAAGGTATTAATTTAAACCCTCTTCTCATTTTTGTTGACTACAAAACATTCCTCTGAGTTCAAGAGAAGCTGTTAATAAGCACAGGCATCACTAATCATTTCATGGTCACTGACTCCAGCACAAAAAACTCCCACACAGAAGCGTGCTGCGGGCCTTGTGCTATACAGGAGAGAGTTTCTCTTCTATAAATTAACTTTGTCAGCACAGCAAATTAAAAAAAAAAAAAAAGGAAAAATTTTAAGCATTAAATCATCTAACAACTTACGGAATGAACAGAATGTTTTCAAAATGCAAATTGAAGGCATCCGTATTTTAATTACAGCACCAAAACTGCAAGATACTTGTCTCCACACACATTTCTTTCATTCATCTTCAGAGATGGCTGCATACAGAGTATTAGTTTCATAGTATAAACCTACTCCCACACACATTCCCAAAATAATTTGCATGTATTACCAACAAACAAACACACGCACGCAAGTTTTCAGGCCGCCCACACGCGTGAGAGACAAAAAGAAGACTTGTCACTTTTGCTTTTGGGACAGTAACTAAAATTGCTTCAACTTTTAATACAGGGAAAACAATGCAAGAGCAGCATGAGCTTCAGCACCATACAGTTAACACAATGCTCAGTTGACGAAGTTTTTAAAAATGTGCAAATAGGTCCTGTTGCTACGTAGCTGATTTCCCATATGAAACAACAAAGGCTAAACGAAGCTAACAAAGGCTAAACAGAACCTTAGCTACAATACACTTTTCTGTGTTACACTCAATGAGCTCAGTTGTGTTGCTGTCAGCCTATAAAATTGACTTTTATACTGAGTCACTAAGAGGATACAGATGACAAACAGCTCCATTACAGAAGGCTGACAAATTCTTGCCTTGAGAAGCAACAGTGACATGACGACAGTGGCAACGCTCACTTCATCTTTGCGTAAAATGCAGTTGGCACATCTACTTCACATCTGCACTGTGACACCTCCTCCACAGTCAGTCAGAGTCTTCATTCTAATTTCATCCCCCAAAGACCAGTGCTGTGGCATGAAATATCCTGATTTTCAAAACAAAACCGTTTTTTTGGTTATGAATCCTTGGCATAATATGCCCAGTAAGAAGTCTCTCTAGCCACACACTCGTTAGCAAGGGGGGCAGGGGAACACTGGTGCTATCCTAAAACACATTCAAAACTCCATTCTCAGAATTGAAAACAAGCGAAATAAAAAAGCCTACCTGATTCTCAGGGATGCTCCAGATAAATACTCAGCTCAAAAACAAGTACAAATTATTTTTAAACTTGGCTCTATAGAAAGGTGGCATAACAAACATTTTGGGAAATCACAAGAGTATGCTCTTAACTTGAGCATGAAGGATAACCATCCCCAGCGTCAGCATTATCAGACAGATTAAGGTGTCATATAAATCAGGATATATGGAAAATTCTCTGAATTTCCAACAGAAACAAGATTTTAGACTTGCAGACTAATAAAGACAGCTCCAGACTTGCAATGCTAATAAATAGGTTTCTTTCAATATTTTGAACATATAAAAAAGGGACTTTGAGGAAAAACTTTTCAAATCTGATGGATTCAAGATTGGGGTGAGTGTTAAACCTCAGAGATACCACTGGCTGTCTTTGCATAATAATCCCTTAATGCCCATGGCTTTCATAATCAAGCTTTGAAGCCTACTTCATATTTCTTACACTTTTATAATTTACTATAACTTGGCACATCAGTGAACACAACTACATTTGTGCCCTGACAGTAAGAAGGTTTAAAACCAAGAACAGCAGACATTACCATCTATTTGCCCTTCCAAATAGCCATGATAGGAGGTGATTTGAAAACTAATATGGGGATTACCAGAACATGACACTGGGCTGACTGATGTGGAAACAGAATTGTTTTGTTTGGAAAACACGCTTAAAAGCAACTCCAGTTGTTAACCCAAAGCTCCAACATCGACCACTGAACCATGTCCCTAAGTATCACATCTATAAATCCTTGAAATAACTCCAGGTATGGTTGACTCCCCTACCTCCCTTCCACAAGGCAAGTCCCACTGTTTGACAACCCTTTCAGTGAAGCAGTTTTTCCCAATATCTAATCCAAATCTCCTCTGGTGCAACTTGAGGCCATTTCCCCTCATTCTATCACTTGTTACCTGCTATAAGGTCCCCACCCAGCTTCCTTTTCTCCAGGCTAAACCACCCCAGGCTGTTCCTCAGCCCGGTGCTCCAGACCCTTCCCCAGCTCCACTGCCCTTCTCTGGGCTCGCTCCAGCCTCTCAGTGACTTTCTTTCATGAAGGGACCAGGACAGGACACAGCACTCGAGGTGTGGCCCCACCAACTACAGGGGGACAATCCCTGCCCTGGCCATGCTGGCCACACTACTGCTGATCCAGGCCAGAATGCCACTGGCCTTCTTGGCCACCTGGGCACTGCTGGTTCATGTTCAGCTGCTGTTGAGCACCCCCAGGTCCTTTCCTGCAGGGAAGTTTTCTGGCTACTCTGCCACCAACCCGTAGTGCCGCATAGGGTTGTTGTGATCCAAGAGCAGGACCTGGCACTTCCTTGCCCTGAAGAATTCTGCTCTACACTGACAAATAAAATACTCATCCTTTTACTGTGCTGCCTGGAGGTGAATGAAAAAATTATGAGCCAACATATTAACAAATTAGACCTTTTTTTTCCCCTTAAATTGAATCATTAATCACCTTCAGCTTCTGTTCTGGCAGAACAGATGTGGCCATTTGTCACTGAGGACAAACTGCAAAGGCTTTTGATAAGGAGTAGAATATCCTACCTGGAACAACCTCAAAAAGGAACTTTCCTGGACTTTCTTCATTGCAGGGATGCTCAATTACTCTGTTGCCAGGCAGAAAGATGGTACCCTAAAGAAAAAAGTAACAACAAATATGGGATTAAAACTGCTACCATACTTCTGACAGAATAATGCTTCTTCTTTTTGGACTGGGTTAAACGTGAATTTTTCATTGTTAACACCTGAGCAGTTGATTTCCAAAGTGAGATTGGGAGGGATTATCCCAAAAGCCAACATCATAGATCCCTTTAATTAACAGAGGCATTTGATAACAGCTTTAAATTTTTTTAATCTCTTGGGTATTTGATACCATGCTGAGTTTTGTACTTATCATATATACTAATCCCACTGTTCTGCAGGGGAAAATGGAGATTTAAAAGCAAGGGGTAGTGAAGAGCTAGTAAGCTGTATGTGTGAGGCAGGTGAACTCACCAGCCAGGCTTCTTGGCTGAAGCCAAAGGGGGTGTGGACAGGAGAGGACCCTCAGTTTGTGGGGTGCATACCCAGTTCCTGCTCTGGGCCCTTTTTCCATAGCATCCCAGGGAATAATTAGAGAGAAAACATCCCACTCCCACCCAGTGGCTGCAGCATGCCAAGCTGCTAGTACTAAGCCAAGGCAGACACAGAGAGAGTCCTGTCCAAAGATGTGTTTGCTACAGGCAGAGAGCTGTCAGAACATCTCTGTGATGGGCATTGAAAGCCCTTATTACAACTTTACTACCTTGAGAGAGAAGGTGGGGCATTTTAGCTGTGCATAATTCTAGTAACACCCGAAGACAAAAACAACCCCTGCAACCCTCAAAACATTTCTGGGGCTGTGTTGAAGACACAGCTTATTCCCTCCCCTTTGGTCTGCTGACACATGGCATGGATAGACCACCCCTTTCCTCTGAGAGCTCTTTTTCATTTTTAGAAATTACAGCTCAACCATTTCAACCTCAGCCAGCAGGCACTCCTCAGTGAAATTATGCTGGGATGGCTGTCCAGGGATAAATTTTCAAAGCAGCATCCTAGGAATTGTATTAAGTACAAGCTCTCCACCACTGCTAATAGGAGGTAACACCTACTTAGTAATATGCTCCAATTATGGCATAATGGGGCTCCTGTCTCCAAAATAAACAACTTACATAACCTACACATCTTAAACACAGAATCCATCAAATAAGGTCCTTATCCACTGATGGACCATGGAGCACCATTTTCCATAGTAGTTTCAACCAAATGCCCAAATATGTCAGACCCCTCATTTAAAAAGCCCTAAAGATATCCCTGTACATGAATAACATCAATTTTGTTACATATTACTCATTGTTATGACCTGGAACCTTCATTACGAGCAGAAACATTTACAATTATTGGGAAGTTGAGACAAGTGGAAACACTACAGTCTTCTCACAAAGGAATCCTTATAAACCGACAGGAAAAAGGCACCTGAAGGAACAGCTAACAAATGTTCCACAAAATAAGTATTTGTACTAGCTGATGTGGAGTCTGGGCTCTATACCAGCTTGTCAGTGTTGTGTGCCAGCAAGAACAGTGTCATCACAGGAAGGCAAAGAGAGGGCACACAGGGATTTCACCAGAACATACAAAATCATCTCCATGAAACACTATGATGCTTGTTGCTGAAAGCAGATGAAGCAGCACAGCTTTCTGCTGAGGTGGTACAAGCAGCAGGTATTGCCAGTTGTGGGCAGGAGTCCCCCCTGACTGCACACATAAATGGATCATAAGCATTAAGTGCCTTGGTCCAACAGCTCCATTTGGAGTCATCTTCCTTCATTCCTGCCACAAGTGCCAGCTGTTAAAGAGATGCCCAACTCCAAAGTCTTCTGTGAAATACCTTATTAGGCAACTAAAATATCATAAACAAAAGTGATTATGTGAACAGGAAAACATAAGTCACAATATAGTTCAAATTCTCATATTAACACCTAAAGAAAAAATAGGAAATATAAGGAATATATTTTTTCTGAGACTTACGGGAGACCACAATAAGAATCTCTAAAAGGCATTTTAACTACTTGTATTTTTGTCTCGTGTAACAGACCATTAAGACTGGTATAAGACTTTCTTGCCCACTTTCAGATTGAGCTGGTTTTACCCAGAAGAACCCAGCACACTGGATGAGCAGATACTCTTTATGCTGGAGTTGCACAGTCTCAGGAGCTTGCACCACTGAGGGCATAGAACATATTCAAGCCAATCGTAGGTCTTGCTACTCAATTAAACAAAAATACAAAATTAACGAGACCTAGCCTACAGCACTGTATACTAAAATCAATTCATGAGACAGTAAATGAAAACTGCATTCAACTTTGCTGTCGACTCATTAGCAACAGGCACACCGCAGACTTGTTACAGTGTGGTGTTTTCTGATTCTTTGATGCAAAACTCTTATCATTTACAGGGAGCTCTCTTAATGACAGATTTTTGAGAACATAGAAACAAAAGTGTTATATTTATAACACCAGTACCTTCGTTTCATAGATGAAACCTATTCCACCTACTAAAATGTAAAGCCTAAAGCCACACACAATAGCTAAGTTAATATGAAGGGAAATCAGACAGTAACAGCATACAAAATATTGCTGTAGCTTAAAAAGAAAATGTCCTCAAGTGGTGATGTTATTTCACTATTTCCAGAACTATTATTGCAAACATCAGTGCACATTAAATACTTCAATATACACATGTGAGGGTTTTTTTAAATTTAAAAAATAGCTTTGTTTGTGCAACATGCACCTGGGTGCCCAAATCTAGTGGAGAAAGCGTTGAGAGAGCAATTGCAGCTCTCTCACTTCCCATTCTGTCTGCTTTCACACCCATCTGTCTGCCTTCACCACACAGCAACACTTCCCTCTTGCTAAGTTTTGCAGCTGTCTACATAACTGCATAACTGAGGCTGTCTGGAGTGTCCCTTTGCCGAGTTTCTCAGCAGCTGATGCCCAGCAGGGAACACATCTGTACTGTAACAAAGCCCTGGCTGTGGGGTACCTGATATAAATGGGGTCCCCAGGTCACTGCTGGTGCCCTTGCTCAAGTGCCTTTCTGAGCCCTTAAGGCACAACATTAGGCCCATCCTTACAGCCTGGATAGTCCCAAGAGTATGGACTATCAGTTAGCTGCAAAGCTTCAACAAGTTCAAGCTATGCTTTCTGGCTTGAGTATCTAATTCCAGGGGGAAGTAAGAGAAAACCAACCAGACAGCCTTAGACACCCAAGACGGTAATTTGCATACAAAAGAGGAAGATGATTTCCAGAGGAAATACATGTTTTAACTTGGGTCTCAGTGCATGTGTGCATGCAAATGTTCCATAACAAGGCAACTTCACATTGCTTCACAGCAAAGTCTTCAGATCATTCAAAATATTTTTAAAAATCTCAACCCAAGACTGCAGATTGGACCAGATTAATATTTTGCTTGCAAAAAAGAAAGAAAGAAAAAACAAATCAGCATGGTGTGAGCAGGAATCAAGATATATCGTGTATAGAAATACAGGAAAAAGGGAAGTGGGAGAAAAATGTGGCCCTGACCCAAGTCCCTCCTGGCTCCCATTGCCATTCTGTTTGCAGGCTGTGCCTCCCACCAGGTCAGCAGTGTTTTCCAGAGCTCCTGCTGCAGTATGCCTGAGTTGTTTTTCCATTTCCAACACTTCTGTCCTTACCAGGGCAGTTCTGCTTTTCTAGCTGAGCATTCAGGATGACTCACAGCATGCAGGAGAAATCTGGATTGCTCAAGAAGCATTGGCCTTTTCCCTAATGGAATAACAAGCCCCCTTTCAAAGGAGATTCTCACACACATGGATTCTTCTATAGCACACTGTTGCTTCAAACCAAAGATCTCCTAAACAGCAGAGCAACACATTTTTAAAAATCAAAGATCTGCATATATGAAGCATTTCATTGAGAAAAAATACTGCTCCGTTAACTAAGCGCTTGATAAAACACTGTAGTGCAGCAAGAATGACATCAATCTACTTTGGATTAGTCTCACAGCATGATACAGTCTTGCTCAAATAGATATTTTATCCCATGCTGGTCCCTGAAAACATTTTCAGCACCATTCAGCAGCTGAACTTCAGGAGGAAGCACGGAAGAGGAGACAGGATGGCCGCTGCACAAGTGCCTCATGAGGAGCAGCTGACAGATGGTATTTCTGTTTGCATGCTCCGTGTACCGCACTGCACCAGGGAAGTGACCCTGTGCCTCCTGCCCGCTCTGCTCCATTACTCTCCCCTAGGTACACTCTCCCATGCCTTATTTAAACTCGGTTTTCTGAAGCAGACTTATCATCCTGTCCAAGAGATACCAGGTCTTTAACCAAGAAAGCTTAGGATACAAGGAATTCCAATGCTTTGAAGACGCTGCTTGGCAAATGTGAAGACAAATACATGATTTTAAATACCTCTGGATAGATTTTACTCAAAAAGCACATAAACACATGAGGCAATTAAGTGCTTTCTTGCCAAAATGATGTTTTCAGGTTTCATCCTAATACACTTCCCTGGGGCTATTTGCTTGCTGTAGTTTGTCCTGCTCCCCCTTAAAAAAGGACAAGAAGTACACAGTACCAGCAGTGTATCAGATGTTCTTCTTGCCCTTCTAGCTTTCATTATTTATCAAAGATCATTGAACTCTACTTTGATGTTAGGTGCTGCATCTACATATCTGTTTTTGTGGTTTCATGGAAAACTCATCACATCAGCTCTCAGAGAGGCAGGAAGGTCATCAGCCAGGAGAGACGGCTGATGGAGGGGATGAAGAGGCAGAAGGAATCTTTGGGTACTTGTGTCTTCTGTATGACTCACAGCCACATTCAACACAGCAGCCTTCTGTGGTTTCTTTTGTCACTGTTGCTGTTTCTGCAAAGTCTGGGCTGTCAAACTTTGAAACAACAGTGGACTTCAGCTCAGATGGCATCTTAAACTGAAAAATACTACTTTTAGTGAATAACATTCTCAACATAACTAGTATTTACAAGGTCACTGCCAGAAAGGCATCTCCTGTATTTCACAGAGAAGCCTGTTAATCAATGTAAATTAAATAAAATACGTGATACATTTGCATAAGTATATTTCTATATGTATATACAGACGTGCACATGTCCCGTGAATTCATAAATAAGTGATGCACAGCAAAGAAGGAGAAAGAACATGCAAGTTGTTATCAGTTATTTATAAATTCTTGCTCCTCACGTTGCTGCTTCTGCTTTTCAGCTACCACAGAAATAGATCTTAAGTCCAAGTGAGCCCTTTGCACTGTCAGGAGCCTACAGACATGAGGTCAGGAGGAAGATTTACAGCACAGACAGAAATCCACTTGTACTGTGGTCAGTAATGAATGGAACCTGCACTATGCTCACCACAAGCAGTTTGACTGCAGTAGTTTTATAAAAATTCAACTCTAGTTCCACCATTACAATTCATTTCCAAGATCCCAGTGAAATCACTTGCTGCAAAAGGGCACAGCAACTCTGAAAGCCAGCCCTTTCATCTGACTGCCTATGCAGAGATGTCTGTATTTCACAAACTGGGCCTGAGCAAGTTCTCCAATTGGCTCCAAACCCTGGGTCAGTGCAGATATCTTTAATTTTTATCATAAGAATGGATTTTTATATCATTTAAGGAACCAAAGCATTGGAAGAAGTGTATTTACTCCAGGAGGTGATACACTCCTTGGCTTTTACTTATTGCAGCAATTTACAGTTTCACAATATGTACAAGGAGAAAACAATGGCTGGGGGTGACTTTTCACATTTTAGGAGGTAACATGCCAGGAATGAAGAGAAGGAAAGAGAAATTACAAAAAAAAAAAAAACCAACATGGTTGGTTGGATGAAATCAAGCCATTACACAGCATACATTTTTCTGGCATAAACACTGTTGCATTTGACATTTTCTTGTCCCACTAAGTTAACACATTTCAAAAGTTTGTTTCTGTTGAAGAATGAGAACTACTGTTTGGTTCTCAGAAACGCTGCAAACAGGAGCCTAAAGAGATCTTTTTACCTTTACTTAAAGCAATGTTCAAACCTACCTGCTAGCTTAATATTAAAAAAAAAAGGTAAATTTTTTCCTGTGGTGGCAAATAGCATCTGTACCATTTGCCTGAAACAGAGCACCAAAACATTTATTCTGATATGAGAAATAGAGCTGACAGTTTTATTACTATGTGATTACAGTTTCTTTAAAGATTTTTCTCCTTCTCTCCTGCCAGACATTTCACTTCATGGTTGAGTGCCTCCCTGCTTGAGAGAAACTTCCTTCCTCAAGAATGAAGCAATCTCGGCTTGAGCAGCCACTAGGCAAAAAACTCCCTTATTTGTCCCATAAGAGAAAGCAAGCTCATGCCAAGTTAAGCTATTGACAGCCCAAAAAATTAAGTTTACCTAAACCCAGAAGCTAGATTCATATTGCATACCTATGGTTTTGATTTCTCTGGTAAGGGCAAGAGAGAAGAAACATCTATGATAAGACTGAGCTCAGGTAAGAGAAGAGGACAGGTCACAGGGTTCAGGGGCAGGAGGTGCCTTCCTGTAGAACCCACTCTGTATTTGCTACATTCCTCACAGAAATATCCCTTGGTACTTTCCAAAGGCAAAGAAAAAAGCTAGATGCATAAATAAATTCAGAGAGTGCACTGAGTTTAAGAACTCATGATTACAAGCTGAGAGCATTATTACATGCACACTTGAAGTTTTGATAAAATTAGGCTTCGCAACGGTCATTAAATTTTGATCGACACACAAAAATGGAACTGGGCACTACTGAATTTTTAGAGATTTTTACTACAGAAAAAATACTTCCAATAGCTCTAGTCAATAAGAAATTCAGATTTTAATTAGATAAAACTATCTTCCCAAGCTAAAAAGCCGATAAAGCACCAGAACATAAAGGACCAAGTTGTGCTTTACAGATCTCTTCTGCAAAGGAAATTTACCAACTTCCAGTCCTGATAATATCTAGGTCAAAACAATGCAATTATTCCCCAAAAGGATAATATTTGACCAGGGGAAAATGTCAAGTATGACCTCTCATTTATATACAAAGCTCTCCAGTGACAGTATGGACAGACAGCAACACTGTGAGAGAGATTCTGGCCTGTTTAGAAGTCTGGTTGACCTGAGTCCCACCTGTGAGACATTCCTGCAGGGCACAGGAGTCCAGGAAGGCTGGACATCTTTCAAGGAGGAAATCTTACAGATGCAGAAGCAGGCTGTCCCCATGTGCCAAAAGACAAGCTGGTGAAGAAGACCACCAGCCTGGGTGAAGAGAGGGCTTTGGCAGAGAGGGAAAAAGGAGTTTATGATCTTTGGAAGTCGGGGCGGGCAACTCAGGAGGACTACAAGGATGTGGTGAGACTATGCAGAGAGTAAATTAGAAGCCCAAAGCTCAACTAGAACTTAATCTGGCTACTGCTGTAAAAGACAGTAAAAATGATTGCATAAATACATCAGCAACAAAGGAGGGCTAAGGAAAATCTCCACTCTTTACTGGATGTGGGGGAAAACACAGTGACAAAGGATGTAGAAAAGGCTGATGTATCAATCCCTTCTTTGGGATCAGAACCAGCCAGCATGGATTTATGAAAGGCAGGTTGGCTAACTTGATTTCCCTGTATGACAAGGAGACCCCCTTAATGCATGAGGAAAGGGCTGTGGATGTTTATCTAAGACATTAATAAAACCTTTGACAGTTTCCTACAACATTCTCCTGGAGAACCTGGCTGCTCCTGGCTTGGATGGGGGCACTCTTCGCTGAGTTAAAAAGCTGCCTGGATGGCTGGGCACAGAGAATGGTGTAAATGGAGTTAAATATGGCTGGCAGATGGCTACTGCAGATAGCCATCAGTGGCGTTTATCTGCTGGAGAGTAGGAAGACTCTGAAGAGAGATCTGAACAGGCTGGATCCATGGGACAAGCCCAACTCGATTTTTTTTCCAGGAAACCAGTATATGGCCAACTATCCCACCTAGGACAAGTAATTTCCATGTCAAAGTAAAGGTTGAAGTTGCTGCAAATTTCCTAAAAATTACACATAAAGTGAAACTTTCACAGCATAAAAAAGGTGGCAGAGAGACATGGAAATGGGACCATAATTCCACCAAAATTGGTTTTGGTGTGCAAATACTCTTGTCAACTTTTGTCTAGCAAGAACATTCCAGGGAAATCTGCCTAATACATAAGTTATTATCTTGCAGTTTTTATGGGAAGAAAAAAATTCAGGCTCACATGGAAAAAAATTCAGACATTAATGGCATGGGCTATCTACTTGTTTTGCAAGGTTTTTTAATGACTATACTGCCTGTTGGTTTATCATCTATATACATTGTTTATATTTAATCTATATAGTAAATTTTTTATGAGTATGGCTTATAAAGTGCTACTACAAATACCAGAATCACACAGAATTAATAGTTCATTTAGCTATCTACACTAGTAGATATACTAGCAGATAGGCTATTTCTTGTGCTATCTATACAAAATAGGCGCCACCTAAATAATTAATGCAACTGGAAAACTTGGATTCCCTGATTACAAATTACTTCTCCTGCAGTATCATTTGCATGCAGTAGGTATTTCCACGTTCTACTTTTAGTTCAGTATCTTCATTGGCTTCATTCATTCTATGATACTGTTTCCAATTTGAAACTGGAGTTCTTGGATAGTTTCATCTTTATAACTGATCTGAATCACACACTTTTACAGCTTTTGCATCAGATTTAGCTGTTTATTTTTAGTCTTATTAGTGTATTAGTAACATGTTCTTTGAGGACAAGGCTTAAATTACAAGCTACATAAGAAAGGGTGCCACATAATCCCCAATTTAATTAACTACAAAATCAAGGCAGAGTTTAGTAGGAGTTAGTTTAGGTCAAGTCAAGTACCAGTGAATCAGTTCAGTTATGCAGAATACATGTTCATTTCTGCAATTCTGCTTGCACAAGTTAGGGTGAGGGCTCTTTCTGTACACATGGTTTCTTCATAATCTTCAAGTGGCACAACATACATTCAGAACTATTTCAAGCTGTGGCAAGTTGTTGGCATCAGTTCAACTCCATGAACTGATGTGGACCACAAAACCAACCTAGGGTAAGGGAACAACCACTCAAGGACCACCACAAACAATTCCTCTCAGTGCTAGTTTAATTGACCTATTATTTCCCCTTGGATATCTCTTTCGACAGTTTGCTACTCCAGGAGGAATTTACCAGGTCCATGATAAAAACCACAGAGTCACAGGATAACAGACTGGAAGGTGCTATATTCAAAAGATAACCATGGGAAAAAGGAAGTCCACTTCTCCATCGTTTATCTCAGCAGTTTAGCTGTAAGGACACTATGGGAGACCACACCAAAGCCAAAGCTGAGCCATAGAGCTGCTCCCTCTGCATGCAAAAGTTTTCAGAAGGACTTGCTCCTGCACCTTACCAGGGTCTGTAGGGAGGCTGACCTTTTTAATTAGAGATATTTTTTTAAAATAGCCAATTATTTTTCAAGACTATGCTGTCTCAAAATAGCACTTACTTCATTGAGAATAAATAAGACTCTCATAACCTAAATTATTACACTGTTCTCTGAATACCACCACTGAAGGTATTTTACAACATTCTGTAAAGGTACAGCAAGAATAACTGAGTGTACTTGGGTTTACTACAGCTTTTTAAAATTTTACAGATTTAAATATCAAACCATCATTTATCTGCTTTTCCACAAGACAGTGTGACAAGCTTTCTGCAGACCTGTTGAGGGGGGTGTATCTTGCAGAGTGCCAGACAGTCTGGAGTAAAAATGGATTCAGGGTGACTGGAGGCCAGCATTATTAACTGCACTCCAGCAGCTGCTCTGTTCCAACCGTATTAATATAAATACCTTAGATTCCACGTTGCTATTTTAATAAGTTATCAAAATACAAATGACCATGAAGGCCTTCACGGTCTGCAGGAGAAACTACAGAAGCCCTTACAAAAGCAAGAGGACAAAATGCAGTTTATGGAAGAGGAGAAACCAAGCAGTGTTTACACAGCAGGTGAACAGAAACAAAGCTCCAGGTTTTCTGGCAAACACAGAACTATTTTGGCCACTGAACTGCTCCCTGCCTGGAGTTATTGTTGAAAAGAGGCCTTTCTTCCAACTATTAAGAAAAAGTAGTTCAGACCAGTCATCTGCTGTCAACACTTTGGAATCTGCTTTTTTTGAGAGACAGCTCCAGAAGCTTTAAGCATTTCTAGATGCACATTTATTTCTGTTGCACATTTGTTTTCTCCGAAGTGAAAACACAGTGCAAACATGTTTTCACAAATAAGTCAGCCCACCAATATGCAAGTAAAAACTTTACTCTGGAGCTGAACCAGAAGTGGCCCCATTTTCTGGCATGCTCACAGCTACACAGCATAGTGACTCCAGCTGGAGCTGGCACCATCATGGCAAACCCAGGTACCGACTAGGACGTGGCAAGAAAAAGGAGGGTGTGTATCAAGTTTATAGTAGTTTCTGAAAACTATCACACTATTTTGTGTTGTGGGACAAAATATAACTCAGACAAAAAAAAAAAAACAGAAAAGCTTCTGAATTCTAATATCCACTTGAGTCACTGGTTTGAGGATGCTTTCACAAGCTGCTTTCTGAAGCCAGAATACACAATGAAGGTAATCAATGACATTTCATTACTATTTTTAAAGGGTATAATTTTACAACGCCAGTGCTCCTACCAATGGCTATTACTGATCATGCTCCTAACCTTGCCCATGTAACTCAGAAATCTCTACACAGCTTTCTCCCTTGCTATTCTACCTCCTTACCCACTGCTTTTACTTCTTCTAGCTCCTTTCTGCCCTTCTACAGCCCTTTGCAACATCAGTGAGCTTCAGGCTGGTCATTGCATAGCTTAAATAAAAGCTGAGTATTGTTTACTCAGACAGAAATGTTTTCCACATCCACAGTAAATCAAAGTCAATCAAGGACCTACACAGCAAGCATCCAGTATGCTTTGGATCAGAAGACTGGGAATTCATTGAAGAGCACAGGTTCTGGGGAGACCTTCTAGTACCTAAAGAGGGTCTACAAGAGGGATGGAGAAAGACTTCTGAATACTTTTCCCACCTACTGCAGAAAAACCTCCACCAACCTGTGTCTTAGAGGTCTTAATGCACTCAAAGGCTTTTTCTCTCACACACAAGGGAAGCATAACATCCTGGTACATTTTTGGTTCACTCTGAGAAACATCAACTTCCATTTAGAAAATCCAGAGCAACTACTTTCCCATTAATCTAACAACATCACGTAAGGCTGGGCGTCCTTTGACTACCAACAGAACACCATCTCCCTGTGGGTTTGGACAAAAGGCCCATCCTCGAGGTTTTGCTGCACAAAAGCCACATTTCAGATTTAATGGCTTCTTCACTGCTTTGCTGAAATTCTAATTAAAACAGCAGAGCAACACCAGAGCTGCTCCACTCAGAAGCATTTGCTACACGGTATCTCAGAGTGCCTGAGATAAGGGAAGTCTCAGCAAAGGAAAGTGACAACATTAATTAAACTTTTTCTGTTAAATACGGAACAGTTCATTAAAAGCTTTAACAGGTGGCAGGTTTGGCAGCTCTATTGTGTGCACGCTCTAAGACAGATTTATCATGCCTTTCATTTTAAAACATGTATGTGAACGCATTTGCTGAGATAAATTATCTTGTTCACAAAAGGATCCTGATCAAGGCTCCTGTTTCAAGTGTTACATCAATCAAATCATGTTGTAAAAATGTTAGCATCAATTTTGACAAACAGCATCGCATATGTATAGCTTTGGTGCTCTCTCCATTAGCTTCCCCTTCCAATTTTGGTATTTTGTACATTTTAGATCTACAATAGTCAAGGAAGTACTGAACACAAACCGGCTGAGTCATTTAAAATGGCTAGACGGATACCCCGGGGAAAGCAGACAGCAGGCACGCTGCTGCTGTCTCATAGCAACCCAAAAAAAGACATCTAGACTCATGGGCAGATTTCGGGAGTTTCATGAGGGATTGAAATGAAGGGCTGCTTTCATGGAAAGGCAAGATTTCAGCCATTCCAAAGCTTTTCATTGAACAGCTGTCCTCGGAAACATCTGTCTGAACTGAAAGGAATACACTGCTAGGGTTTCCATTTTTGTTCAGAAACTGTTATTTGTGTAGGCACTCAGATGCACAAAAGCCAGGGTCTCACATCCCAGACACCCCATCCATCCAGCTAGGAATCTTTCACAAAGACTTGGTATTCAGCCCAACAAACATTTAAATATATATACTATGAAAATCCAGTCCATCGTACCACTGAGCAACAGCCTAAATTTAAAAGAGAGAAGACTTTCAGATTAAGTTTCTGCCCACATTGGCAGAGGTGTCTGATGTGAGACTTAGAGCTATGCAGTATGAAGCAAATTATCAAAACTTCTACTGCTATGATCCACTGTCAGAGCACCAACCAAGAAGTGGGATCCCGTGGAATACAATTAGCAAAACAGAACAAGAAACTGAATTGCAAGATGATAAACATACAGTCCCTCAAACACAAACAGCAGCAAGTCCACTTGAAGCCACAGTATCCATCTATTTTTAGCAAGGTTTATGTTAAGGAACAAAAGCCTCTTCCATAACTCTGAATTAGAAACCCATGTCTAAACCATCTCCTTTTCTATCTCCTAAGAAGAGTTTGTATCAATGATTGCTCCAGATTTCTTTTCTTTTCTTTTTATCCTTTAAAGCAGAGAAGATAACTGATGTGACAATATTCCACTCTAGGGGACTGAGTAGGTTTTTGTTTTGAAACACAAATTTGTACAATTTAATGACCTCCCTCTTGAGTATAAAATAAAGGCTTGCATTCCCATTTATACAAAGATTTCAAGTTTTGAGTGCTAAGAAGAACTCAGGATAAAGAGTATTATTTTCAAATGCAAATGGCATTATGATCTAAGAAAACCAGAGCAAGTACCAAAGCCTGTAAACACTCCTGTCCAATATTCAGCCCACAGTCCTTGTCACTGAGTTTCAGGGCTTTTTAACTGATACACACCTCTTTTGTACCACCTATTCAAGACTTCAGGCATTTCTGACCAAGATGCCTCTTAAATAGGAGTGCCAGCCAAACAACTGACAGTCACCATCAGCCTTGCAGGATTCTCATCCTCTATTATTAAACTAAGACAGCTACAGCATTTACCCAAAGGGTGGGTAAGGAGAGGGTCTCATATGATAGACACTGTCAGATTTTGGGGCTTCTGTCCCTCTTCATGATTAATATCATGCAAGTATCAAGGGAATTGCAGTCTGTCCTGGTCCCCACTGTCTTGTGCAATGTCTTTGCTACAAACAGACATTTGAAAGTAAGACAGAACATGTCAGAACCATAACCACTGAGTCCCTTTTGGCACTTAAAACTTTTAAAAACTGTTTCTCCCCCTCCGCTATAAACTCCTCCATTTCTTAAACTGAACTGCCCTCATTCCAAGAGCAGAAAAAGGACTCATTTGATAAACCCAAGATGTATAAAAGCACTGCCATTGACCTGCTGTATTCATCTTTCTTGTACTAACAAGTACAGCACCATCTCAGTTTCTTCTCTGCTGCACTGTGTTCTGTACAATAGTCACAAACTCCAGCTGTTAAAAGAGCAAAATTATGTTTATGTGACTCGATGCTGATAGAGAATTTACATGTCTTGCTTAAAGGCAGTCTGGCAAGATTACTCTTAACACATTTTTACCTTGTTTGGTTTATTTAAAGAACTTTGGAATGGTTCTTGATGGAAGCTCGTATCAATGACTCCACAGAAACCAGGGTTCAACCCATTAAAAACAAGTGAGCATTGCCATCATAGAACTGGACTCTGCAGGCAGAAGGAGCTCCTTTTCCCACATCACTGACTGTCCCAGCTGGAAACGGAAATAAGAGCAGCTCCAGAAAGCCAGTCACTTATGGAAATATTTTCAGACTGCCAACTGAAGAGTAAAGAGGATTTCAAGAATGCAGCTTGAGGTCATTCAGTTTTTCTCTACTACACAAGCCTGTCGAAGAACTAAGAAAGCCTCTTTCCCTAGCAACAAGTCATGTTGTGCATGCTGCTTATTCAGCTGCAAATACGGCTTTTATCCCAGAGCTAATGGACTTAGAAAAGGCTATTCTTAAGCACTAATACGCTAAAAGAACTCAATTATTTTAATTTCAAGACTAATGAGGCTCTCCTGTGAGCTATTCATTTTGCTGCTTCAGGAGCCATGCACACTTGTACCACATCCAAGCAAATAAAAGGAAGCAAGAAGAAAAAGTCATCATGACTCGGCCCTTTTAATGGACACAGACCTCCTACAGTGTTGAAACACGCCTTAAACAGGAAAACAGGAAGATCATCAAAAGCCCATCACCCACACGCTGTAGAAAAGACTGATTATCACACAACTGCTTATCATCTTCCTAATTGTTTGGAAATTTTTACAGCATTTAGACTGACTGTGGGCTGGAACACACTTGAATTCTGGTTCTCCCAGGCCACTCAATACTGACCTGATCATGATTAAACTAAAGCACAAGTGCTCCTATCTGACAAGATCAAAAGATTATGTGAGATTACAAGGAACTTACTTCTATGTCACCTTCACTCTGGGGAATGAGTCCTAGTGAAGACACACCCACTCTAACTTCCTCTGTGGCCACCCAAGACTCACTGCCACAACCCTCCCATCACACCTTTAAAAACTTAAAAACACACAAGGGGGTTGGTTGCTAACCCCTGGAGGACAGAAAGTTATTTCTGGTGTTTGAAAGCAAGGTGGAAGACAGCCTTTATTTTGTGTAGGGAAGAAAACCCTATTATTTTCTCAATATCTGTGCACTTTCTATATTCTATTTCTCCACTTACCAAACAAATTTATTTAAGTCTTGGCTAAGTCAGATAGTGATGATACAGCCTGTGCTGCTGCTAAGACTTCTTAATGCTTTACTGAAAACATGAAACAAACTCAGAAAAAAAAAGTAAAGATCAAATTAAGACACCATGATTCAGTGCTGCACCTCATGCTACTGACAGCAAAATAAAACTTCCATTTCCCAAGTCACTCTTATTTGATTTGTGCCCCTCTAGCTCCGTCTGGCTGTTCCTCATGTAATGCTAGCCCAGAACACAATACACAGTGTGCTTCTACATCCCTCCTCTCTCTTCTGCTACAAAATGGCTCCCCGAGCCTAATTTGATTTCCTGCTAGCTCAGTCATGACACCTGAAATCCTTCAGCCACTTTTTCTTTTCCTCATGGCTGTTTACAACACGTAGGTGGCAGCCTGTGAAGGATGCCTGCACAGACAGGACAGAGACACGTCACAGCAGAGTGATGGCCAGTGGCAGAAATGCACCACCATTCCATCTCACCTCAACTGCTCCACACGGCCTGGAAACCTTTTCCTACCAATTCTGCTTCACCTCATTCCCACTCCCATCAATTTTCCCAGCAAAATAAACTATAATGAAATTCTTTCCAATGTCCTCAGACTCCAAAGCTACTACTACACAGTCACCATTTTCAGACTGTCCATCATCATGTCCATCTTATCAAGAAATAGTAAAAAGGAAATTCAAATGTCTGAAAGACTCCCTTTCAAGTCCAAGCCATTGCTGAAGCTCAAGCTCTTCCCTGCTAGCCAGCATGACAGACAGCAGACACTGAGCACTTACTAGTTCAGTTTTATACAGAAGAATTTCCACACGGTCACATGCTTTCTTCAAACCAAGAATTTTTTTTCATCGGTTTTTTTTTCATCATACTGAGGTATTTTAATTATCTGCTGCAGCATCAGGGCTGAGATGATAAAGCAGTAAACTATAGTTTTAGTTTTTCAACTTGTCTGAGGAATGAGCCTCTTTTTTTTCATATAGCCTGTTTTCACCTGAACATTGAAAACTCATCAACCATGCCTTCACACAAGTTTACCCCAAATTTCATTTGCACATTCAGCTAAGTAATTTTAAGTAAGCAAAAAGCAATCTGACTCCCAATCTAAATGCACAGGCTACTGAGGTAGTCTTTCACAAGTCAGTGTAAACATAGTAAGAAATGAGTATTAGTCTGTGAGAAAACATCAGCCTCTGGTGTGCAGTAGAAATGGAAGCAAAATCAAAATTGCCTTATAAAAGACAGCAGTTACCTACTAAAATCTATGTGGCAAAACCAGCAGTCACCCCAGAGTCTGCAAACTGTGAGTATTGTCTGAAACCTATAGTGTTATCTCAGGTCACCCAACCAGAAGTGATCTGACCTGGCCAAGTGCCTGCACTGCCTCTACACAGGGCACGGGGTCACGTGGAAGAATGCTCCCCTTGTTTTTAACACTTTCTTCCCATCACTTCTGTTATCTTAGGAATCCTGCCATGAGCCTCATCACCACAATCAAGGACATCCCTTCTACTCCACTGAGCTTCATTTCATACTGAGGATGATGAATGGTGACAAGTCATCTCTAATTTATTGGGACTGTTACTCTCTCAATCCACAACTGTTTGGAGCTGTCACCTGCTCACTCATTTTCTGTGTGTTAATATGAGACAAAGGAGACACTTCTGAAAAACTCATGCAGGTGGTAGTAAAATCCCTGTGGTTAATGGTTGGATGAAATTATTTCATTGAATTCAACAGGGGATGATATATATTACAGAAATGTTTGGAGGTCATGAAACATTTCAGTGTATTTCCAAGAAACTTCCAGTATAAAACAACAGGGAAATTTCTGTTCCATCCTTTTAAGGGATAGACAACATTTCCATAAAGGTTATGAAGAATTTTAAGGTTGGAATAAACAGCTAATAAATTTGAATGTTAATCTTTGTTCCTCTCTTTAGGCAGAAACCAGGGCTCAGTTTCACAATCTGATAAAATAGGACAGCAGCAGTATTTGCCTACACAAAAATAGAGAAAAATCCTGTGATGAGAAGTGCTAATACAAGTCTCAAGAAAAGAAGAAGTGGGCAGTTCCTGCACCACATTTGCTAATATCCCAAAGCCATGTCCCTTCTACTTCAGCACTACATAAAAAACATTTTTGCACAATACTCATTATTCTCTGTACATGCTAAGATGGGAAAATCTACAGGAACTGAACACCCACCAGCCTCTAGTATCACAGTGCTAATATCATCAAACCATGCATATGAGAAGAGGCTCATTTTAATTTATGACATAGGCTTAGACTAGAAGAGCACATATTTCCACAAATGAGTGGATACATTTGGCAAAGAAAGGGATCTGGCACTGCTCCGTTACATTCATGTGATTTTTCCCAGCCCATTCACCTCATATGATACTGGCAGAGTCAGTCACTCAGCCACCAATAAAGTTAGGAGGCAAAACCAGAGCAGATGGGCCTCACCTGATGCTAAGTGACTGCATGCATCCCAGTATTATTATGCAATTCCTACAGATGTCATCTCTTAGAAAAACACTTCACATAATTGCCCATATGCAAACACTTGATACACATATTATTTCACTGTGTCACCAGCTCCCTCCATGAGACACTGTGTAAGATCCAGTGTAATTTACCATTATACTCCATAGTAAAATATAATTTCTAATCTCATAGAAAGTTATAAAAAGTCCTTCATTTTTACTGCCCCACAGCTGACAGGACCCTTACTCATTTATTTCAAGACAGGGCAGTTAATGTTTCTTTCAAGGAATTAGAAATCACAACTTTAGAGTAAGTTTTCTTTTCAGTTAACCCCACACAAAGCCTAAGGTTCCCTCCTGCAGGTAAGGGAAGTAAGCAATGGAGACCCAAGAAACAGTCATCAGACAGGGAAGTGCTCCAGTGAAGAGCTACAGAACTTCCAATGTGAATTCAGATTCCTGCCAGCTGTGCTTATGTCCAATCTACTGCTAATTTAGAGAGAATATAGAAAGCATCTTCCTCATCCTTAAAATGGTTACAGCTCTCCTCGCAGGTGGCTGGCACAGAACTGTCACCACCAGCAGCCACCCTACCACACTGTGGAAGAGGGTATTATTATCCCAAAGCACTAGCTCACCCCATTTGTTTTGCCCAGCTCTGGTACAATCACCAACCCATTAAGAACACAATTGAAGTCAACATAAAGATGTCAACAAAGTAAATCCAAGTTCTTGCCATTCAGATCCGTGCACTCTCAAGCAAGTTTCGAAAGGCCATTTCCACCACGGTGATATCCTGGATAGTAAGAGCCAGGCTGCAATGAACAATTACCATTTTCACTGAGTCTTTATGTGACACATAGCCCTCCATTCTCTGAGCCACAGGGAGCTCAACCCTTCTTGTCCCTTACAAAACATACTCCTTGCGTTTAAAATGACACTTTTCTTCTAGGAAGCTAACTGTAGTTCTTTCCCCGAGTTCTTTCATGTGAATAAAAAAAATCTTCATTGCTCTGCTCATTTTCACAGGGCTCATTCGATTGCTTATACACCCAAGTGCTGAATGCATCAAACTTCTCATTCCTTCTTCTGAAGGAATGTTTCCCCTATTACCCACTAAAAGGCAGGCCTTGAGTGACAACGGCAACAAAAATGTAATTCCCAGAACTCACTATAAAATACTGCTAAAAAAACCCAGGGATATTTATTTGTCTGTCTTGCTGAAGACAGCCTAGCATTTGCAATTTCTCCTGAAATTACAATCCCAACCTAGGTTAAAAATCAGTGTCTCAGCTTTTAAAACACTGGTGACTTAAGTGACCTATTTTTTCCTATTTATGCATCTGACAGTTTTGAAGAGCTCTTACCTTATTTAAGGTAAATTTTAGCATGCCCCTGACAGAGTCCATGGCCTTTTCTTAAACAAAAATCACTGCCACACACAGTGCATGAATGAGTGCATCCTACTGTGCATGTAATCTACAAATGAAACTAAATTAGTGATCATCAATTCCATTTAATTCTTTTTCTAATATTCTACAAGCCCCCCACAAATGTCTTTGTATTTTCAAAATATTAAATGCAATTGAATCTTCTTTTCAAATTTTATTTAAAATATTACCTCTACCTACTTTTAGTCATTTTGCAGTGTTTTTAAGCTAAAAAGTGTTTAATATATTATCCATACACTAAAACTAACTGTTGTTAATTGAAAATACCTGAAAACCACAAGCCTAAGCTTTTCCTCTTGGGATACTAAATTCCTCCCCAGAGAAGACTGCACAAGTCTTCATATATTTTCCAAGTCAGAAAATAGGTAAAACTTTGTGAAACTACAGTTCAGAAACTCTCCTGCTCATTCACATACCTGGCAGGATTTGGTAGGGCAGATGGTCATTTAAGGATGAACATTTGTCCAGACCTACACCCTTAGGCTTCCTGCCCTTCTCTCTCCCATGACACTTTTGTTGTTTATGAACATTCCCAACACCCTCCAAACCTCAGCACTTTTTTTGGCACTTTGTCTTTCCACTCTACTTAAACAACACAAGGGTAGGAAGACTATGAAAGGACAGTGTTACCTGGAGTAATTATATGGTAAAACACAATTGTATCCTGAGCATGCTTTATGTCACTGTGCAAGATGCAAAATAGGACTTGACACCAGAGCTACATGACAAGGGCATTCTAGTTTTTGCCACTCAGGACAAATACAGGCATGAAAAGAAGACCACTCACCTGAAGCACACCTTTTTCCAGTGGTTATTCCTCCAGTCCCTTTGCTGGTAGTATGCAGAAAAAGCTGTAGTGATATATTTTGACATTCACCCCCCATTCTTACTTGTGTCTCTTAGTTCTTCCCTTTGCTTTTATGCACACAAACAAGGCCAAAATCCAAAGCTTACTTCTTACCTACCTGGTTCCTAGAGCCTTTGTTCTAAAATTATTTCTAGTCTTTTTACCAGGCTCTACAAATAAAATGGCCTGTTCCAAATATTTGGGTCTTCTTAGAAAGGCGTCCAAAAACACTGGACTCATTTTGAAAGTAACACAAACTTCGATCTTCAAAGCATCATGCAGGATCACTTTCACTTCAGATACGAAATCAAAAGACATCTCCAACACCCTTCCATTAAATCACTATATTCAGCATTTTCTTTTCAGACAGTCCTTAACATGTGAGCTATTCTCTCAGAGAAGCACAGCTTCTTTCCTCCTCCCCAGCTCAACTTCATCACTGCCTAAAACCCAGCCAGACTCACAGGCAGTCTGAGCTCAGCAACCCTTTCTGAAAACTTCCTTCCCCCTCTCCTCCATATACTGCCCTGAAGAAGGCAGGCAATAATAGCATTGCCTGCAACACTGCTACTATTTGAGAGAAACGCAGCCATTTATGTCAACTTTCCAAAATTTCAGACCGATAATTGTACCCCTTAGGTAATCTATTCCTGAAATGATTTAGATAGCATGAACCCTACCTTCCTGCAACATCACCTTTTGGGTGTCCAGTCAGAGGCTGTCTCACAGTACTTACTTTTGCAGACATCTCTTTCTCTCCTCTCCCAACCCTGACCATTGTATCTCCCAAAGCAGATCATCAGAGTTTTCCTCTCTGGAGGGACCTTCTACTGCTGTGCACACAGTGGTTGGATTATTAACTGCGTAAGCAGTTAATAGAGAAATCTATCATTGAACCTTCCTGCTGACTACACAGGCATTAGCAAACTCCACAATGCACAGCAATTCTTTTCTGGATAGTATCCATTATTCACAGTCACCCTACATAAAAAGCCTTTATGCTCTGCCTGAACGTTTGCAGCGTGTTGGGGACCTGCTGGACACAGCCCACTGGATAACTGGCAGCAGGGCTGCCTTTAGCTGGTTTTGTGCTTCAGCAGCCTTATGTACCATTGCTGGCAATACCATCAATTTGAGAGAAGCATGGGTATTATTCTAAAACTCACTTTATTGTCTGCTTTAACGTTATTTTTCTACTGTCAAATACTGTTGCTTTAGAAGTGTCTACACATCGAGATTTAGAGACCATTCTGCAAAAAAGCCTTTTTCTCCCTGTATCTTCCACAGAGCATATGCTCATGAGCTCCACTGTGAGCTGCTGAAGGTTTTAAAAACAACAGAGCTGAAGTCTTTTATGAGAAAACACTACAAGCCAAATGCTGAACTTAAATGCTATTTGCAGATGCACACTGTGCTCACAAGGTGAGCCAAGCAGAATAATGCAAGCAAATAACTATCCTCTGAAGAAAACAGAGAATGCAAAGAATAGTGGTTAACAAATTAATACAAGTCCTGCCAACATTTTAGGTCTGGAAGTTTAGTTCTTCCTCCCCACACCTGCTGTGAAGCCCTGGTGCAGATCTCCAGCCTCTCATTTAACACGCTCGTCCCTTCATCTCTGGTTACATTCCTTGAGCCTACACAGTACAGCTGAATTTTCTCACACAGCCCCCTCTGACCACTTCACCCTCCCTCCCAAGGTCAAACGCTACATTCACGTCCAAGCTCATACAGCACCACATTCAGGCCCCTGATATTCAAGAGACTGCACAGCTTTACATGCATGTAGTTAACAGCTCTCTGAAATTATTCCTGCTTGCACCCCCTCAACCCTGCCAGCTCAGGTTTGTAAGATACAAACACCAGCTTGACTAACTCACATTTGAGCTACGCTATCCCCAAAGCACTTTTATTGCTGCAATCACAGTACTGGGCAGCATCTCCTCTGTCTTTGCACCAGGACTCCATTCCCAGCAGCAAAGAGATGGCAGGACAGGGTGATGGAAATCCATCATCCATGCCCTGCAGATGGTCTCAGTCCTGATACATGGATGCTGTCAGCGGAAGCCAAGTGTAACCAATACTTAAGGGTCCTTCACTCTTGCCTGGCTCCTATTTCCCCAGCCCTGCTCTTCTCTCAAAGCACAGTGCAGTGGGACAGAGGGAGTGGAGCAGCAGCACACTGTGGATGTTTGTAGTGAAGAAAAAGCACTATAAGTTAAAACAAAACTACAGAAGGGACACTGTCTAGCAGACTACATATCAGTCAAGTATACTTCAGCAGTAGTACATTATTTTGGTAATCTGAAAGCTTTGAAAGGGACAATGAGTTCACCTGTGGTGAACTCAAGATTTTCAATGAGAAGAGGGTCTGGAAAGCATATTGCATTTCAGAGTCCTGTAGCATACTGGAGACACACAACTGATGATCCCTGCGCTGAATGCAAGTCATACTGCTGCTACCATTACAGAGAACATCACACAGCTGCAACCATGCACCACTTTTGAGAGCTGCACTAAATGTCTCAGACTTAAGCATATTCATGAAAGAAGGTATTTGAGAAATATTAGAATATTTGGGAGAAATTATTATTTTTTGTAAATACAGCAAACATTAATCACTCAATGAATGAAACCCTTTTTAACTTCCGAAACACAGGTGTCTTTGAACAGCAGTACTGGTACTGCTGTTTTATAACTCAGTTATATCCAGAGGCAGCATATTGAGCAGGACCCCCAGCAAGGGAGAAGACACTGAGACACATCTGTAGTACAGACTCCATACACAACACTGCTCTAGCCACAACAATGCTGCTTCAAGTCAAACAACAACCACTCACATATACAGCTATTATGGATATTTTCAGCAGGACATAACCATAAGAAGTCTCAATGCTGTCATCTTTTGGGAGACCAAGAAAAGCACCAATAATTGAACCTAGCAGACCTTCCTTCTGTTTAATTAAACATTTTATTAGAAAAACTATGTACTTATTTATGAGTCATATTTAAAAAGTCCAAGAATACAGCTGTGTTGTGGATGTGAGCCAAGAATGGGAATCTTCGTTTTGTGTTTTCCTCAAGTCAGCTTAACATCTTAATTAGCTCTACTCACAATGTTAAATACTCTCAGAATGGGAATTAAATCAGCCTTTTGTAACATGCAGAGCAGTGGATGAGTTTTTTTTCACTCAGTTAATTGGATACTTCTTTCCAGTGTAGCAAAAGACACCAAAATAATCACTGTGCTTACTAAACTAACTGTTACACTAAAGAGGTTAAAACAAATGCCACCAGGCACACTTGTTTCTTTTTAGAATTGGTTGTAGTTTGTTTCTTGCAATCACAAACAGGCCTTGTGAGAAAAAACAGGGGTCATCATGCACTAGTCCTAAAATAATGATTTCACACTTGAGTAAAATCCATGTTTTCACAGTCCAAACTCACAAGTGCCTCGGGAAATATAAACCTCCAGCTTGCAGAGGAGACATGAGAAGGACTGGGCCTTATCTTCCCAGTGAAAATTGCTCCACAGCCACCAGTGATAGCACTGACTTCTGCTGGACTTAGGCTTTTCATTGGAACAAGCGCTTTAATCCAAATTGAAGACTATTTTAAAGGGAAAAAACCTCCCCATTCCCTCTCTAGCGTGTCTTCAGCATAAAGTACATGAATCCTTGTCTCCAAATGACTCAGAACAGTTTGATTACTCATAAAATGCTTTACCTTCACCTTGGTATGAACCAGAGGGTAGAAAATTACCTTATGCATTTCTTCTTATTGTCACAGTATAAATGCCAAAGATTTACTTTCCTGTGTACCCTCCACCCTCACCTTAGGTTAACCTATTAAAAACCAAGGCAACTGGCCAGAAAATTAAAAGTCAAACCCTTGAGTACATCAAAAAGCCTGACACATAGTATCCATGTGTTGTATTTTTCAGTTATGACTTCTTCTCCCAGATAGTGTTGATTATATAAATGACATTATATAAATACTGAAAGAAAATGAAGAAACACACCTGGAATAACAATCAAAGCAAAAGGAAAAAGATCTTCTGTTGATCCGAAGGTAGTTAAATGCAACGTGTTTTACAGCCTAGGCTGTGAGTGAAATCTAACACTAGGCTTCTTCCAGACTAACCCATGAACTCCCATGCCAACAACATCCCTCCAGGAGCCCACCATCACACAGATCTTGCTAAGCCTCACCCCCATGTAGAGCTTTTCACTCCAAGAAAGATGCTCAGTGACAGGAAAGTTTGGATACTGCATGGAATTTAATACAACTTCACTAAAGGAAATTAAGCCAGTTTGGTGCTCCTGATCTGGCATTCTTGAGAGACATGAAGAAGGTTACAGCACAGCAAACTTCAAACTGTTCCATCTCCTTTCCTTTCCCAGCACCACTGTGTGCCTCATCCACGCTCTTCCCATGGCCAAGCTCTCTGCTCTAAAACATTTATCTAAGGAATTGTGGAAACAGATTGATCTCAGTCTGCCTTTTTTCTTCATCTTTTTCAGAGACGTGCTAACAGGACCTGTACCAAACACCAATCATGCCGGCATTTCTCATGGGGTGTTCTCTCAGAAAGTCCCTCTAGGCAATGTTTTCCCTGCTGAAAGGGATTATTTCTGTAACATGCAAAAGTTGGTTTGTGTAGCACATCATCTGTCTCACCCACATAAACCTGGATCATTACAGAGGATTTAAGAGTATGCAGATGAAGAGGTAATACTGCAGTCAACAAAAGGTACCAAGAAAAGCAGTGAGGCTCACTCCAAGGTACTGTTAGGGATTCTGCATTAGAAATTAAAGGTTTTATAATGAAGTGTACTGACCAACAACTTCATGTGCAGAAAAGATATCAGGAGAAACACAATCTATATATTATTTGCTAAATACATTTTTAGCTTGCAAAGCTTAACAGTTTCAGTAATGGCTGGTACACAGTGGGATAAGTATCACTTCCAAGTCCAGGGAGGACTGGGAAATCTGGCATCTAAACACTAGGCAGTTTATAGCAAATAGTAACTTTAATAAGAATGACAGGCTGAAGTTTTTAATAATCTCCTTTTTCCATACAAATACTAAACCTCTTCTTCAGATGTGGAGCATTATTTATTGCTCTTTAAGTGAGGAAAAGGAAAGGAAAGAAGTGGAAAAAAACTGCAAGTGTCTCTCATTCTGACTAGGCTCCAAAACATGTAAATAATTCTCTACTTCTTTCAAGAAGTTTCTTCTGAGATCCCCACTGTACTCTGGCCAATACACATATAGTGGCTTACTAAAGCATCAGCTCATATACTTACAAACACAGCCTTGTGTCTGTTTTCTATCACCTGCATGACCAGATCATTACAGTAATGCTCAATTCATGTCAACCAGCTTCCAAAACACGTCTGTGTCTATGAAACTTCTTAATACTCCTCAATTGCTTGTGGTTATTATTCAAGAGTAAAAGAGTGGAAACACTGCAATTTTTCACTCAAAACAGGAGCACTTCGTGGGTAGCTGCATAGACCTTTAATGGATTTCATTCTGCAGTCCAAGCAGGAAAAGAGGAAAAGTTCTTGTTAGCTCAACTTCTGTGCTGCAAGCCTGCTGGAAAGGATGTCCCTCCAGCATTAGAAGTTAATTTAGCTGCTTCTGTTACTATTCAACCCTTGGAGTCCCTTCTGAGGCTGCCAACACAAATACCACCTGTGAAGGCCATTCTCACAAACTTGTTCCATGCAAAGGGATCTGAAATGTCTGGCTCAGCTCGTCAGGGAACACGTGGCAGCCCAAAAGCTCTCACAACCAATACACACAGGAAGGTTTTTCTTGCCCACTGTGTCCGTGTTAGACAGCACATCTTCACCATGTTGCTGTGTTCAAATTTGTATAGTATTCATGTCATTTTGCATGTAAGAGCATTTATGCAGTCCAGCTGAATCAAGCTGAAATCAGTGGACTTGTATGAACACTGCTAAGAATTATTGCTAGAATAAGTTCTCGGTTACTGCAGCAACAACATTAAGTAAACCCCCAGCAATATGCAAGGAAATAAGCAAACACACCAAGGATTTCATTATTTTGGGACATTAACTGTGGCCTACACAAGGTAACAGAGTCAGCTGAACTTTTCCACACCTCAAATTTCCCTTAATAGCATATGCCAAATTAAAAGCTATCAACAGCAACTTTAGATTATGAGTTGATCAAATGTTACTGAATTTCAACTGTCAGGCTCCAAAACAAAACATCCTCATCTATTCATTACCCCCACATGTTTGCCCTTAAATATGAGAGACTTACCACATAGCCTCTGCTGCCCAAATTAATGGAGTGTGAAAAAAGATCAAATTTTACAATGGTTAAAGTTCTACATATGCTTGAACGAAAAAGCATTAAGTCTACTTAAAGATGAATCTGGAGGCTGATTTGCATGGAATTTCATCCTATAGCCTCACATGTGCTGTGCAGCAGTATTCATATTAGATGCTTTACTGCTTCTATTAAAAAAGGAAATCTAAAGAGAAACATCTAGAGCAGACCACTGCTGTCTCACTGAATATGACACAAGGCATTGCACACTGCACTGGAGTTCATAAACCACTGACAGGATTAAGAATTTAGATCAGTGTCTTTCAGGCAAGAAGGTGGTAGTTAGAAGACAATAACAACCATCCAACATAACATCAGGTATATTTTTTATGACACCATCCTTAGTCCTCTCCACACAACTTCATTAATCTGTTAAATATACATTCATTAGCATTCACCAGAAATGCACTTTTCATTTGGCAGCCAACAGAGAAAAGAAAAAGACACTATCTCCCCTCGCTTCCCTGTCCCAAGCCCTGGCACGAGTCAGAAACAGAGAGGAAAGGAGGGAGGGAGAGAAGGTGGGAGCACAAAGGGAAATACAGAGCTCAAGAGAGCTACAGACTGGGCCGCCCCACCACGATGGAAAAGCAGCTCTGCACCACGTAGCAGCTTCTTAGGTTTGGAAGTCCTGCCCATCCATGAAATGCAAGAAAGCACACCAAGGGTTGAACTTCAGCATTTGCAAGCTTTTTACAAACAAGCCAGTTCCCTGGTCCCAGGAAGAGAAAGGTGGGGGCAGCCCTCTGAACATTTGGACTAGGCAGATGCATTGGCAGCCAAGACCTGAAATTAAGCTGTTGGCCAGTTTACATCTTATTAGAGTGCCTCTCTTTTCCAATCTAACAGCAGGTGTTGGCTGAGACTAATTGCACACACAGTTTATACAACACATGGGAGCATACTCTGAAGCTTCAGCTATGAATGCACACACATGGGTCAATGGTGCTGGCACTTTCAATCAGTGCCACGAGGCATTCTTGCTTTGTTCTATTATAAAAATATTTACTGGAACTAATTTCCCAGTTTGGATTGATTAAAGATACAGAAGTCTAGGAGCATGTATTTATTTTGCCCAAACAGCTTTGAAAGAGGACTTGGGGCAGTACTGACTGCCACACAAACAGGCAGACTCAGGTGGGATCATCTTTTCTTTACCATTCTGCATTTTGAGTTTGGTTATAACAGCAAAAAGTCCCCGTGAAGTGCACAAGTTGAAACATCACACAAGGTTCACATTTCCCACCTACAAAGCTGTCTCATTTCAGTGAATTTTGAAATTCAGTCACTGGACCTGTTTTCTGAGGCCCAAAATCACATTCTCAGCTTGGCACAGCATCTAGACCCAGTGTTGTGGGGAGGTAGGTGTCAAAATGCATTAAAAAGGCTGATTATGGAAAAACAAACTTTTAGTTTAAACTGAAGATCTTCTCAGGCAGCCAGCATGCTAGGGGCATGGGGAATAGAAGGCAACCATTTAATCTGTTATTTTCCAAGTTTTCAAATGGGATGGAGACACTGAACCATGTTAGGGAGCAACAGCCATATAAGCCATCCCTTTATGAATGCTACAGGCACTGGGAGAGGAGAGGGGCACAGTCATTTCACCATCCAGTGTATTCAGAGGCAAAAAAAGACGCAGGGGAAGTGGGAGCCAAAGCTGGATCTGAAGAAAAGGAACAGCAGCCATGCAAGAAGGACAAAGACTGCACCTGAGAGCTGTTTTGAAAACTCAGTCAAGTTCAAGGAGTATGAAAGGCTCCAAAGCCCTTGGAAATGAAACATGCACAAATTTAAACAAATTGGTATAATAGCAGGATACTGCAGCTTGCAGATGTTGCCAGCACAGTCACAGCAATGACACAACTGCTACATGCAAATCTGACTGAAGGAGACACTGAATACCCCTTGCATTGCACTCAAACCTAGAAACTATCTTCACAGAGGAACTGCATTTTCAACTACACAAGCTGGGGCAAAACATGGAGCAAGAACTAGCTGATTTTGGCACAGACTTCTTGCATAGTGTTTAGCAACACTCCTGTAATTAATGTGGTAGTTAATGCTTCAGGAAAAACCTTTTTAATTCCTGTGAAAATCTGTAAGACTCCTACTGGGCCAAGCCCAAAGACTTTTTGAAGGAACAAAACAAAGAACAACTACTGAAAATTCAAGTTTGCATTTTTGATCTAAAAGAATTAGAAAAGGGGATTAAAGTTGGAATTTGATCACCTCCAAGTTGAGTACCTCAGTGATGGATCTTGTTGCTATTTGTCTCGGGCTGAGAACAGAAATTCAGTCCTGTGAATTTGAGAAACCCTTCCCCAGCAACAGAATAATGGCACTAGAAGTACCCTGGTATCAAATAAACTCAGTCTTATCACACTAATCTCTCATGTACAAAATTCCCATGGGTATCTACTGACCAAAGTGTATTACACCTTTGAAAGCACTTATATAAGCCACTGAATTTTAAAAAAAGTGTCTCTATGAGTAAGTTGCTGAAGCCTGCAGCAGTAAATTACTTAAAAACTTATGAAAGTATTAGAAATAGCAGAACTTTCTACTGTACATAAAAGCTAAGACCTATCCTTTGATAACCCTCCCTGTATTTCAGAGATTTCACTGCTTTATAGTTGCAGAAGCCTGTTTATATTCATATAATTGAGGAGCCATTCATGGAACACCCAATAACCGAGCCCAAATTAGTTTTAGGCATTTCCCTTCACCTTCCACTCCACTGCCTTCACATGAGCCATTTAAGGTGTGCTTTTTGATGGATTTTTTCGTGGAGGATTTTGTTTGTTTTTTTAAGTTCCATATCACCATTATCCAATAACAGAAAGTCTTACTGGTAAATAGTTTGATCTGGCAAACATCACTACGGATGTCAAGAAAATCCTATTTAAGTTCATCCAGTGTATTAAGTTTCTAGCGAAATTCCTGAGAAACACCTCTCTATCATACCTCCCCCCATGCCATTTCTTGTGACACCTGCATAATTTCATTTGATTACATTCTCCCTTTAAAGTTTACAATAGGCTTGCACAGGCAAGAGTTCACCCTGCAGCACATGTCCATCCCAAAACTGTTTCTACTTTCCTAGATTAGTAACTAGTGCTTTGCCTAGAAATAGAAAATTTAAAAAACCATTATCAGTGGCTTGGACATTCCTTGCTGTTTTCACATCCAAACTCCCTGAATTGGCTTTGTGAATTTTCAAGCAAGGCCCATGAAGCCAAGCATGGACTTGGTGCCTCACATCCTTCCCTCAAGCAAGACTGAGGGGGCTGTTCTTAAAAATTAAAGCAAAATCTACTGAGAAGCTGTTTCACTTGCTGTGCTGCTCATCAGTATTTACACAAAAACTGCTTCTTGTTGCTTCCCGGAGACGAGGACCAGAGTGCATACTCTGATCTCCCTTGGCTGAAAATGCTCTAGGCAGCAAGGAGAGATCACAGTTCTTGTGATACAGCTCCCAAGTGCATGTACAATTAGGTTTTTGTCCTCCATACAAATGTTTTCCACTCCCTTTTAATTTATTAAAAACCGTGATGCTCAATCTTTAATCATATTCAATACTAATAAGGAAGGATTTTCCCTGACAGGCTAAGATACAAATTATGTAATTACCATACTAATTTCTATTTACATTCATTAGAAGTTTGATTTTAACTTTAAAATGCAACTGTAGTTTATCAAGTTTTCTATTAACGCTATTAAATGGATTTACCGGTCGATGAAATTTTTACACAAATTGCATTAAATGGGAAGCACTGAATCTGGCAAGAGACATAAAGAATAACAAAGAGGGGCTTCCACAAGTATGTTAACCAAAAAGGGAAGGTCAAAGAAGGTGTACCCACCCCAATAAACAACACTGGTACACCGTTAAAAACAGATGAGAAGACTGAGGTTCTCAACTTCTTGGCCTCAGTCTTCAGGGGCAACCTCTCTTCCCACACCTCTGCAGTGGAGGGACAGCAGGATAGGGACTGGGGGAGCAAAGTCCCTCCCACTGTAAATAGAGATCAGGTTTATGACCACTGAGGAACCTGAATGTACATGTGTCTATGGGACCCAGTGAGAGCCATCCCAGAGTGCTGAGGGAATTGGCTGATGTAGTTGCCAAGACACTCTCCATGGTATTTTAAAATCCATGACAGTCAGGTGAAGTCCCAGATGACTGGAAAAAGGGAAACTCTGTACCCAACTTCAAACAGGGTAGAAAGCAGGACTCTGGGAACTACTGAGCTGTCAACCCCACCTCTGTGCCAGGGAATGTCATGGAATAGATCCTCCTGGAAGCTGTGCTAAGGCACATGGAGGACATGGAAGTGATTCAGGACAGCCAGCACGGCTTCACCAAGGGCAAGTCCTGCCTGACCAACACCGTGGTCTTCTGTGATGGAGTGATTCCATCAGTGGGCAAGGGAAGGTTACAGATGTCATTTATTCGGGTTTCTGTAAAGTCTTTAACACGGCTCCCCACAACATCCTTCTCTCCAAACTGGAGATAAATGTATTTGATGGTTGGACTGTTAGGTGGATAAGGAACTGGCTGCATCCAGAGGGTAGTAGTCAAGGGCTGAGTTCCAATGAACATCAGTGACAAGAGGCTGAAACTGGATGATCTTTAAGGTCCCTTCCAACACAGGTCATTCTATGATTCATTCTATCATTTTTCCAAAAGTTTATTACAAAAGTAGTACTTCAAAAAATATTCTTTTTGTGCATCAGAGAACATCCTTCCCTTAAGACAAAACAGTGACTTGTACTTAAGACTGCAGTTGCCACTAATGCACTTTCAGTCAACGACCAGTTCAAATGTCACATTTAAGACTGACACTTTTCCACTTCAATCCTCTGTCCCATCCCAGGGCCTAAGATACTGTGAGCCCCTGAATACCTTCCAGCATTACTTAAGCTGAACAGTTAAACAGGATAAAAACTGCATGGCAAACTGCTCAGGATGGGATATAAACTGAAACAGCAGATCCCTGTCAGCTTTCAGACATACACCAAAAGTGTTTTTCTGAAGGCTAATTCATAGCTTTTCAAGATCTCTCTGCTGTACACACCTCAAATTCAAGGCCATAAACCAAGCAGAGTCTCAACAACATTAAAGAGGTGCCTGAAACTCAAATGCTGTTTAGACTGGATGATCTTGTCCATTCTTGCTCATTTACAACCTTATACCACTGCTGTGCCATCAGTACAAGGTACCAAGCTTTGCTCCCACAACCTCAGTGACACTGGGAGAGGGAGACAGCAAAACTGCAAAAAGGAGACAATGCTTCAAATCTCCCTTCTGCTGCTCACAAAACCACAGAAAAAGCACAATGCCTCATGAGCCAGCACTCACTTCTTCCTCCCGGCTTCAGTCAAGACCATGTCAACCCTGATACAGCTGGAGAGGATTACTATAGGAGAGAAGAAAGGAAGAAATTAATTTTCATGGGCTGCTTTTAAACAACAGCTGTACTGTGGAACAGGGAACACTAAATTCTGATTTATTTCAGCTGCCCACATTTCAAGCTTGGAGAGCTGACCTTCATATCTAGCATAATACCAGCTTTCTAAAGCACAAAACAGTAAAAATAATTAAGAAAGCAAAATCCAGTATCACTCACAGATTTTTCAGAAATCAGATCTTTTTCCTTCACATGGCTTGCTCACTTATTTGTTAGATTTTTTTTGTCCTGTGGAATTAACTAGATTATTGCTATGCAAACACCCATCTTCAGTAAACAGAAATGCCATCTTTGCCAGATCCTCAGAGGTATTTCAGTGATATCAGAGCAAACGACAGGTGCTAATTTATTGATAAAACATTATAAGGGAAAGATTCATGTGTTTGATGATAATCAAGAATCAATGACAATTCACTGACCTTGACTATAACAGCTGTGCATTGCTTTTCCTTCTGTTGTTCTCCACTAGCTCTGTGTGCCTGTAGGCACAGGTTGCCAGAGGCAATTCCCCACACTCACACTGATACTTACTGAGTTTTAAATTTAATAGCCTTGACACCAAGGAGATGTACACACACTGACTAAAGCATATGCAGTACTTATCTCTGTTACTAGCAGGAAATGAGGCTGCTTCAGGAATTCCAAAGCATTTACTGATGTTTTTTACACAATGTTCCTCCTTCTCTTTACTCCCATTATACAGAGTCACTTGGAGACTAAAGTCTGACAGATCATAATATTTTTGTAAAATTTGGTTCTATTCACATCCCCTCACTTTCAAAAACACAAACATCATGGCATAATATCTGTTATAGACTGAACAGAAGCCAAGCCCAAATGTTAAGCAGATTGGAGCTCAGGACACCTGCTGAATTTGCACCAGAAACTGGATTCTGCTTTTCTCTAATTCACATTAACATGAATATAAGCCATGAACATAAGCTCACTGGCTTATCTTGTCCTCTCCTACTATAGTTCTTCCACCTTCTATAAATATATATGTATATATATATATACACACACACACACAAAGTGTGGCATTAAAATATTCCTCAGTACAAGTAATCACTGCTCTCTGCCTCCTTCCAAACACAACCAACCAGCAAGCAAAATAAGAACTACAATCTGATTTGGAATAAAACCTCATTAACTTTCTTCCATTATATTATTGTCTAAAAGAATTACTGTACATCCATAAATTGTACAGACTGTACAATCCAATAGTAAACAAAGAGGTATTTATCCTAAATACAGAACAAATATAACAAAATACGCTTGCCATTTCCTAGTATCCCTATGCACTGAAAATTCATGTTATCAGTGGAGTTCTTTGCTTTAGCTCTCCACAGCAATAACAACAGGGTCCCCAGAAGGTCATAGTGATTTTCTTGTCACAGTTAATGCAGCAAACTTTTCAGTGTAATGGGAAAAAAATACTTCTGTATATGGCATTGAACCTGGGACATATTTCAGGCACTGACACTTGTGCAGTTTGTTTCGGAAATATTTCAAAACCTACACCAAGGTGAGATATTGACTGATTCCCAATTTAGACAGGCCTATTATTTTCCAAACCCATTGGCATATTTTAAGTTACACTTCTCTCAGCACTTTTCCCACCCTACTTTATATTTCTTTATTAACTTGCTTGAGAATAAAGCGGAAAATTCAAATAAGCTTTTAGTCATTTCACAAGCTGCTACCTAACCTATCACAAGCATCAGATCCGAATCACCACCCCCATTTGACGAAATGCAAGCAGCAAAATCAACAGGATATTCTGAAGCCATCCCACAG
Organism: Leptocoma aspasia; assembly: GCA_013399835.1. Classification (NCBI taxonomy): domain Eukaryota; kingdom Metazoa; phylum Chordata; class Aves; order Passeriformes; family Nectariniidae; genus Leptocoma; species Leptocoma aspasia. The sequence continues at coordinate 2,522,232 of VXAX01004289.1, read as the reverse complement.
ATAAGCAGCAGATGGACAAGATTATAATTTGGGCTCTGGGCTTTAGAAAGTTCCATGAAACACAGCATTATGTCACCTCTTAAGAAGCCATGAAGTCTCTGCATGCAAACATCCTGGCAGATATCAAGCACTAGGAAGCAGAGTTATATTCTGGAAACCCAGGTTCTGGCCCACAAACATTTTATTTTGACAGCTGCTTTTTACACTCTTGATTAAAATATATATATATAGTGGAAGACATGCTGTATTTCCCAGAAATTATTAACCATTTCATATTCAAAGTAGTCATTGTATCATGCAATTTGTGTAAATATGCAGTGTGTCATTTGATTTACCTATACTATCTGAGATAATTTTATGGGAAAACAGCTACCAAGACTTTGAAATAGGTACTTAGAAATTAATTCACACTTTGGAAACCATCTCCTCAAGACTGAATACTTTTCTTAACATGTGCACCACAATGCAGGCTGTAAAGCCCGACCAAGTGTCATGCCTATTCCATACAGGAAGCTGGATTAGATGGGTTTTACATCTCTGAGAACTCCCTGTGAAATTCCATACAAAAGGTATACCATCAGAAATTCAGTAGCCATAAAAAACATGGGTGTGATGATCATATTCTAGTACCTGCACAGAAGTAACTCACAGATGTCAAAGCTTTTTTCTAAAGTCACAAACATCTGGAAAATCATTAATACATGAGACTATCATACCCCTGTAGGTGCTAGGAGGAGATCCTTACTATCAAAGAGGCTCAGGCCTGCCTTGATCCAAGAGGCAGCACTATTTAACTCTACTCCTATGGCACTCTGGGGCTAGGCAGCTCTGACCATGCTGGTAAAAAGCTAAATAAATAGGAAAAGAGATGAGGGTTAAGGAGCAGTAAATCACCACAACAGAAACAGGCAGGCAGACACCAGCCTGCTCCATATTACAGATGGCAATCTATTCAGGCTAGGGTCTTATTTGGGAAGACACAAAGTAGGGATTCTCTGCAGAGTAAGCAGAAAAAAGTTTTTAAAAAAGCAGTATCTTTTCAAATACAGCTTATTCATCTGCCTCAGTCAAGTCCATCTGACTGATGATTTTTGCTACTTCAACTTCCTGTATACTTCTCTCCTTTTAAAATGCAGAAATGAGAAAACCTGACCTGGGAAAAGAAGTTTTAGAAATTAGTCTGATGAGGAAACCACATTAACTGCCAGAGCCTGACTCAGTGTAATCAAAATCCCAAATGCAACACTGAGTCAGTGACAGAGATGGAGAAGTTTGGTGCTTTACACTCCAGACAATTCTGCTGGCACTAACTTACTTTTCTCCCTGATCTCCCATCCTATCTCCTCCTCCTTTCACTTACCAAGGGCTTGGTTTCATCTTCATCTTTGAAATAGTAGAGCTGGTCCCCCTTGAGGACAAACCAGCGCGTGTGCCAGGTCTTGACGAAGCCCCCCTGCTTCCGCAGCCACCCACACTTGATGGCAACGTGCCGCCCTTGGCTCAGGGCAGGAGTCTCTGAAGAGCCATTGTGTTCTTCCATACTGGGAATGGGCAACTCTCCTGTTGGGCAAACAAAGGAAAAGGTAAAATGATTAGATTATTATCCAGGCAGTAACTCGCTCCTTTCAACACAGCTGGAAAAGGAACACGCCTCAGCCACAGAAGTGTGCTAGAAAAGCATTTGCCATACCAGCACCCCATCAGCTGACAGAATTACTACTCACCTATAAAATAGTAAAATATTAATGAACTGCTAAAAAGCGGGCAAGAGGCAGAAGGTTTTGTTCAACTGCTGTGCAAGACATTTTGACCAGCACTGAGGAAGATGTCAGCTGTTTCTTGAGGTGAGTTCTGCTGGGTTACAGGCAGTAACAAGGAATGAACTTACAGTATTTCCTCAGACTAAGGAAAGCAGCTGACAACTGGAGGTCCCCATTTAAAATTCCTTGGCAGGCTTGGGGCTTTGGGGTTTTTTTGTTGTTGTTGTTGTTTTTGTTTGTTTTTGTTTTGGGTTTGTTTGTTTGTTTTTGGTTTTTTGGTTTTTTTATTATTGTTGCTCATTTTACTGAAGTCCATTTAAAGGAATGGGGACAGTAAACGCAACAATAGTTGCTCATCACCTCGTACAAGCAACCCCTGACTTGAGTGTGTGCCCAGACACTTATTATAGACATCTGGCAAATCATGAAGAATTCTGGCCCCTCTCAAGGCCAAACTGTGAAGAAGTAGTGTGTCAAAACTAGAGCTGAATTGTGGAACTAAACTTGACAAAGTTTCGTGTGGCATTTTGGCCTTATTAAAACTATACCTTTTAACCATTTGTGGACAGTCATGACTCCTCCTGATGGATTTTGTACACATAATCATGTAGTAACATGCTTAACCTTCATGGTCGAAGAGCTTTTCCTAATCCCCTATTAAGTCTAGAGCACAAACACACCATTTTAAGTCACATGTTCTGATATTTCCAGTTAAAATACAAGTCCAACCGAAACCTACGTGTGCCAAAGAGTTTATACCTCAACAGAATAAAATGTGACTATGCCCACAAACACAGCAGTGTGCAAAATCAATGGTGAAATTTCACTGTCTGTAAGTGCTTGAAGAACAACATGTTTCTCTTCTTTCTAGACTACCACTGGCCATCTCATGCCCTGTCAGGAGCTTGCACAGCTGTTAGGGCTTAGAAACGCCAGCTTCTTAGGTAGGGTTTTTTTTTCCAAACACCAGGTTGGGAAAAGAATAAAATATTCTTGACATTGCAGGCAGCAGACATCTTTCACTAAGAATATCTAGACTGAAGCTTCGTGTTCTCACTTTGGCAAAGTGGGTCAGTGAGTCCAAGCCTGGCACTCCTGCTCTAGGTCCCCTACACAGCGATAAGACCTTCACTGAACATCGTGAATGGGCATCAGCATTGCAAAGGGATGTACTCAGCTTCTCAGGCAGACTAGAAATGCAGATAACACACTCATTTGACAGATGAGGTCATTCCTCTGACAATTAACAGATAGTGTCACATCACCATAAAATAAATCACAATACAGGAAGGAATCAATAGATTCCAATCAGAAGTGGTTTTCAGCCCTTTTTTCCTTTGGCTTCTTTCTTCCTACTGCTCACAAATCCCTTTTGGAACAACTTCTCCAGCTGCCACCTCTGTTGTGTGTTTACAGCTTTTTCTTCTAATACCCACACACAGTCTGTTTTCACATCCCTGCTCCAGGGTGGATCCTGAATCTGCTTGCCACGATTACAACTCCTCACTGCCCTGTGCCACTGAGGTTAACAGGCCTCAACACAAGCACAGAGGTTTCAGCAAAGTACAAACTGCAGGATCAAAACTTAAATCGCTTGGTATTCTTCTCAGAGAACGGTAATCTTTCTCCTGTCTCTTTAGGGTTCACCTAGAGTCACCCAGAACACTTGTACTGCGAGACTTACTTGAACCAAGTGTCACCACAAAACATACAAACGTGTCTGGCTCTCTGCAGAGCAGATAAAGATTTTTTTGTGTGTGTGTCTGTGGTTACCATTGTGAGAACAAGAACGAACCAGCTGACAAGTCCTCAGACCACACTGCCATCTCTTCAAAAGGAAATGCACCCAACGCATAATTGGCATTTTCTGAATACAAGCAGAAATCTCTTGGATGCTGCTGGGTTTTGGCTGCACCAAAGCAGATGCCAAGAAGCAGCCCTCCAACTCACACCTTTAGAAACTGAACTAGCAAATATTTTATGGAAAACATGGTAAACAGCAGGCAAATTACTGCAACTGAAAAAAGGAACAAAATCATTACCCATAGGCTACCCTGTGCTCCTTGGTGCACAACTGCTAAACTGATCAGCTCATCTCTGCTGCCTGGGCAAGCCTCAAGGCAGGGACAAAGGAGTTTAAATACAATATCTATGTGTATCACTGCAGTGCTAAAGACATTAGGTCCCTATTACACTTGGACCATAAACAAGAATCTAAATACCAAAGTCAAAAGCAATTAGCTGCTTGGATGAAAGACTACTTTTTATTTTCTTTCACAAAGTCACATGCCAATGGTGCTGACATTAGTGTACAAAGTAAGTATATGGATTTTTATCTAGCCAAGGAGGATGTTAATGCATCTCCCTCTCTTTGTCTGGTAAAATTTCTACCTATTTCTGCAATATAAACACAAATGAGGTGTAGGAGAGACGACAGGTCTACTGCTCCCAAGTCCTCAGAGGACAGTGTAATATCTCCTTTAAAGCAGTACTATATACTTAGACATGCTCTCTACCTTAAAAAAAAAAAAAGCAAGCTGTATTATTTCATTCACTAGTGATTTAATTCTCTTCAGCAGTTAAAAATACAGCCACCTAACTTGTCTGCATTTAGTTCTGAGATGAAGTTTATTTGTTGTTTTTCATATATCCTTCCCTTTCAATGTCTGCCTACTACAAACCAGACTTGGAAACAGAAATTCCAGCAGCTGGCTCACTTTCACTACTTGTTTTTACAGCTGTTTCAACACTAAGATCATAAAAATAAATTGCAGAAATATCAGGGTGCTGGCACTGATGCAGAGAACAGTGAGGTGCAAACAGTATGTAAACAACACATGACGAAGTGTGGAATTACATCAACATACTCCAAGTCTTCTCGGTCTCATAAGAGGCAGAAAGCCATGCATTTTCAGCACTAAATGAGAATATTCCTCAAACTCATCTTCTCAACAGGAAACACAATTTGTACTTGCTGCCAGAGTCAACTCTACTGATTTGGCCAGCCTCCAGTTTAGGTAATGACCAGAACTGAATAAATTCTATACAATACATTCATTTGGGGCTGCCTGTGGGCTCACTCTCCTGGGCTTGTCTGGACATCAGGAGTGCAAAGCAAACAAAATGAGAAATGTTCCCCGACACACTGGCTCTACATCAACATCTCCTGGTCCATGGAGACCATCACCATCTACCACTGCTGGCCTCAATCCAGCCTTTTTTCTGCTCCCATAAAGCCACTGGTCTGTCTAGAAGGCAACTAACTGCACTTATGTTCTCCTTGCCAATGTGGAAGGTCTGTGCCGGCAGCAGGCACAGAAAGCAGGGAAGTCTTTCTCCTCAGCTACCTTTCACTCAATACTTGAATTATGAAACTGGGCATCTCCCCCAGATCCCAGCATTTTGCCAGGAAATAGTCAGAGCAACTCATTAAAGCACACCAAATCCACTTTCAAGAATAGTCACTGGACTGCACAAAGATGATCTGTTTGGCAAGAAACGCCGGTGGTTTGCAGTCAATGTTTTTCTTCTCACTGAAATTTCTCATGGCCAAGATAGCACATTTCAAGCATGCAAAACATCAGCAGAGTTCACTTCCAGTAACTCTTCATCTTTGCCACTGCTCAAATGCTGCCCTTTGCAGCCCAGTGTCAGCCCAGCACAAAATGGATAAAAGTGGGAAGCTGCCAGAGTGCCTGCCCCAGATCCATACCCTTTTAGCTTGACTCATCTAATCCCCTTGCTCTCACAAAAAAGCAGGCACACACAACACAGACATGACTTCTCCACACCAGACACATGGACAGATAGGCAGTAAGAGGCTGCAATTTTGCAGCAACAATTGGCTTGGTTATTAATGAACTTACCTGCCAAATACATATACATATGCAAAATTCATAAAAGTCTTTGTGACACAATGGTGCTATGTAAAATTAGATTATTACTTCAACACTTACACTCTTCCCAAGTGATGTCCAGTTTTGGTTCCCTTCTCCTTACTTACAACAAGCTATACAGAGCATAAGTGACTGAGTTTATTGGTATCTTTCAGGTATATAGTTGCTGCCTTTGACCAGTGAGCTTCCTTTAGATTTATTTTTGATTTAGTCTTGCTGAGTAGCAACTTCTTAACATCATTTAGTGTGTGAAAACTCTGTCAGCATTCATCTTGCTCGTAAGACATCCCAAGACACATGAATCTCTGCTGCAACAGAGGCATGAGCTTGTAAGCAATTGCTGCAGGAAGCAGAAGACTGGCCTATTTCCCACCATCAGGATACTTCAAATCAGTTGCTACTCATCTGTTGTGTCGATGGGATATTGCACATGAAAGGAAAAACATGTCAAAGAGGTAAAAACGTACTTGAGAGCTAGCTTTCTGTTTGTGCTTAGCATTTTTACATTGCATGGAGCATTTCTCAGTTTCTGTCACTGCAAGGAGAGATTTTACAGCATTCCTGTCTTGCTCTTTACCAAATCTGCAGCAGTGCACTTGCCAGTAGCTTTCCGCCACAAATTTTTAGAACAGACATTTTATACATTTATCCAAAAGGTTTCCCAAGACATCTGAGAAACTTCTTGTACCACTGGCAATAAGGTTCCTAGGCACAGATCATCTGGCTGTTCTGCATTCCTCACTCTCCCTTTTGTCCTAACAGGGACAGCCTGAATATATTTTGCTTGAAACAATTTTAGTTCCAAGGCCTAAACAATTACTCCTCAGGCAATAAAAAACTGTGAGAGGTGTTATCAGCAGTCAAACTGCAGCAGGTAATATTCACTGCCTGGTGAAGCTGAGGGAATGACATCCACTACTTTTTCAATACGTTTTGGGATCAGTTCAAAAACCAAGACCCAATAATTTTGCCAGAAAATTGAGGCCCTGGTCAAATACAACTCTTTAGTACCTCATTCGCATTTTCATGTCAGAACCTTCTAACACATATTCTTAGACCAGCCAAACCTTTACAAGCCTACTTTTTTCTTACAGGAATTCAAACACAGCTATAAACAGCCCAAATAAAACGGGGACTTGAGGATTTATAAAGAATATAAGAAGACATTCAACTTCTTGTGAATTACAACAGGAATTAGTTAACAAATTCGGCCAGGCACTTTTGAAAATATCCACTTCTACATGTGTATATTTATTTTCTTTGATAATGACTAGTGTTAGTAAACATGTGCATAATTGTGTAAAAGCAAAGCAATTGCAGCCTTTCTGTTACTGCAGCATCACACTGTCAGATCAGCATTTGGAGGAATTTTCACAGCTTTAACTTTTGCTGCCCTTGCCATTCAGTCGTATTCTGTGTAAACCCACACAGCAGCTTTCTCCTTTCTTGTCCTTCCACCACTGCTTGGCAGCAGGAGCCAAAATTGCAAAGCTAAGAGCACTCTGTTGATCGGATTCTCTTCTGACACCTAGAAAGGACACTTGGTTCTCACCATCACTTCCTAATCCCACTAACTTTTTTGGGGGGAGATGGACTCCACCTGTAGAAGACTTGTGTAACTGGCAGACATTTGCACACAATCTGTCTGGGTATGGTTTCTCCAGTACAGATATACCACACCTGATTTAGGAGTGGCTGCAAAATGCCATAGAACAAGCAAGGATTTTGAAGAACTTGAGGAACAAGTTCCAAGGATAACACAATCTCTGTTGTGCTTTTTTGCATGCTACCCATTATGTATACATTCCCTCAGCTTTTTCCTCACCTTTGCACACAGTTGCAAGACAAGGTTGCTGCTACCAAAGCAATTGGAAAGGTGAAGGCGTCCCTGTTCATTGCAGAGAGGTTGGACTAGGTGACCTTTAAAAGGTCCCACCCAACTCAAAACTATTCTATGACTAGAACGGAGTGGTCCTTAACGTTCCAGGTTTCTGCCCAGACTCCCATTCCAAGTGTCTTATTCTGCACAACTGGCAATGCTAGAGGTGAACTGCATACAGCAGAAGATCAGCTGTAACTATCTGGAGAAGCTTAAAAAACTACAGACAAGGCAATAAAGAGCCTCTGATAGCTGAAAGGGTCAAGTGATGCAAGATGGACAAAAAAATGCTGAACAGCTGACAAGTCTCAGGAGCTGAAATACTGAACAGTAAAAAGGTCAGGGAGCAAGTCAAAAGCAGCATCTGGAACAGCTGAAAGATATTCCAAGTCCCAGATGTCTCTTCCAACCAAAGGGTAATGCTGCCTCTGAATATCTGACACTGGAAATACACAAACCCTGTTTACAGCTTCATACTTTACATGGAGAAAGTGGTTGTAAGGACAGCTTAAAAGTAACTTAATTCCCACATGAGTGGTGAATACTTCAGCAGATACTGGCTTCACTTACAAAAGAATTGATTAAGAGTTGTGCCCAAGCATGATCTCAACAGATGCTCTCTCAAAGTATAAAAATAATCTCTAGCACTACTCTTTGTTCTCAAAGACTGGTGGCAAAAGACATCTGACTACAGATGTCAGCGGCCCTCTGACAGTGAATCACTGAAAATGAAACAAGGCTGAATGCTTTTTTAGGAAATCCAGTACGACGGGACTTCCCATGTTGTCCAATTCACAGCAGTTCATGCCTTGCACATTCCTTATAAAACTGACCAAGAGAATTAAGATGCTACAAGAGACAGTCACTAAATATGCTGTCAAGCAGCAAAAATACATTGCAGTTTGTCTACGGCAGCAAAAGCCTCCTCCCAAACCTGCTGCAGTACTTGCACATCAAAGGAGCTCACAGGTTCTGCAGAAAGAGTTTGTAGTTGCTGGAGAGGAAGAAAGACAAGTATTTGCTGCCTGCACCACACTTCAAACTCCTCTCTTGGTCAGAACAAATGTAGTCCCAGCAAAGTCCCAACTTTGACAAAAAGATGAACACAGCAAGTACTGGCTGGTAACATTTCTCCAGATACTCGGATGTGCAGAGCAGGAGGAACCTCATCTCTGGGCGCCTCCATAGAAGCCTCAGGGGAAACAAAGGAAGGTTCAACCCACCTCAACTCAGCCCACAATGACCTTTTAAATCTTACATTAGTTCACATTTGACAAACAGAAATCCATGGACTTATTTTGAACATATTTGCTATGAACATTTCATGCAAAATTACCTCCTCTGCTTTGTTATGCACAATGTAATGTTCATCCCTTTCAGTAAAAGGAAGTTCAAGTAACAGCAGCACTTGGTGATCTGCTGAGAGACTCCTCTGAAGCAAGTCCCTCCCACTTCCACGTGTTCCCCAGAAGGATCATGGCAGCAGAGATGTGCACATGGGAGCATCCTGCCCCAGTGTATCAGAGGAAGTGACAGAGTTACAGCCCATGCCTACACTGCAATCCGGAATTACCATGCTTGTTTCCCAGCTGTCCTGTATGCACCCAGAGGAGTACATGGATATTAAGCAGGTAGGCACATACTGTACACAGGTAGCAAGCACCCACCCAGCCTCAGAGAGTATCTTGGCACTGTCCCAACTCAAATAAACATGGGCAAGTCAGAACCAAAGGCTCAAACTTGGCAACCTCAGAGGTGCATCTGCTTCCATTCCTACTCAACTTAGTACCAGAGCCAAGATTTGTGTCCTCTCTGCATGCCAGCCCCAGCAGGACCTAAACTTTAAATAGACCTACTTTTAAACAGGAATCAGTATAGTTTTAATGCTGTTCAGAAATGTCTTATGTACATGGTAATTGCCTCTGTCACTTAAAAACATTAACCATACTGACATAAATTTCCATGCTAGAATACTGGAGACAATATAGTCAAAATTTTTAAAAGCAGATGTGTGTCTTTCCACTGAAAAAGCCAACTCTAAATAAGCACCATTACTTTGTATTTGACATTTCCATCTTCTGCCCAGGAAAAGCAGTAATTCATACTTAAAGTAATTCATACTTCACTTTTTTAAAACCGAGTTTACATGAGAAAAATATAGTCTGCAATCCTTCCTATGTATCTCAAAAAGCAGCAGTGTGTATATCATGCCACCTAAATTGTTTTAGTAGATGAAAAATTAGCATGTATTAGTAAATGAAAAATAACACCATTGTGGTATTGCCCTTTCCAGTAAAGCTCTAAGCGAAGTGAATACTGTCCCTAAATTCCTAAATCAACCAACATTTTCCTTTGACTCTAAAATGAATTCATATGGGGGAATGGAATAAATTCATGGGGTCCTTATCCTTTAAAAGGATCCCATCTGTGCATGGATGCTAACACCTACTTTTCCAGCTTGTACTAAGGGAACCATTAAAAGCAAAGCCAACTCTGCTCTGTTGCCGTGTCCATGGTCTTCACACTCCACCATCATAATCCCCAGTCAAACAGTGAACACGCCTTCCCTAAAAGCATTTGATGTTCTTGTGTCTCTTTCTGGTCACTACTGTGCCACGTGAGCTGAAGGAGAAGCAGAACTAAAGTCAAGAACACTTTAGCAAGTAACTGGTTACCTTCAGTGACCTAAAAGCCAGCTAAAAGCATATAAGCATCTTTTACTGACATTGCTGCACCCGAAATGAAAAAAGGGAAAACCAAGTTAAGTTATTCACCTAAAAGGATTCAAAACCAGCAAACATGTATATGTTACTTACCTACATAAAAACTTTTTTTAGGGTTTTTAGGTAGGGAAAATACTTTGTTTTTCTGTTTTTTTTAAAAAGCACCAACTAGTAGTAAACAACATTGGGCACTCTCCACATTTTAGGCAGGCTACAGAAAGAGACAGTGACATTAATCAGGCCTAACACTTCGTAAAAATAGATGTAAAAGCAGAAGAAAAATAATCCAAAGACAGCAGGATCTGTAGCCACTTTGAGACTGTGCTGAGCATGTTCATGTTTACAGAGTTCAATTTTTTCAATTTATCTAATTTAAGAGAGGCAAGGTATCCTGAGAATATAAATTTCTCCTTCTACGAACGACAGAGGTCATTAACAGCATAAAATAGCATCAAGAACAAACCAGCAAAATCTACCTTTTCTTAACTCACTTCACAGTAAGGAGAGTCTGTGTTTTATGTAAGTTACTAGATAAAGAGGAGAACATCAGCATGCCCAAGGGAAAGGAGGTTATCACCTCCAGTCAAACAGGCCTTACTATTTCAAATTACTGTAGTCAAAACAGAAGAGAAGCCTTGCCACCCACATCCCAAAAATGCCCCATCTCGCTCCATATGACCATCATGGCTCTGCACTGTTGCTTTCTTGATTTTTCGCTCTTTATTTTCACAAAGAAGAAAAGGACACCTTTTTTGCCTTGCTGGTAACCTTCAGGTTATCTATGACCTGCACCAACACCATCCTGCATTTCAAAAGCAACATGTTTCATCAAGGCAGGAAACCAAATCAAGTTTAAATCAGTGTCTCAAAAACTCAAGCAGCTCCTTATTTGCCAAAGCACAGATTGAGGATTTCTTTTTGCAGAATAAGGTGCATTTTGGAAAGTATGAATTACATGAGTTGACTGCTAAAATAATCAGCACCACAGTTTATTCCATTTGCAAAGCCAGTTCAGTAGAGATGGGTGAAAGCTACAACTGTGTCTATTTTCCTTCTTTTACAACGACCAGTTATGGACAATTTTTCCCAAGGAATCATACTCACAACCAACCTCTAGAACAGATACTGCAGAATAGCCAATGTAAGGCAATTAAATTAATCCAGCCTCCTAGTAACTTCATACTTCCTTCTTCTCTGCATCTGCAACACTAACTACACCCTTACTTTTTCATTTGCTCTTGGTCAGATAATGATTTGAAAAATAACTCTGCTCTTTTAAGTTGGAAGGTAAAGTCTCTAGGTATCAACCCCATAGAAAGCAATTCTTACATGGAGTTGTCTGGTTTATCAGCTTGATCCATCATTCACTGAAAATTTAGGAACCAAATTTAATTAGAACAGATGCAGATAGGGTAGGATTTTTCAGGTTCTCTTCCAATAGACACAGTAGTTCTCAAGACAATATTTCATGCTTTACAAATGGAAAAAAGATAATTAACCTTTTAACAGAATAGATTAGCCAGTGCAAACAGACAACCTTGTAGCAACAGTTGGGTTTTCTAGAAAACACAAAGAACTTTGTGCTTTGGGACTTTGCAGAACAGATGCCCTGATTACTGTCTTGTGACCTGACTCCTCTTCTTACATTAACTCTGGCAAAGCTTTTCTAATTCTTCACTTTTTTGTTTTAAATTATTCCTAAGGCCTTTGTCTTTTTGAAGATATGATACTGCTGGTGCCACTTCAGAGCTGTTAAGTGTAAACAGCAAGACTCATCAAAAACATTTATTTGACCTTGCATTTCCTAACAAAACAGTCAAATGCCCTGGAAGTTTCAAATAAATAAAAAAAACCACTTTATACATACAATTTCCAAGTTGACACAGAGAAAAATCCAGCACAGATAACAGATGTCAGACACTGTTTGTGGAAGGCATTCAGCTTCACAGCAATAAGCTGGTAAAGGAATCTGGACAAAACACATACAAAACACACCAATGCCTACAACCACCAACACACTTTGCCTCTTAGGATGATGAAATCTGCCACATGCTTCAGCAAAGCAAACAGCAAAATTGCTAATCCAGTTGCTGTTTGTGACTAGCCACTGTAACAGAGCAGCATCCCCTACCTACCTTGTGCACCAAGGCCTGCTGAAGAGTCTAAGGATCAGCTACAGAGACATCAAACATCACCAAGCGTCCTGTGCCAGGATCTGGGAGAAAGCTCCAGGAGCAGCTGGCTCACTCACAACACGTGAGATCCCCGCACAAATACCTGCAGCAGGGGCAGAGAAGCGGCAGCAGGGCTCCTCTGCCCTACACCAAGAGCTAAGTGAAACCACAGCTGACCCGATGGCTTCGTGGTGGGCTCACTGCAGCCCTCCAGGCTCAGCCCACACCAAAGGGATAGGGACCAAAACCTACAAATAAATAAAAGCAGCTAGAACTCCGACACCTCCGCTTTGCACAGACAGAGGAACAACTCCGATGTGATGCTTTCACTCGCAGAGCGCTTGCAGTTATATTTCATCAGGAACAAAAACACGTTTCCAGCATTCCAGCTCTCTGCTAAATTGGATGCAGATGATGAAGGGTTTTTTCCAAACACATGGAAGACAACGCAGCTGAAATCTCAGCTAGGCCTTGATAGATCCTGTACATAAGGCATTAAGCTTTCTACAACACACAAGGAATCTCGGCAGCAACTATTATGATTTCATTTCAGAGTGTGATTTAAGATGATATTACGAGACAGAAATGTTAAAAGAAACTAACAAAAGCCTTTCATGTACTCTCAAATAAAATCAGATGTTTATATGCCATGTATCTGGACAACCTCTGCTTTCAATGGAAGCCTGATCTCCACTTCAAAGGGAGGAAATTAGACAAAAGGGGAAAGAATGTACACCTCTCAGTACTGGAAGCCACAGGAAACCCAAGACCAAAGGACTAAATCCATCACTTTCCCAACACCCCCAAGACAGACAAGCCTACAAGATGTTTAACCAAGAGAGAAATGGAAAGCACAAGCATTTGCAGTCCTCAGTCTCAGCCACCAGTACACAAACTTCGCTCATTCTATTTTTTGAATAGTTACAGTACAGCACAAAACATTTCTGTACATCCACTGCTAATGTAACTTCTGCTTTTTGCTGTGAAAATAAGTCATTCCTTCCACCAAGTGTAGGTGGCTTTCTTGTTTTAATTGGTGTTGCAGGCAGGATGTATGTTTAGTTCTCTCAATGTTTAGTCTGTCCTCAAATATTAACATAACAGTGACCACAGTGACCAAATCCAAAACATTAAAAGCAGAGTTAAGTCCCAGCTTCCCAGGGTTTTTTTTTTTTTTCCATATTCTGAAATATTTCTACACATTAGAAGTTACTTAATGGTGAAAAAATTCTTCTTCAGGTAGCTCCATCCTTTGGTACACAGCTTGACAGGAACTAGTTTTATCTGTAAGCTCTGCAGGAAGCAGTTTTGACACTTGGAAGCAGAAGTAAATTTTTCATGAGATACCTTGCTGTAGTACTTGCTGATGACTCAGAATTTTGCCTATCTGTGCTATGAGTTAATGCTTAGTCCTTACACAGAATATGTTTGAAATTTCTCCAAAGGAGCAATTATTTCTGCCTTCAGTGGCACAAAAATCTTGTGAATAGCCTGCAAGTTCAACCATTACCACTGCATTTTCAAGAACACATTCACTCTGATGTTTGAAGAGTGTCAAATATTTCTTATCAGACATATATACACTTCACTGGGACAACTCACATGACAAAAACACATTAATAGGCTAGTGTTACTGATTTAGCCATACAGATCATCCTGTTCACATTGAGACAGATTCCAGACAGCTAATGAAGAAGTTGCCTAGGTTTATTTCCAAAATCCTTGAAAACTTATCTGTGCACTGCTAACTCTTCCTTCTTCTCAACTCCAATGACAAGACAGATATGATTAAATTCATCTGGAACCTTCACCAAAACTCACTGAAAAATACAGTCAGTTTTAAAGCTAAGTGCAAGACAGAGAGCTAAGTCACCATTGTGTACTTCTACTTAATTTCCATCACTATTATCAGATCTCTGAAGAGACTGCACCAAATTTATCCCTAGGCTTGACATAAATCAATGTTTTCTTCTGGCAGAGTGGGAAAAGATCCAGTAAGCAGTTTTAATTTAAAAAAATAGTATCTTTTACTCACTAAGCAAATAATTGAAAAATTACACTTGCAATAATTCACACTGTTATTTAAAGCTTGTTGAACAACCTATAAAGCTTGAATAGCTTCTTTTTTAAAATTATTTTAATAGTTTTATAGAGTGTTTTGCTAGGTCTGTTTTGGGAAGGTTTTTTTTAGTTATTTTAAAACAATTTTGAAAAAGTAGCATGAATGGAAATGAGGCCTAGGTTCATTTTCTGGATCCAAGAAACTGCAGGTGGAAGAGGAGTGTGTGTGATTTCAAAGCATCTCCTTCTGCCCTGCCCCCTCTTCAAACTGTTCTTTTGTAATTTCACCTCAATTTATTTTCTTCTGCTGGAAACTGGCAAATGAACCTTCCCTTCGTAAATATTTTTGTACAAGGCAAACACATTCCCAGGAATTTACTAGGCAATGATTTGGTTACTACTCTCTTATGCAGCTCAGTCACACAGCTTTTCCTGCACAAACACCCACGCAGGGGATCCAAGCTCAACACTGGCACAGCTGTGCTCAGCCCTGCACAGCTCCACACCTGGTTCCACAGCGCAGAAAAGGGAGGGAGGTTGGGCTAAAACTCCACCTGCCCCTCTCAAACAGTGCAGGGAAGCTAAAACCAGCCCACCTTCTGTCCCCACTTCCTAACAGACCTGTACACCAGAAACAGTGTAAGAAAATCCTCCTCTCCACACTAAGTGGTTCACTTCTCCAGGAAGGGTAATGAGCTAAGAATGCACATGTTTGGTAACCAAAAAAAAAAAAAAAACCCAAAAAAACCCCTGCCTGCTGTCCCAAGAGGGAATTTTCATCTGCTGATCCTGTAATAAGAGTGACAGTATCTACCACAGTCATGGGTACACAATTTTTTGCAGAAAATGACACAACAGAAACTGAAGAACAATGTATTAAAAAGTAGGTATGTTTGTCCTGGCAATCACCTAGTAGTAAATTTCTGTATGTGAATCACTGCCAAATCCAGGTACAAGCTGAAGTACACATAAGAGTTCCTGAGAAGATGAGAAGCATCACTTTAAGACTGTTACAAGTGCAATTATGATTGCATAAGGCTCCTACTGAGCCTTAGCAAATGGTCAAGAACCCCCCCCTCACCTTTCTCAGGCTTTTCTCATCTCAAACTTGAATCTGAGTCCTACTTCTCATTTAAACTCATCATTTCAGATACATTCCATTATCCTCAAAGTCAGCACGCACTATATTATTTATTACATTAGTTTACAACACGCTCTCAAAATCAAGCAATGATTGCACAAATAGGAACCCTACAGCATGAAAAAGTGACACACTTAACAACAGCTCCCCTGTGCAGGTAGAACTCAACTTCAACTCAGAGCAGATGCTGAGGGGAATCTGACCATGTCCCTGTGCCACAGTTCATATGGAGGACTAAGCCACAATTTACCCTTTGAATTATTCAACTGTGAAGAACACAAAGTGAAAGGAAAAGAAGAAAACAGATGTTGTCACCACAGCTGATAGACAAAGGAAAGTCTAGACACATCTGGATATCATGAAAGCTAAATATTTTTAACATGACTTCCAGTTCTTCTCTCTGGCAAATACACATTAGATGTCCTAAACTCTAATCCCAAGTTATTTGAATTAGTTTAGAAATACACACCAAAAAAACACAACCACTAGGGAAAAAAAGGGGGGGGGAGGGGAGAAAATTTCTGCTGGAAAAAATCCCATGATAAGTAGCACAGCACACAATGGAATTAAAAAAAAAAAAACAGAAACAGTTCTAAGATTTCAACACAGTCTTCCATAACAAAACTGGTTTTATCATCTTTATTATGGTTTACTGGAGAATTTTACTTGATTTTTCCTGTAAGGAAGGAAGGACATTAGTAGCTCTCACAGTACCATGACATTTCCTGAAGAGACTGCCAAGGAATCTGGGGTTTCCCAAAAGACATCTCAAGTCTGGGACCTGGGGAGCATCCTGGCATAATTCACCGTACGGTCCAGATTTCCAGAAGAACCTACCATTCAAGCAGCCCATTTAAGTTTAAACCTGCAAAGCAAAACCATAACAAGCTGTACTAGTGTCCTTGAAGAGAAAAAGGAAGGCTCAGATAGTGGTAATTTGGAAGTGATGGAACAATTTGCAAAACTCAGATTTTGTCAAAACCAATAGGAATTTTCCCTTCCTATCCCAAGGCAGTGAGGTGATTGCTCTTGGATAGGCAGCTTGCCTTTAAGATTTATAAGACAACCTGATCCTCATGAGAATGCAAAAATCACATTTGAAGGACATAATAAACAGAGAAGACACTGCAACTCTGACCTATTTCTTCCAAGATTCACATTTGAAAAATACTTTTTGCCATCTCTCATAAAAATAGCCTGGAAGGAATACAGGAATAAATATAGATCTTTTTTCTCCACTAAGTTCCCTAACAGTGGTAATATGTAACAAGCTATTTGCAAACTTGCTTTCCAATTCAATATGGAAAATAATACATGGTATCAATATATCAACATCCCGTTTACCAAGTTTCATTTTTCTCCACTGGAAGCAACAAAGACAGCTTGGCAGGCATTCAGGGCAGGGGAATGGAGATGAGCATTTGGTTGGACTGACACCCTGACAGCCAAGAACACGAAACATTCCACAAATGTTGGAAGGGTGCAAACAGCAATGAGCAAAAACAACTTTAAGGGGGGGGTGACACACGTCGGCTCACTGAGGCACGCAAATCAGTGGCTCAAGAAATACATCAGGAGTACCACTGGCAGCAACCTAAACCAAAGTTACCTTGCCACAACAAGCCTGAGTGAGCAAATACCCCTTGTTCAGAGAACAAAAACAAGCACCACCTTCCTGCTGCACAGCAAAAGCCTCCAGGAGTTCAGTGAGGACTACTCCTCTGAAATCAAATCATTTCTTCAGAGCCAGAAATTCATGTACACCATTCAACACAAATTCAGCTCATCCATGCTCTACACCTGCATCCAAATTTGTACTATAAAAAGGTGCCCTGAATAGTACTCCAACATTTTTGTCATCCAGATGACAATTCCATAAAGCCAAAGCTCAGAGCAATAACTCTACAAACCATCTCACTAATTAATTCCTCTCTATGGAAAGAAATCATCCCATTTTTATACTGTTTTGTATTATGACATCACCCACCCTGTACAGGTCAAACCAAACAATTCAAGCATATGAACAAACCTGCAGATGTGTGACAGACAAAACAGCAGTAATGATAAGCATTTTTACCTGTGAACAATTAAAATAATTTGTATTCATGAACTGCATCACTTTATTTGCAGGAAGTTTTCCTCTTTCAGTCTGCAGATTGTCAGAAACAAGTGGAATTACCATAAAACTGTGTTGCACATTTGTCAACTCACTACTGACTCAATACTCAGATTATTTTACTCTGCTCAATTATCTCATCTATCAAAATCCCAGAGCAGATGGATCTTCTGGTCATGAACCAGATCCCTCATGCAAACAGAACACCAAGACAGTGTCAGCAACACCTTATATATCAACATCAATACTTAGTCCAAGGGTGATAGCTTTTTTTGAAAGGAAGATGTGTCAAGATATATTGGTAAAATAGTATGGATCGTGGAGCTGCTGCCACCAACCTCTACAGCAGGTCAACTTGCAGAACAACACTAAGTCCAAAAAAGTGCTGGAGGCACATAAGAATCGACACCTAAATGTTCCCAGTTTTCTGCACAGCAGCCCCTGGGTTTCCTAAGGTCTCTGGCAATTTTTAAGAACCTGTCTGAAAACAAATGTGGCAAAACTGCACAACATCCTCCTACAGAGAGAGGATAGGAGGTGCTCAGTGGAAAAGGCCCACAATTTCACCACACATGATAACATACCCTAAACCTGCTAATGAAATTGTCAGAGCCCTCTCCTGTGTTAAACCTGTGCCCAGTACATCACCTGACTGAACACACAGAGTAATGAAATACTATTTCTTGTAGTCCATCACACATGGAGTCTGCAATTACAACCTGCTCTCAGGTAGTTACAAACACAAAGGCTCTTGGAAGCTTGTCCTCTGTCATCTGCAGAAGGCTTTTTTCATTTGCCAGCCCTTCACACCCACAAGCGGGCCAGTCAAGAATGACAAAAACCTGTTCTTATTATAGTATGCTGTATTCAGCCATCACACCAGCTTACAAGAGTTTTTTGTACTTTGACAGGAACTGTAATTTTCTTTATAGACAGTTCGTCCATTTTAGCTGCAAAAAACCCACCACAAAATTTGCACAACTCTGCCAAAAAAGCCTAAATTATCCTGAAGATATTAGTTATAAATTAACAATTGAGAAGCGAGAATTGAGAACCATTCATAACGTACTTTATAACTTTTTTTTATGTTTAAGCCTATTTATGTGGCTTTTAAAACTTTGCACCATATCATAACTGGTAACAGGAAACTATGGATGAATTGAATTCATCCATAATTGAAACAAGGGGGGACCCATTTTCATCATTGCTCAAGAAAAAGCAGCAGTTTCAAGTTCACCATAACATTTAAGAAAATTCTCAAGGCACTAAAACACTTAAGATCACTTGTAATCACTTTATTTAACTTTCCATTCCCCCATCCCACATGCTCAAATTAATGAAGCATTTCTGTAAAATACCACCCTGAACCATGCCATGTTTTCCCAAGTTCTACAGCAAGAAAAAATACAGTATCTTGTCTGGTTGTGCTTGGTGTTTGTGATCAATAACACTACACTACAGTGTCTGCTGACTGTAGGGAATTTATTTTCTTTCAAGGGAACACTTGCAAACTGTCCACATTTAATATTTCCTTTTCACAAATGCCTTAAAAAGTTTAACAGCAGTGTGGAGCCACACATTCATGCTACTAAATTACATTGAGCATGACAATTAAGAAGAAGCAAATGCAGTTAAGTACCAGCTTGAGTAAGATGAAGTCAAGTGGCACAAAAGCTGATTTTCTACTACCAAGGAAATTCCTGGCCACCTTCAACTCTACAAATGACATAATTCATAATTCCATTTAAATTTTTCATCTGTATGGACAACCAGAATAACAATTTTTAAAACAGTTCAACAATTACCCTTTTTGAGAAGGCAACTCCAAGTGTCTTATTTTTCCTGTAATATGTTTTCAAGGCTCCACAATTCATTTTCAGCAGAGAGTTTTGCAGAACCCTATTCTTACACATCATTTTGCAGACAGCCATGTTCACTTATCTCTCTGCAAATTAAGGGAATTTTACAAGATTTTTCCCAGAGTAAACTAGCATTGCCTATGGCAGACCAATGGGCTACAAAAGACAAATTGGTAGAAAAACATCACAACTAGAAAATTAGGCACTTTTAGACTGTGCATAAGAAAATACATAATGCTAAAACATATAATGATATGGCAACAAGAATCAATCACAAACATCTGAAAGCCATTTGTTAGCTGATGAAATGGTGCCAAGCCAAGCAAAAAAGTTGTAATTTACTCACAAAGCCAAATTTAAGCCTAGATGCAACTAGCAGGAACTGGCAACAAGGGATCTAGGACCATGTTTGGAGGATCTCGAAGCCAAAGTAGCTCAGATTCATCTACAAATACACAAAACATGCAAGAAAAATCCCTGTCACCTTGTCCATGGGCTTTTTTATCTGAACAAGAACACTTTATCAAAGTTATTCAATCCTGTCCTATGTAAGTGTTTAAAACCAAGGCCTTCTTCCCCATTCCACACCTCAAAGGAAAATACTTTGGTATTATTCCTCCATCTCTAGAACACCTACTATGAGAAATTTTTCCATCCCTTATTTACTGATTCACAAAATTCATGTTTATTATGAAAAATAAACAACCATTCTAACGTTACAAAGGAACCCAAAGGTCTTAATGAGAGATGCTACTTAATAGTAAAGCTTTTTTTATTATTCCAAAGGTAATTTAAACCAATTAAACTGCCAATTTTATTAACATATATATGCTGTGTCATATAGGATATTAAACAGTGCCAGCAAAAAATAACACTCAGACCACTCTAAGCCATCAGCAATTTTACCCTGTGCTCTTTTGTCCCAGGATGGCAAATCTTAGAATTCTGTAACCTTTTCATGACAACTTGGTCAATACTAACATATTTTCACAAAAGCCTTCAGCTAAACACCAATTTGTTCTGTAGAGATGAAACACCATCTGTAGAGGTGTTTCAGCACTACCACCACCAAAAATATGCTAAGTTAGAGCTTAAACATTCTCCAAAGAGCTCTTTTAAATTTTAATGCTCATTAAAGCTCATTAAAGGGGGAAAAATGACAGGATTGTGTCCCAATTTCCACACTACTTTACTTTTTCCTACCTTATTAGCCTCAAAAAAAAAAAAAAAACCAACCTGCAAATGACAGACTAGCCAAAAAACATTTTCTTTTTGTTCCACTTTCAGTGAGCCTCAGAGCAAACTATTTCCTCTTATCAGTTTCCAAGCAATCTGTCTAGGCATCCAAGTTTATCAACAAGAACCATTCAAGCCTCCTTGCTTTTAAACATACCTAAACTGAAAAGCTTGTTTAACTGGCCTATTAGGCTCTGATTGATTTCTTGACACTTCCAATAAATCATCTTTCTGGTTTTGTGATAAGACTTCAACACTTCATTGCTTGCAATCCATATATATAGCAGATGCCAAAAAAGCTAAAATCTACTTTTTGTGGACCTCCAACAGCACATACAGCTTGTTTCCAAGCTCAAGTTCTCATCCTGTTTTTTAAGCACAGATATTATCTTCACATTAATCTACAGAGGACCTTCCTACCACCAGCTCCACACTAAATATTTTCCAAGTTAGCATCCAAGACTATTGTAATGTCATGCCACGGACAATTTTCAACATATACTCTCTGAAACTGTCAGCAATCTCCCCATGCAAACCTGCTACTTGATTTTCGTGCTTCTAGGAAATTCCCTAATACCTAACGAAGCTCAGTAACACAGTAAAACGTGTTCCATGAGAGAAAGATGCACATTTAACAAGAAGCAGCACGTGAATTTTCTGAGTACAAGATTGCTTTGCATAAAATACATATAAACCATCTCTCACCGTGAACCTCTGATTCTCATCTAGAGAAGAATGAACCATATCAGTCAGCACAGAACACAACACTGCACACACGTTACTCTCTTTTCCAAGTACATGACACAGGGGAAACTTGTCACACACACAGTAGTCCAACATGTGGCACCTCTATGACTCAGAAGAAAAATTCTAAACTTTTTCTCCAAGCAGAAAGCACAAAAAGAACAGCAATGCTCTTGCAGTTCAAAACCAAACCACTCATTGAATACACTGTTATCACAGCTACCATATTTCCCTCCCCCCAAAGAGCCATGTTATACGGGAAGATGTTGGATATTTTATGGTATTAAAAAATAAGTATGAATAAACCTATGTTCATAACTGAGTGGTAATCAGGTCTCAGACACTGACTTTTGGCATATTTCTATGCAATCCCTCCAGCCTAAGTCACCCAGCATTCACAGGAGGGTATTCAGCTCCTTCATGAGGTACATCATAGTGCCACAATGGCAAGCGCAGTTACCAGAGCTAACTTTTCCTCAGAAGTCTAAGCCCGTGGGACACCAGGGGGTTGACCCAGGCATGCATTTTGGGCAGCATAACCCCCTACAAAATATCTCTTCTGAACTATGAAACCTTCCTTCCCCCTCCAAAAAGGCTGCAGGCTTGATGCATAGCCCAGCAGCACAGACCTGCCCTTGCCAGACTAGAAATTATTTCCTTTCCTGGGTATTTCCACCAGACAATGCACAATATTTTTTCATTACTTACTGGACACCAAAATAATGTACAAAATACTCACTGCATAGGCATATGTGGACTAATAATACCTATTATGTTGTCTGAGCTAATCTGCCATTTTTTCTAGCAGTCCCTACAAAAGTAACAAATGGTAAAACTCACGTTTCAGAGCCTTCCTGTGGGTGCTGGGAGATGAACATCTCCAAAGCAGTGTCCCAGGAGAGACACCATCAAACATGATACAAACATCTGAAGGGAGTCAGAGAGAATTTAAGATTTTATTTCCAATGCTGGCAGAGGATCATGCCTATGCCCAACTCGCCTTCTGCACTCTCCCAGTTGCCAAGGAAGGTGTCAGAGCTACGTGGAACTGCACTACACAGCAGTGCTGCAGAGGCTTAATCTCCTTACGTGATAAACAGTCCTGCCACTGAACGTGCCACGTGCTGCACACTCAACTGGCTGCTTTAGTCCTTTCCTGGTGTCAGCTGAGTGCCCTGAGAGCTTTGTGAGCCCAGCCTGACAGCAGGAGGCAGGAATTCAGCACATAATGAACAGGAGAACAGCCAAATGCAAGAGACTTAAAGAGTGTGCATGAGAAACCACCAAGCTCCCCAGATTACAGCATCATCATCACAGCAGTCCCTGCTCACTTGCCACAAGTGTCCCTCTCCCTTCATGCCTGGCAGAAGGCAGCATTTGAAGGGACTAAGTACTCGCACACAAAGAGCCACTGACCACTGCAAAGGGCAGAGCCAACAACCCTTTCCCAGTGTGGTAAATCCTACCAGTAATGCCAGCTGACCAATTCAGGAGCCGAATCACCATGGCAAGTAGCCATAGTTCTAACACCAGTGCTAAAACCTAGGAAATTCTTCAAAAGCAGTCAAGCTGTTAGGAAAGGAAGAAGTGAAGTCACTATCTCTGAAAGTGTTCAAGCAGTGACTGGATGTGGCACTTCGTGCCGTGGTTTAGTCAGCACAGTGGCTGGTGTTTAAAAATTGGACTCAATGATATTGGAGGTCTGTTCCAACCTAAATAGCTCTATGATTCTATGAAATTAGTTAAGAGTTGACTCACTGCAGGACAGAATCATCACAGTGAAAATAATAAGGGTCTTACTATAAGCACATTGATGTCAATTACATTTTTGTCCTGGCACATCCTACAATACTTGTAAAATATTCCCATGGTTCAGAACTAGGCTTATTTTTCCCAGCTGTCCACATACGACAAACAGGGAGGACAGGAAAGGCTCTCCCTGCTCATTAAGCCCAACTTCCAAAACCCCATGAAAGCCAGCAACATAGTTACTTTCTGACAGAAAGAACATCATCAACACAGCTATTTTAGTATTTCCCCGCAGCAGTCCAGTAGACCCAAGGCTTCCCAGGAACTCCTTACCCTGTTAGAATTTTTTCCTTTCATCGCAGCACACTCATGGACAGGCTACACCAATTTACTCCTTATCACCCCAAAATAGTTCTGCTCTCTCCCTGATGTTTACACACCTGACATATTTATGTGTAGAGTCTAAGGCTGCTTTCTCATTTTCACAGAATACACAAAGCCAGGTCCAAATTTCTCTGAAGAAAGAGGACTTGAGCATGGCTGGTGAAGTGTAGGCAGCAGACATCACACACATACCAGGTTACGTGGAAAATTAACAACCCAAAAACACCAAGTCTCGTACGCTTACAGACAGATATTTATTGTTTTTCATAGGTTTTCATTACTGAAAAACACTACTTACAATGTGTGCCTTCTTAGAGCTTCTTCCTGCTTAGTTGTGAACCCCAAGAGAAAAACCCATCTAAGAAAGCTGCCGGCATCAAGACATAGATTTCTATTCATACAAATGTGTATTTTCCTACATATCATTTATTAAACATTTCTGGGGGATGAGGTTAACTGATTCCAGTTTGAGCCCTGTATTCTCCTAGGAGGAGAAGAGGTTTCACCATCATGCATCAAATGTTACTAACTAATGTTTTACATTTCAATTAATTTATTGACTTCTGAAGAACTTTTACTTGGACTGTATTTAAAATAGCACCTTCAAGACTTCCCACTGTCACATAACAGAATTGTATTTGCTTTTCTTAAAACAGTGAACAAATACATCTTGCATATGAACACAGTCAGTCCTCAATTTTGCCATCAGTTATTGATTGGGGGGTGGGGGCTGTTTGCTATGATGCTTTCATTCCAAAATTTCACTTTTAGCCACAGGGCAGAGCTCTGCCAGAACATGTTTTCTCACCACTATGTTTCCTATTCACTTGCAAAATGAGCAAATTAGACATTGAAGTTGGGTCCATTTGGGTTCCAGCAATGCTATTAGGATGCCAAATTACTCCAAGCAGAGTCTTACTCTCGAAGTCTATTTGCAAAGCTCCCATTTTAGGACACTTCCATTCAGCTCTGCAGAGCATGAGCAGGCTTTGGACTTGGCAAACAAAGTAAGAATTCACAGTCATTTTAAAAGAATGTAAATTACTATGTCCAAACTAAAAGGTATTGCATTTTCTCTCTCCTTCTCCAGGCCCTTTAACATTTCTGCCTCGGTTTGCTTACTTCTTAGGAGAAATTAAAAAAGAAAAAAAAAAAAAAACCCAAACCCAAGAAAGAAGAAACATCTGTGGGAACAGCTGCACAAATATTGCAACTGCCAGAGGAATTACTTCTTTCTAGCATCCAGGATTTCTGGGTCTGTGTGTTGCAACACTTAGTAGTGGATAACCACAGCGACTATCCATGCATGTGACACACGATTTTGATCTCAATCACAGATAAGAAGCAAGAGTTCAGCACCAGCCCACCACAGACATACAAACAAACAGAGAAAACAACCAGAAACACAAACTCTTGAAGGAATTGTCTAGAGGCTCCACAACAAAAAAGCTTATACAGCAAGTAGGCTGCTTGCTCCAACTTCTGGACAATCAAAATTCCATAGTAGCTGGTTTATAATTATAAGCAAATGTACAGCACAACTTTTCCCTTCATCACTATCTCACCTTTAACAACACTAAGACCCCAAATTACTCAGAACACTTTCCAAGACAACACTCTGAAATAAGGCAATGATGTCATTAAATAAATAAGATTTCCAGAAGTCTGTCTTCATCTCCTAGATATATGTCTGTGTTCACATACTTGTCTTTGAACGGCAGCAATCTGTTATGAGTTTTATCATGTTCTGTGCTATATATTG
Organism: Leptocoma aspasia; assembly: GCA_013399835.1. Lineage (NCBI taxonomy): Eukaryota > Metazoa > Chordata > Aves > Passeriformes > Nectariniidae > Leptocoma > Leptocoma aspasia. The sequence continues at coordinate 2,496,748 of VXAX01004289.1, read as the reverse complement.
ATAATTGCACAATTCTCATTTCTCAGTCCATGCCCAAGTAGGTAAGGCAAATATGAATACAACTCCATTACAGTAACAACCAACTAAATTAAAGTCACAAATTTAGTTCTAAATACACACAGCAACAAGATCTTGAAGCTACTGCACAATGCACAGTTTGTTTGGGAATTACTGAAACTTTTTCCCTCCCTCCAAAATACTGAAAGAATTATCAACCAATATGGCCATGGAAGGAAGTCACCTCATCCAGCTGATCCACAGAGCAGGATTTGAAGAATGAGAAGCAGAGTTAACTGCCTGTAGCCTGTGCATCATTTTTCTTTCTCAAGAAACTCAAGAGGGGCCTTAAGCACACTTTAAGTCACCCTTGACTGTAGCACTCTTGCATTTGCTAAACAGTCATTTAGCAGGCTGGGACTGCTGCAGCACAGCAGCACTTGAGCTTCTTCACCTTCCACCTCTACACAGTCAGCTGTCAAGCTGGGTACATAGAGAAAGCCTTATCTGACCAAGCTCCAGGAGGCTTCAGGGGGTCTCTGCTCCACTTGAATTGACATGATCCATTGTTATTCATTCTCTAAAGACTCATCCTGTAAGACCATGCCTACACATTCCCTCAGCACTGCCTGGAAACAAAATGGTGATGAATCTTTTTGCTTTTGATTTTTAAAGATCACAAGTTGCTTTGCACCAGGCGTTCTTATCCTTCCTTGTATGCACACATTCCTAGCTGAAGAAGGCAAGCCTTTGTGATCTGCTGTGGTCATTCAGCTCCTTTTCATCAAGTAACAAACAGAATATCAGATCTTTTCCCCCCCCACATACGTAATACTGAAACAACAGAGGGTCAGAACTGAACAAATGGATGGCTACAATGGGACAGAAAGAGCCCATCCGGCCCAGCAACCCATAGACAACTGTGACTGAAGTAAAATCTCAGGGAAACAGGATAGCTAAGACAAGCAAGCAGCAATACTTTGGGCTAGATACCCCTTAAAACTGGGTTTTCCTTTATTAACCCCCTACACTGCAAGTACTTATTAATTACACCTTACTTACATCTTGAGCACAGTATTACCTCCTTTCACTTGTTTTGAGCCTGCCACCGTCACTCCTGGACACACCGTGGGACTTCTCTACTGAAAAATGAGGGAGGAAGAAGTAGTCTCTGTTTACCCTTTTCCTGCCATTTGTTAGTGAAGTTTTCTCAGTCATCTCCAGGCTGAAAAATTCCATCCTGCTGCACAGTTTTTGCACAGAAGCTGTGCTGTCCTTGACCATTCTTTTTAAGAGCTTTCCCAGCTTCAGCTGTCAACTCCTAGTACCTTCCTCCCCTGATGTCACCTCTATCCTCCTTCACATTTTATTTCACACAGCACAGCAGGAGGTAGCTGGGGGAAGTCAAAGATACAGCTATAAAGGCAGTTTAAGAAAATCCAGGATGCCGTCACCAGAGCTGAGGTCGAGTCAACCAAGCAAGGATTAACTGCAAGGCTACTTCCTCTGCCTGCTGCAGGAGCACTCTGCCTGCGACTGGGAGGCAGTAAGATCCCTCTAAATATCACTAACTGGGAGAACCAAACATCCTTTTTCTTTGAGTAGTGTGGTCTGGGCCAAAATGTGTTGGCTATTTCCTTATTTTGAGCTATTTCCCTGTTTTGCAAGGAGGCAAACTGCTGGGTTTTACTAATGCTTCATGATTGTTCAATTTGATAAGCCAAGAATACCAGTCCACTTAAATTTTAAGTTCTGTTTTCTTTCTTTTGTTAACAAATTGATGTCCTAAAAGCAAAGGCAAATCTGGGAAAAGAACCATGGGAACACACCAACTACTTCTTGGAAGTAACATACATGAAAAATGTCTTTACTAAAAAGCTACTAATCATAATTGCCATTACACAAAATCACACAAAACTCAATATAGGAAAATGAAAGGTACTTCATGACAAGAAACTATACACATTGCCAAGGAATTCAACATGTGCTGAGGTTTGTCTCCTTGAGCAATGGAGCACAAAAGCCCCTTCAAACTAACAAGTGCAACAGTAAACAACAGAAGTTTGCTAATGTTAGAAGAAGTGAGCTCTCAGAAAAGATGTGTTCCTGCAAGACTTCTGGCTTGATGGTGCATGACATTTTCATTAGAAAAGCCCAATGAAACTAGAGCTGAGCCAAGCAGACAAAATTAATTCAAACATTTAACAGATAAGTCAAAGACCATGACCGCAAACAAAAAAAGGCACCACACTGCAGGTGGCTTCCAGTCTCCAAGCAACTATCTTATTTTGCAGTGTAACCAACGACTTGGAAGAAAAATGAAGGAAAAAAAGATCATGACTACAAAGTTGTGCAGGTGACAAATACCAAAGAAGCTGTTAATTACAAAGGGGAAATGCCACTGACAGCCAGCCAGCCGTCTGTCTGTGCACCAGTCTGTGTCTCGTTGCCCAGCAGGTGCTCAAGTTGGGAAGAACTGACAGTACCTGAGAGCATCTTCTCTGAAAACCATTTTAAAAAATGTTGGCATAGAGAAAGGGAGAAGAAAATAAAACTATATTTTCCACTTTTAAAAAGAGAAGGTAAAGAATAAAATAGTAACTCTAAAGAAAGTAGAAATTTGGATAGAGAAGGCTATTAAACATACAAAGAGCGAATAAGAACCAGAGTTAACAAAGCTGGTAGTCAAAAACACACAGAAAAGCTGACTGATGATAATGACACCAAATGAATATATTGGAGATAATATCAAATGACTTTGTTGGCAAAACAGAGTATTTTTCACAACTAAATGATCTAGCTTATAATGGAAGCTAATCAAGGACTATTATGATTTATTCTGGATCCATAATCAATTAAATACAAAATCAATTTACAGCTTCAGTACTTACCATACCCACTTTGATCACCCAAATATAACTGGCAAAATGGTGAAGCAGGAGGAAAGACTCAGGAAACGTACAAGAAGCTGCTATGCTGCTGAAGTACATCCATCTTTGACATGTCTGGTATTTTAATGTATTTTGGTGTGCTTCCAATTAAAAAACCTGCAACCTAATCAAGATTTTTCTAAATAAATGCAGGCAACAACTATAAAAAACAATGCTAACTTGAAATCCTTGCTTTAGCATAATAACAGAAACTAACACAATAAATCCTACCACTCACACTTTCCACAGTCTTACATGAAGGAAGAGAATCTAAGCTGGAAATTTGGCCTCTATTGCCTTTTTAAGTTTCTCCTAAGACTAGCAGCAGAGTAGCAAATGTCATTAAAAGCTGTGTGTTTCCTTATCATCCAACACTATCAGCCACTCACTTTACCTGGAGTCTTCAACATAACAGAACACCAAATTCCAGACTTGGAACTGTGCCAGATACACTCCTGCCATGTTTTTCTTGGTTTACAACACCAAGAAACACAACACAACACCTTTTGTTTTTCTCCCTGGCTGAAAGCTATATACATTCACTCTCAAAACAGCGTACAACACAGATGCTACCCCAACATGATGAAGTATCACACTCGGTTCCAGGAGATTATTTTAAAATAAAAAGTGTATCAAGCATTCCCTCTGTGCAGTATAGAGAAAGGCAGTTAATAGCTCCAGGAATGAAACATCCTTCCCAAGGCCATCAGTCACAACAAACACAAAAAAGGCTACACAGAAGACAGTTAAAATTAGCAGATGCAAATCACTTCAACTACCCACCATAAATTTCAACTCCATTTTTTTTTCTTCCACCTGGTGTGTTTCAAAAAAACACCAAAATTTTGAATCAAGTAGCAAGACATGCTTGTGTGCTACAGCTGCACATGGAGGTCATGTGCAGCGTTTTGATTCTGGCTGCTTCTGAAGACATGACCTTATCAGGACTTCTAACTATTACCTCGTCCATTTCTTAAAGGGATCCTAATTTCTGTCTTTCTAAACTCCAACTTCAGAAAAATTAACCTAGTTATAGAGCCACGAATAGAAGTGATCCTCATGAACCAGCCTGCAAACACAAGAGAGGCACATGTCAAAAGAACAACCCACAGCCTCCCTCTCACCTGACCCCAGCAGCACATCGCCCTGCAGCACAAAAGAAGCCATGCCTTCCACACAGGATCATGTCTTCAGCTGAATTTTCTACAAGGCTTTGTATTTTTTACTTAATTACCGTGTTGTTTGCTGGGTTTTTCTTTTGATTTGGCATTTTTGGGATGGGCACCCCATTTATTCCAAACTAAATCTAGTTAGTTTCATTAAAGACTGGAAGTCAAGTAAAGAACAGGAGAAGAAAAATGCAGCCGAGAGACAGGACAATGAAAAGAGAAGCAGTCTAATAACTTTAAATACCACACACAAGGAAACAAGCTTTAAGCACATTTATTTTTAACATTAAGTCACTCACTCACGCACTAGAAGATGCCTTTTGCAATAACAAAACATGCAATGACACAAAAATTTCTTGGGACTGTAAACAGGCACTTGACTCTCAATCCTTCCTTCCTTCTACCTCTGCATGTCTTCTCTGACTGTGGGATTCCACTTAAACGATTTTTAGCTGGGACAAGAAACTTTGCTTCTTGTACTGCTCAGTCCCGTTCCCGTAATTCTTACCTCAGGAGGAATCCTGAGTGTACAGAAGTTACTGTCACCTCCTAGGTAAAGAACTACCGTGCAACAGAACAACTTAACAGCATCTTAATACCTGCTGATCTTAGAGTTATCATCATCCTCTCCCAGCAACCATGCTACTTAACAGACAAGCAGAATTCAGCTTAACATTAGATAAATTCTGTGTTATGAAGTGCGGTACACAGGAAATTTGTTTCCTTATTTCCACCTATTAAGGACAAAGGTACCCATCTAAAAAAAACGTGCTGTTTACTTCCAGTCATCTATTGCAAAATTTTTTCTAACATCATCAACCATGAATTCCTTAATACTCTCCACCCTGCTGGAAGAAGAAACTGACAACATATGTACATATTACTGCTAAGGAAGATAGAGACAAATACTACCTTCAATTTCCTTCCCAGTGAAGGAAAAAGACAAGACAACTACTCCCTTACGTTAAAAAGAAATCCACTCAGTGGCTCTAAAAATCCATGGAAGACTGTCATCACAAAAAAGTTAGGGAAAGTCCTCCTTTCAGAATCTGTCCCAATGAGGACCTCATCTCTCATATCCTGCCACAGATACTTCAGTAGAAGGAGAAAGATTTTAAGACAACCATCACAAATCCAAGACTGCAGAAAGCACAAAAGGCTTTGACTTATATTCAAGTCAACAAGCAGTCAGATGACCCACACTCAGCCTGCACCCCTGAAACCAACAAGAACGGACCCTGTTAGAAAGTACTTAGCACTGGTAAGAACTAACAGCACAGAAGAACGCCGACAGATGCCTACACACACACCGAGAGCAGACAAGAACAGCTGTCTCACACACACTCAGCTGCTGCCACCGCTCCCCGGCCGGCAGCAGCGCCTGGTCCGGCGCAGAGCCCGGGCTCTGCCTGAGGCAGGAGCGGCCCCGGCGGGGTCGGTACTCACCCAGCCCGGTGGGTCGGTACTCACTCACTCACCCAGCCCGGTGGGTCGGTACTCACTCACTCACCCACCCACCCCCGGCAGGGTCGGTACTCACTCACCCAGCCCCGGTGGGTCGGTGCTCACTCACTCACCCCCCCACCCCCGGCAGGGTCGGTGCTCACTCACTCACCCAGCCCAGCGGGTCGGTACTGGCTGCGGCGCTGCCCCGCACGGCGCTCCGGCCGCCCTCACGCAGGGCCGCCCCGCTCCCCCATGCACGCGGCGGTGGCTCGGGGCACGCTCGGCACCGGCGGCAGCTGATTTCAGCCCGGCTGCGCTCCCAAGTTTCTTCTCCTGCCCCCTCCCTCAGCCGCTCAGGCGACCCGTGCGCAGGCGGGGCTGCCACCACCATCCCACGGGGGTGCCGCGGTGCCCCGGGAGCCGCGGCGGGGGCTGCCCGCGGCGGCGGGCGGGGCGGCGGCGTGTGAGGGTGATGGATAACGTGCGATGTGCGCCGGCCGAGGGGCCGGGGCGGCCCTGCAGGGCCAGCCCCCGGGTTTCGGGTTTCACGGGCAGCTGGCAGCCCCGGGGCGCGCCGCTGCAGGAACGCGCCTGCCGCCCAGACGCTCTGGGAACGGCAGCGCCGGGACACCCGCCGGGAGCCGTCCCGGGCTCCCTGCTGTCCCCTGCCACGCTCCAAGGGGACACACGGACAGCCCGAGATCGTGCGCAGAGTTTTGCCGCCCCCTCTCCTTTCTCCTTTGTGCCTGTGATGCATTTTGGTCGACTGAACGCAGTCGGAGCAGCCCCGACTCATCCACTTCCAACAGCACCTCTGCAACTTAGCACGGCTTAGCTCTCTTTAAGAAGGACTCGGGATTTTATCCATCCATGGGCCCGCACAATGAGGGTCCGAAGGCCCAGCTCTGACTCAAGTGCACAGCAGAAATCAGGGAATTAGGATGGAAACTGCAGCCGTGATTGGGTTTCGGGAGCTGCTGTCCGCTCTCTGGATAGCGGGAGCGATGCCTGCTCCCGGGTGACTCAGGAAGCATGAGGCTGCGCTCTGCTTTTCTCCGTACTCACAGAGGGCAGTGAATGACATGTAGGCTCCATCCTCCCTTCCACCACACCACAGTATTGGTTTTCGGTGGAAACAGCCTCTCTCGGAAAATCCTAGATGCTGTGCTTCCTGGTCTCTTCTTTCAGATCCCCATCACGAGACAAAAAGAAGTTTCTAATACAATACCACCATAAGATTATAAGAAAAAAATGACTAATACTGATAGTTGAAGATGACACATCACATTTTGCAGCCCAAGCAGGGCGCAGCCACTATACACACTAACAACAAAATCTTGCACATTTTCAGCTACCCATACCCAGCACGTGATGTTCCTGTAATGACTGGAGCTGGAAGATCTGTAGAAGCTAGAAAAATGTTTTGCATGAGAATCTCAGCATCTGATGAGTGCAGCTTGGACAAATGTAGACACACTCCCACCAACTCCCCTCCTATGACCCATTTCTCGCAATTCTGTGTTTGCTGGTTCCAGCTCCACCCAATGTGAAAGCACTAAAAAATCCTCAGTACCACAAGAATAGGTACAACCTTTTAAAAACAATCCGTTTTCTGATTGATTTCTTCAGATTTAGCAGGTTTTTCAATAGATGAGGTCTGAAGAATATTTATGTAGTGTAGCAGGTGAGGTCATAGCTTGCAGCAGTGATAAATGCGATACCACTCTACAGGAGAAGCTTCTACATTTAACAGAAACAAAACAATTCAGGGACCTGATTATCCATACTGAATCAAACCTCTGAACTCTGCTTCTCACTAATGCTGCAGGAAGGTTTGGGGCCTGCAGCAGTCAGTATCAGTACATTTATGAAGGGGAATACCCAAGACACTTTCCTCAGCTTCCCAGCTTTTCCTGAGATAACCAGCCAGAAAAGAGAACTAAGCAAGCCATTAAGCATGAGGGCTGGTCCCTGCTCCTGGCTCTGGAAAAGAAATCCACAGAGATAAAGCAAGGCGGAGGCAGAGCAAGCTCGTTCCTGTGATCTCCCTGCCAAATGGAGAGATTTGGCTAACAGAGGTCCTCAGCATCTGGAACAGCATGCTGCACCCCACCAAAATTCAGCTTCTCCCAGGAGCCATACCAGTTTGAAGAAACCACTGAGTCTTGCTGACTCTCTGCCAATGTAATTTTTTAAGAATAGCAGGGTGTATCATACACGGCTGCTCAGGAAGAGAAAATAAACGTGCACAAACTTTAAATGGTGAGGAGGACAGAATTAAACACATGCACAGCAGGACACCTATGCTGGCCTTCAGTTTGCTTGGCTGCCAAACTCAGGCTCAGAGGGAGAACAGCCAGAATGACACACTAGAAAAAACATTTTTTAGTGGGCTGGAAAGCCTTCCACCATCCAGGACCATGCCTGCTCTGATGAGGGGCCTGTATGTATGGCAGCCTCACTTTATGCATCCCATTTATCAACATCATACAAAAATGTAACCCAGGCACTTCTCTAAGTTTTATCCCTGCAGTTCTGCCTTTATCTGAACAACAGCCATATTAAGACACAAGACCTCTTGTTTAAATGATAGGAAATTACTGTTCTGTTACTGTGCTATTCTCTTAAGAGAAAAGTAACCCCAGGGAAATTTCCAGCTACCGTAGAGAAAGGAGAGTGGTACAATGCACTTCCTAAGCACAGGGACACACAGGAAGCAAGCTGCAGGGCAAACTGGAACTGCTGGCTGCAGCACTGGGTAAACACTGAGTAAACCCCCTGGTCCTGTGCCAGACCTGCTCATGCAAGCAGCTCACAGCCTTGTGCCTATAACGCAGGTGCTTTCAAAAGCTGAGCTGCAAAGCCACTCATGTCCTTGAACAACTGCACATGTGAAGTCTGGCTATCAATACGAAATGACAACAACAATAAGGAGACCCCTTGTAATCAGATCTCCTTCCTTACTTGGCTTGTGGGTGGTCACTTGCTCCTGTTCTTTCTCTCTGTTTATGGTTTGCTAGCTGACACCCTTCTAAAGTTGAGGTTTAGAGCATAAACCAGTTCATATTTGCAGTTTTATGAGCATTGAAATTCTTCAGCCTGAGCTGTCTTTTTTACTTGTGCATCATCAATATCCAGTCATTCATTAGCTACCTTAGGAAAAAACCGGTAGGAGCAGGCTTATAACTGGAAACAGCTTATTCAACTCCATGCAATGCACAATTAATGCAAAGAAAAGCCTGTTTTGGTGCCAGTAGGTACCAGCTCATGTCAGAAGTGCTTCTATATAACTCCTTAGATACCAAACCTAAGACTGAGACATTTCAAAGGCTTGACCTTTGTATGGCAACGAGCTAAGATTTTGAATCTTTACCTCTGGAAGAACAGCACATTGTTTTTTTCCAGCACATGTAATGACAAAAACTAGAAACATTTTACCAAACAATTGAACAGGAAGGAGGAAATCTGCATCTGTCACAGACAGTTTGGCCCTGCTCAGGCATGGAATACCCTTGGCCAAGAGCAAGCAGTTCCAAAGGTAATCCCCCTGCTCTGGGCAAACATGTTCCTAAGGCAAGTATCCATATAAACATACACCATCTTTGGAACACAACTTCTCTGCAGACATCTGTGCAGTCTGGTGAGCAAAGTGGGCAAAGGTCTAAGCAAGCGAGAAAAAACACCACTTTTTTTTTTTTTAATGTAACTAAACCCAGAAGTCATCTGCTGCCCCTGCAGATTCTGTTGTCTAATACCAACAGAGAAGACTGTACTGGATTCACTTTATATTTCAGGAAACATCTTCTCATCCTATTCTCACTGGTTACATTCCTCAATAGAACAAGCTGGACAGTCATTTCCTATTCTCATTTTCATGGAAATCAATTCACCTTATCATTTACTCACTCAGAGACAAACTCTGTCATATCCCCCCAGTGCCTGGATTATTTTGGAAGCGGTAGTATTTTTTTTAACACTAGTGTTTTAACTTTTATTGGATATTTTTGAGTACTGGCTTACCACTATTTCCTTTGTTTATCCAATGGTACTGCTGACAATAAGGAATGAACTGGAATTTCAAATAGCAAGTGTAATCAAAATTTAAGGCTACAAGGTAGAAAACGCAACTACTGCTCACTGAATAAATATACTCCTCTATCTTTCATCCTCAGCAAGAAAAGGACAAGCCACAGTCAGAATTAAGAGACAGCACCCAGAATAGTAGCTTAAATCTTTATTGTTTCCCTAGGGACAGATTCTGCAAGATGTTTCACAAATGAGTAAAGCTGCTTACACTAAACAGCCATAAAGCACAGACATGCAAGTGCACAGAGACAGGGCCAAAACCTGACATGTTGAAAATGGTTTGAAAAGTGTTAAGTTCTTCCTTCCACATACAGCAAACTTCTATTGGAAGTCATCAAGAATGTTTGAATAATTTCTGGGTCCTCAAATCTATCAAAAATCTAGCTGTCTAGCTGGGAATAACTTTATCTCAAATAACCCTGGGCATCCTGCCATTTACATATCCACTTCCCCCAATTGCAGCAAACTATTCCTTACCAGTTTGTAGATTTTTCTGCTTTCTCTGCCTAATAACTTGCTCCATCCCTGTGCTTGGCAACTGAACCTCACATACAACAAGAGTTGCAGTCAATATCATAATTCCTAGCTACATGTTCTGTTTTCCAGTCTGAATAACTGGGACTAATGTAGGACTCTGAAGATGTGTGTGTCATACATCAAATCCCAAGAAATTGTGATAATACTCAATTTTTTCTTAAAAAAGGCTTTTCATCACTTCTCTCTTTCTGTGCAAGTGCTCAGAGTAACCTCATGTTTAGGTTGGATGTCATTATTCAGCAGAGAATTTCTCCTCCTCTTAGAAGAGTCCAAACAATTTTATCTGGTCTACTTCCTTTAAGTTCAGATTGTTGAGTCTAGAGTTGTACTAAAATTGTTATGAAAAACAAAATAAGTTTATTCTGGACACACAGAAGGAAGCTGATTCCACTGTGTCCTGACTGAGGAAAAGACAGTCACCCATGTAATATGTGCTTCAAATTATACTAATTCCTTAGAACTGAGAAAGCATTAGAAGGCACAGAATAGAGCTTCAGTAGGTAAAGTGATGATAAAGTGTGGCAAATGGATGCAGAAATGTAGAAACGAGACAACCAAGATCAGGAACATCAACACAAGGCTTTAAAACTAATGTTTTTGTTAAAGCACTCACTCAATACAAGACTTGAGTCTTTCACAAGGCTGTTGCCAGGATCTCAGATTAGATTACACCACTTGGCTTTTATTTCCTAAACATCTTCCAGTTTTTCTCCAAGATTACTTTGGAATTAGCCCTTACTAGTATAAACATACTATTCTTTCCCAGCTATAAAACAAATTTCATTTGGACTCACAGGACAGGCGGACGGTAACTGACCTTTGGTCATAAGCACAGACCACAAGCAAATGTGTCCTTACCTGCTGCCATCCCTTGCAGGAAGAAATAAAAATAAAAAAACCCTTCCTAATGTAGTCATTCCATCAGTGAATCTTGGTTTGCTATTATAGGATGCAGCTCAAAGCAGCAAATTCTGGATCCTGTTTGCAGAGTCCTGTTTGACTTTCAGTTTAGAGCTCAAAGTTTTACTTCTTTTCTTTTCTATACAGAGAGCAGAACTCCCAAATATACAAATATAACATGTGTTTTCTTCCAAATTTGACAATGGGCATCTTGCAGAGTACTTGGTGCAAAAATAATGTTGATTTTTTTTAAAATAAGTTAAAAAAACCCAAATAATGGGATCTTCCTAGAAGCTGAAATTCACATGGAAATGAAGGGGGTTTTGCCTGCACCTCTCGGGAGCACTGACATTGCAAAACAAGATTTCTTCCCCTTAAAAATTAACATCTACACTTATATTCTGCAATACATTACAGGAAACTCCTCGGTTGTCTATTTAGCAGCTGGAGCAGCCAAGATGAAATAAACACAAAAATACTGGGTTTTAGGGTTAATTTTTGGTGATGCACTTAAAATGTATATACACAAGAATGCAAGGAGAACTTAATTTAGAGTTATGTTCCTGCTATCTGATGTTTAAATACAGTCTCACCTTCTACTCAAAGATGCAGACTGGGCAACTTCGCTCTCATAAGCAACATAGCAGCAGCTATGCTGCTAGTTTTCTGCAGTAGAAAACTAGCAGAAAAAAAGCAGTAGAAAGTAAGCAGTAGGGAAAAAAAACCCCAAGCCCTAAGATCTCAGAGGAGTGTACCATTGGGCAAGCAATCTTCTTAAATCACTGAGAAGTGAATGTTCCTCATCAACAGTAAACAGGAGCTCCAGTTTAAGTGGCCTCTCAATAGGCTGGATGGAAAAACAGAAACAGCCACCCATAAAGCAGCAGTAAATTTACAAGAGAAAAACAGCAGCCCACGGTGAACCTGGAATAATACACAGGGATAAATGCATCACCCGTGATGAGTTTAACAGTTAAGACAGCAGGTAAAGAACTCAGAAAACCCTAAACAATAAAATTACATGCCACTGTGTCTGTACTTTGTAATTCCCATGATTTCTAACAAGCTGTCTGCACGCCCTGGGCAGGGGACACTCATTCACCTGTCAAGGCTGATCTCTGAGGAGAAATATGAACACACCACAGAGCACATCATCCTCAGGCAACCATGGTCTCCTTCCTATGCTTTCTTGTAACAAAAAGCCTTTATAAAATGTACAGGTACAGTTATTGCACAAGGCACAATTTGTGTTTGTTTAGAAATGCTCAAGTCCGTATCTCTCACAGCAATTAATTCTGCTGACATCTGCAGCCAGACATCACCCTCTGAGTCAGTCACTGCTACATTAGATCAGTAAAGAACAAGCACAGAGGGGTAGGAAGTCAGTGTCTCAAATTTGCGCTAGGAAATGTCTGTATTTTTTTTAGTTGAGAAAACCAATACAACCATTGCATTATATTTTACCCTGATGGCATGTGAGGAGGAGGGATCTAACAAAACCCATGTTTAACCCCAACACAGATTCCCAGAGGTCAGTCCCAACCTCTTGGACTTAAGCTCTGAAGTGACAAGCCCCATTGCATGAACTACATCATTTAAGGTGCAAAGGACAACAAAGGTAAGATGAACATGACCAGAACAAAAAAACAAGAGACCAAAAACTGAAAACAATTGTTACCCAATTTGCCAACTAAACACTCTCCTGCACAAGACAACAGGCTTAGTCACCAGGAAGAAATTAGAAATTTTGCTCTTGAAGACTTGGATAAGGCAGTAAAAACTTACAAATAGCTTTTCTGGGTCAGCTTTCATTAGTGAGCAAAAGCAAGAGTGATGGAAACAAATTACTCTGTTCTGTATTAGCGAAGGATTATTTTGAAGAGTGATTCAAAAAGGAGCACTAAAATATCTTGAATTCATCCAATAGTTACTATGTCAAGACTGCTACTAACAGGACTTGCACAGTGCCTTAAAAATGGAGCATACCATTTCCCAGATTGTGGAAAACTCACCTTTTCTCAGACATTCTTCCAGGTGCAAGTATCCCTTCTAGCATTACTGCATCATCATGATACCAATTGTCACGGCCTGGGTGCCTGGAATATATGGCATTTGCACAAAACCCGGACCTCCCATCACCAACACATTGTATATCAGGGGAACCTCAGTCCTTCGGTAAATCCACAGATTATTTTCTTGCAGGCCTGCAATATCTATGTTCTGCAAGAATTTAAGTGTGATCCTGGAATATCCACCAGCACTTCCTTCAAGGACAGATGCAAGCAGGCTGCAGTGTCAGTGACTGAATAACATCCAGAATCTTACTACTGCAACAAATGTTTCCAGATAAGTTATCATTTCCTACCCCTCTGAATAGCTTACCCTGTCAGTGTGCCATCGACTGATATATCATGATGTATTAACATTACTGATTGGCATCTGCAGTGCACAATATTTATTTCATAGAAATCCTTCCAGGAGACTCACCATCTTTCTGTTAGTGCTATGATGCATTCTTATTACCCTAGCACTAAAAATGCTTTTATTAAGGCTGCTGTTGCTTTCTTTCATTTTGCTTTTTAAAGTTTTATTTTATTAGTGATATCAGTAAATGTCTGGACTTCTTTCAACCATACATTAAGGCATATCTCTGCAGTCAGTCTAGTTAGGCATCCAGGGGAAAAAATGGTCAAGAACTGTTCAGTGCCTCACCAAAATATGGATCACTTGGGACTTGGTTATCTACTGCTTTGGTTCCACTGTGGTCCTGACTAGAAGAAACTGAAATAAAAGTTCCAGTGGTTACAGCTCAGATGCCTTTTGCTAGTGGGCTGTTTGATTTCTAAGTCTCACTAGCAGTTCTTGCTGCTCTTCATCTTTAATGACTGATGCATTGTTTTGCAGTACTGTAAATCTGACCAGAGACTTACAGAATAAAGTCAAAAAGTGAGATCCATCTCATTGGAAAAGATGGGATGCAATCCCATTCCTATTTGTGGATTGCTGATCCCAATTAGTTTCATCACATTTTCATGGTAAGCTTGGTTACCACCCCTGGAGCGCTGGGAAGCTGAGCACTCAAATCTGCAGCAGTGTTTGCTATTCCTCAGCATGCATTTCATAGGAACTACAGGTAAGGAAAGCCTGAGGATCTCCCAATTACAGGCTTCAAATCCCCACAGGTGATTCAAGCAACAGATAGTTCTAGCAATAGATTAAGTGTTAACAGAAAACACGGCAGTCCAAAGTAAGTTCTCTCCCTTTCTTTTGGATGCATCCTGACGCATGACTGACAGATTTCCATCTCAAACAGTGGCATTTACTTCAAAATACTAGAGAGAGTTCTTGAGCCATTTGATTTTAATAGCAAAAGTCAGGCTTTTACCTTTAGAGTCAAAAAGCCTCATTTGCCACTCAGCACACTCCCTTTGGATCAAGCACAAATAGGAACCTCTTTCAGCTATCCTATACATAAAAGCTATTCTAGTAACTGTCCATTCTTCTCCCACATACAAGCTGTTTTCAAGGCCAGTCAATTGACTCCAGGTACTTCTGAGATGTATTTTATGCCTTCCAGGTGCTTAATAAAAACCTTTCAGCAGAAAAAAAGCCCTCAGCTAGCTCTTAGGTTTCTATTGCAATACCATTGTCATCTGTTCTTTTTCCCTTTAGAGCTCTCTATGGATACTCCCCTCTTCATCAAGACCTTTTACCCAAGAAGAACCCTGCCAACAAGAACAGGATTTTTACATTTGAACGTTTTAAAGCATCTGTATTCTGCTTGCCACAGAGGTCTATCTTAAGCCCCTGCTGTAATTTCCTCAACATGACACCAAATAGATGAAGTGAGTGGAGGTGATGCCATGAGCAGCGGCTATGTGAAATCAGAGAGTCAAATGAAGCAACATAACTGGATACCTAATCGTGGCAATAAAGGCTGCTGCACTCATCTCCACATGCCTCATTTAGTTTTATGAGTATTTTCCAGAACCTAATGTATGCCTGATGACCTGTGTACTCAAAGTTTTTAATTCCAGAGATTTTATCGAAGTGTCATGGCAAACGACCTCCTCCTCTAGGCAAGCAGCCTCAGAAACAGAACGGGTCACTTCTTGTAACAATGAGGTAATTAAGGCTATTTCTTCTAAAAGAAAAAACACTTTCCCTTCCTTAAGTACTCAGAATAATGCTTTAAAGCCACAAAAACAGTGGAGATTACTACTTCATGCAGTATAATCCAGGACTGATGACAAACAGACCCCTCATTTTTTGGCCCCCCAATTTCATTATGCAATTTAACCAGAGTGGGTGAATTTTGTATTAAATACATGTATAAAGGACTGACATACAGGTTATGTTGGGTTGTTGGGTTTTCTCTTCAATTTTATCTCATTTTTGCAGTACAAACTGCAGGCACTAAGGTTACTGTTTGCCCCTCACAAGCAAGCTACAACAGTCAACACTTGCTGCTCCCCAGCTTCTTTAGTGTTGTGGAAGAAAGCTCCTGTGGCAGACATCTAGATCCAAAAATGGCAAACCTGAGATCACACCTGGTATCTCCAAAATGAAGAAACTCACAGCTGCTCCCAGAAGGCCTTGGTCGTGCAGCTTTTCTCATTGTGAGGGAAGCTGACACCTCTTGGAAGACAGGAGCATTTCTAAGCCAATACACAATTCCAGCACTTAGACTTTACAGCAAAAGCTGAAAAACAAGGGAGTGATCTGGCAGAGACTCCCAGTGATTCACACCTGCCTCACACTGTGCATCGCTGTCTGTACCAGGTTTGGGTAAGGGATATGGTAAGGGATAAGAATGCCTACTAAATCCCATGAGCTAGCAAGTGAGACTAAACAACCAGATAAATAATACTAAGCAGAAATTACACTTCAGAAAGTACCTTCAGGTTTCCTTTCCTTATGTGTCTGACCACCTCTGCAACCTCGTGTGTCTCTTCCCATCCTCTATCTTTGCTACTAGAGATCTGTTTATCTCCATTTAGGGAGAAGCAGTTGTGAAAGACTTTTAGGCAGCAGCAAACAAACAAATTGTCCATGTACAAGGAGACCTGCAAGAAGCGTTTTCCATGCAAACGATGGCTGATAGAGGAAGTAGCATCACATGTCTCATCTACACCAAGCCTTTCACAGGAAATTCCAAGCACTAACAAGCTAAAAGCTTCTCATTTTAGTTCTTTTGCCTGGCAAGTCACTTCCCCCCTGCCCCGGGCTAGGATGTTACACTAAATGTCCGTGAGGATGTATTTTGTGAATCTCCGGGGTAAAACTTTTGCCATCAGCCAAAAATAAATGAGAGACTAGTCCCTGTAAGTGACAGAGGAGCTGTGTGATGATAATACTTACCGAGCCCTATTTCACCCAAGCTCCCATCACCCATCCAATTGTGATCAAACAATACAGACTGTGGAGCAGGAAGAAAATGTAATTGGTTACACAAGGAAAGAAACTTTCCAAGGAACCGGATCACACTGCATCTACCATTAAGACACAGTGGGATTCAAATCCTTTCAGAGAGGCTGCCAAAACCCTTGCCAGCTCTCAGCCAGAACCAAGCTGTCAAACACAGACCACGGCTTTGTAGCAACCCGAGCCTTCCTGCTTGCCAGGCCTTGGGGACCAGAAGCAACAGAAAATGCAATACTCTTGTGACTGGCTTCCCTGCCACTCCCAGCAAGTTGCTACACTGCTAACGTGGTAACAGAGCAGAAAAACTCAGGGTAGGAAAATGCATCCCAGACTGCAAAACCATTCCTACCTGATGCTTGCATACAAGTCATGCATAGTCGATCCTGTAACTGGAATATTTCAGGAAAACTGGATACTAAAAAAAAACCCCAAACAAAAAACCACAGTTACTTCTCCCCCTTCAAAAAAATTTTAATTGTGGTTTTGGGAACTTAGGGATACTGCAGTGGTAATGTCCCGTTAATTTCTTTTCTTCAACCTACCTGGCAAGTCTCAAAAATGAGACAAGATGTCATGAGGGGTATAAACAGAGAGCAGGATCCAGCCCAAAAAAAGCAATGAGCTAGGGGCCTTGAGATTTGAGTTCTAGTCCAAGTTTCTGCCAGCCAAGCAAATCTGGGAAACCCATGCTGCTATTCTATGTCTTTCTTCTTCCTCCCCCACTTCTAACACATCTGTTTCAACTTAAGCTCTCCAGGACAATGACTCTCTGTTGCTACAATGCCCATCATGTTGTGCTTCTATTAGGAAGCAACAAAAAACTTATATGCATAACATGACTATAGGATACCCAGGCTTAGTTCTCAAAGATTCTGGCACACAATTTTATTTTCTGTATTTTCCGCTGCAGGGAAACAGGATGAAGTCACTCACTCATTGCACTGGAAGCAAAGTAAAGAGGAATTTGGACTGAGAATCCCATCTCGACAGATCAGGCAACGCATCTTCAAGTAACTGTATAGAGCACAAGTAAATAATGCCTTGCCAACTTTTACCCAGACCATAAAAATCAGAGACAACTCATTTTTTTCCATATTTGGTGGTATGTAGATGGCCTGGAAAAGGGAAGTAAAAAGTAATGCAGTATTGCTCCCACTTTGTGGGGTAAACAGTCTCAAAAAAGCAAATGAGGAGTGGACTCAGTGACTAAAGTTCTTCAAAAAGCCTGTGAACCAGCTATATGCTGCAGGAAGGCAATAAAATCCCTACTAAAATACACCAGTGCTTCACTGACCTATCTGTGGGCATCTTCCTGCAGCAACACCCAGTATTATTAAAATGATACTGGCAAAAGGAATATAGGAAGGGACTCCCAAAGAGGAAATGGATATCCATGACCAATCAGGGTTTAGAGGAGAAAGCAGAATCATTGTACTACTGCTTGGTCAAATATGTACTGCTAGATAGGCCTAGTATCTCCCACCAAAATGCACTGCAATGTTGCTGCTTTAATACTACTTTAAAAATATTTTAAATCACTTTATCTATCACCCCGTCTCCAATGAACTCAAAGGTTAAGTGTTCTCACACACCACCTGCAGACCCTTCTCTGTACCAGGAAACATTTCCATTAATTACGCTGGACATGTGTCATCATCAGGATAAGAAATACAGGACTGGTAAAGAGAATAACTGAGAGGGTGAATGATAAGCTCTGGCTTCATATGATGAAGTAGCAAAGCAAAAACCTAATACAAGTGAATCACAGTTGATTTTAGTAAAATGTAATTACATTAATCAGTTGGACATTTCCTGGGGAAGAATAAGCAAACCAAACTACAGTGACATCACAGAGCATGAAAATCTTTTTAGCAGAATGAAAGAAGAGCTTTTTGTCCTCGCTTTACCTTTGTCACTCAAAGCTGAAAAGACAGCCATTAGCATTCACTTTACCAGGAACAGTCCACAGGAAAACTTCACCAGATCATAAGGCAAACTCACCAGGTCTTTACCTTACAATATACTGGTGCAGAATTTTAGCCTACGGTCTCATTTTACAAGTATTTTGTGGGTGCTCCTTGACGGTACAGGCTGAGACCTCAGTAATTCTGAGTTGTTTTTTTGAATATTATTGTCAAATAATAGCTGTTTATACTCTTTGGAGGCTGAAAGCAAGCATTTATTTTATATTGGCTGTTCACTTTTAATGGAAAACCCAAACATTTTGTGTCCGAGATCATCTATGACACATTTTGTTATGAGCATGGGCTGAGATGCAACCAGTGATAACTGTGACAGAATGCAATGGACAGGAAAGAGATGACCTGGATAGAAAAGTAAACAATGTAATTGACTTTTAAATAGATTGGTTTCTGAGAAGCTGTAATTGATTTCCTAATATGAGCAAGATGGCCAAAATTCAATATCCAATTCCATTTTATTTCCAGATTTTTTAGGAAGGATTGATTTGCTTTGGCTACTTTTACTCAGCAGCTTTCCTGTCAAATATAAAGGTTTTTATTTCACCGACAAGAACAGGATAGAAAGACTCCAGTGGTTTGAGGCGGTTGAGGGGTTGGGATTTTTTGGAGGTGTTTGTCAAGCCCAGGGAAAAAACATTACTGTAATATCAGACAATAAATCCTGAGAGATTTCTAAATATATTTCAAGGCCAGATTTTCAATTTCCATGAAGCGTATAAACTAAACTAGAAACGGGGAGTTTTTAGTGACATGATAAAGCACTCAGACATGGTCTGGTGGTTTACAATGTCACCTGGACCCTTTCAGTGTTTGTTTTTTTTCCCTCCACACCTCTCTTCAGTCTTTTCTCTGTAGATCTCATTTTTCTTTCCCAAAACTACAAATCTGCTGCATTAAAGCAGCGATCCCAGGAAACCATGTAAGTCACTGATACAACTTACCTATCTACAGCCTCTCAAAATTTTAATCACACACCATTTTCTCTAAGACTCAAAATTTCCCAAGTTTTCTTACCCTCCTTTCATCAAACCCAATATTCCCAGGCCAGTCTGAGATGTTCAGGGCAGTTGTTTCCTGCCTTTTTCCACACAACTCACGTTTCCAGTGAGTAATATCACTTCTCTAAGTATTTTACCATTTATGCCTTGTGAAATAAATCCAGTGATCAACAAAAAGGACAAGAGCACTGAAATGGACCTAAGTGAAAACCTATGCCTCGATGATGAGGTGTATTGATGAAAACAATAATTGTTGTCTAAAATACAGTTATTTCTATTCAGGCTATCCCCACAAGGGGCCATACCAAACTTCACCATTTGAACAAGTCCAAACAACAAGGAATCCTGGATCAAAGCAGCCATGCCATAGCCTCAAGCACATTTCCAACACTTAATTGATATTTCTGAACCTGTAACAAAAATAAAATACATTATTTTCCAGCATGTCAAGCAAAGCCAGCTGTTTGCTTCATCAAGACAGGTCACAACTAGTTAACATTCAGCTGCCAAGCATGAACACGTTTGACAATTATTTCAGTGGTACAAACTGTGCACAAGTCTCCCATTCCTGTGATAAAGTACAGAATGCCTCATTAAATGAGAACACACACCGGTGACAATTACAGCCTGAGGTGCTGAAAAACCTCACACTGGAGTTTCCCTTTCTATCACTAGAAATAGGCTGCACCAAGCTCCACACATAACTAAATTTTTCAGATCCATAAATTGAGCAAATTACTGGTGTGTAAGGGCATATAAATTCAACCACACACAAGTCAAAAAAACTATAATTAACTCCTAAGCAAATAAAGAACATGTCATTTTCATTTGGCATCCTTTTATTTATATTTTCATGATTCTTTGTACAATTTACAATTGCAGACCGTTCTGTGTACCTCAGCTTTGTCACGAGACATAACACATTACTCGATCACAACCTCCTGTTTATGTTGCCAATGGTGAACTAGTTAAAGCACAAATCTAAGATTTGACAGTGGGGACTGATGACAGCTCTGTCATTGTTGTCAAGCTATAAAGTTTGACAACAGTTTGCAGCAGAGTGAAATTAAGTAGAGAGTGACTTCCCTCTGTGCTATTCCATTGTTCATTTTCCTCTGGACTATCCCTCTCTGTTTCTTACCCTTCTACAATTTCCTCAGGACATGATAGAAAGACATAGTACGTACTTAAATAGCTCCTGCAATTATTTCACAACCAGGAGAATCGAAAAATAAGAGAAAGGCTGAATCCATGCTGCTGAGCTTCTCTTGGTGGTGGTGTTCTTTTTAAATGGAATCTTGCCCTACAATAGCATCTGTGTTTCATCTCCCCTTGCTCAACTTCTTTGAAGTGTGGCTTTCCTTTGGGAATTTTTTTGCTTAGAATATAGTAATACAGTGGGAGCACTAGCATGAAGACATGTTCCTTGCAAGAACTTAGTTTGTTGGAAAAAAGCACTGGAGTATATTTTATGCTCCTGCAAACCATTGGGATCACAGCACTATAGGAGCTGGTCCAAAGCTGACCACAAGGTAATAATTAGCATCTCACAGCAACTTTACAAAGCATGAAATTAAAATTTGGATAACAAAGAGGAAAGATTGGAAGCAGTCCACTGTGCAGAGTCTGGAAATATCTGAATCAAATCATGGTGTTGCTCCATGGTCTCTAAATTCTTGGGAATTGCAGCATTTCAATGATGCTTTTANTTTTTTTTTTTTTTGTAACTTTCAACTGCACTATGAAGGAGTGAATGTGAAAACTACAGCATGAGAGAGTTCTGGTAATTTGTATTGTCCCAGAACCATAACAAATTTCCAGACTTCTTTGTGATCAAACCCACAGCAACTGTAATTGTCCTTAGAGCAACCATCTAAGTGCTAACTTTTCAAAAATTCATCCATACCCATCACCATATCATGTTTTTCTCTGTGGCAACACCCAAAACAAAATAAAAATTCTTGTAAGGTTTCTGCCAACTATTTTTCATTTCTTCAGAAGCATTATAACAATTTTTTTTCTTCAGCTGAGTGAACTAAGCCACAAGGGCTGAAATGTTCAAGTCCACACACAAAAAAAGAAAAACATTTCATGATTAAAAGAAACCAGACTTGGTTCTTTGTTATAACTTCTAGTCACTACTCTACTTTATCCCTTTAATTATTTGGTATTTCTTCATCTAAGCCTGTTAGAGAAGCTAAGCTAGATGTAGCACACTTAATTAAAGCTGAGCTTCAGCATTAAGCCCTTTTCTATCTGGAAATTGCTATTATGAGACTCTTGTTGGCCAAATAAGAATGCAAATGTTCTCTTATGACAGAGCTGGTGATGAGCTAAGAAATATCCCTCTCATTAAAGGTGCAGCCATCTCACTTGGCTTTTCAGGTCATTGAAATCACTTGAGGGGAACTTCCTCCAGAAAGAATAGCCCTAGATTTACAGTGACTAAAGAGAAGCTGATGCTTTAAGTGTTGAAAGGAGGTGTGCAAATATTAGATGATTGTAAATCCGCTTAAGAAAGTGTAAGGCTGTCAAGGCCAACTGTTGCAAGGCATTACTCATTTATACAACCTAACAGCTCTGCATTCCTCCTGAATGCTATAGCCACTCTGTCAACACAGGCAGTGTATTCTTTTGCTACAGACACACAGAAATGTCAGCTTTCAAAGCCAATACAAATGCAGCCATGATTCTTCGGTAAAAACTTCATTTCCCTGGTTTTGGGCTTTGGGAAATAGGAAGCAGTTATTTCCTAGACAGGTATATTGCTCTCTTAGCCACATGCCACCCTGGGATGATGTACAAACAAGCAAAATGCTTACAACAAACTGTAAGACAACACATACATTCTGTGCCACATGCTAAAACACTGCTCTGCCCAGCAGTTCTGCCCTCACTCTAAAATGGATTAAAGAATTCAGTGCATCATGCAGACTTTCAGATAAGCTTCTGTGTCATGACGAGCAGTACATGTAAAATGCCATTCTTAAAATAAAATAAAAGCATATGTTATAGCAATGCAATTATGTTCTGGACATAATTTGGTTGTCCATTTACTCAAGGACAATGAGTTCATCATCCTGTTCACTCTGAACATCCAGTGCTGCTTGAAGAAAATGAAAACAGGATCTTGGAGTCCAGGGCTGCTGTGCAACAGGAACAGTATGCAAGCTCTGCTCTGACAAGCACCAAAGTATGGCTGTTGTGATCAGGAAGACCATTTGACAAAGCTTTTCACTGAGGAGCCAAAAACTCATATTTCTCATAGCATTGACAGCAATTTAAAAGGTGGCCTTAGCTAGGATGAAAATCCAGTACTCAGAGTTCCATACAAATTGTTATTTGTTAAATGCAAAAAAATCTTTCTTCTGCAGACACTCCTCCCCACTTTTTTCCTTACAACAATGATCTAATATTTCAGACATCAATGAGAAATGTTTCCATCTATTCTTCATCTCTATGTTTCTAGATCCATCATTACCATCTTATTTGGAGTTCTTCTGTAAGGGATCTCTACCACATTTAAGCTCCTCTAAAGGCACAGTACCCTTCACCTTTAATTAGTATAGATTCCAACAATGAAAATTGCCTTATCAGTGGGACCACAGCAGTAAGCCTGTTCCAATAGCTGATTTTAGGAGTTTACTTAGAACATAATTTTATGTAGCTTTAATAAGCCTTTATAACCTAAAATAACCTAAGAACCTTGCAGTCTGCATGATGTGATCTCGGCTGTTGATGTCCTTGATGTTAGGACTCTCCATTTTCTTTCCTCTTCCAACTTCAAGCAATGTTTAATTGAAAATTAAAGTTAATTTTCCTCCCAGCTCAAAGTCCCTTACCAAAAAAAAGTAAACTTATTCCTTCTTTACCATTTTCCAAGAAACAGACAACGCTGGCAAGATTCCGACAAAATCTTTTTCATTTATTATGTGCTCTGTCTTCGCTTTCACAGGTATTAGCAATACAATAGCTCAAGTTATGTCCACACCTTCCAGGTGGTGAAGAAAAAACCCATTCAATGGCCATGGTTTCCTTTACAGGCAATAATTGCACTAACGTGCTACAATTTGTGTTTGCTAATCAGACAACTCAATGCACACATTCACATCAACACACAGATTCTGAGCCATTTATTGCAGAGCTCTCCTAGTTACATTTGAAGCTACTCCTGTAGATAAATCACTCCTTTGTATTAAAAAGAATATACAGACAAGAATCTGCAAGATCAGCCTCCAGGCCTCTTGTTTGTATCAGCAGCAATATTTCACCAGTGTTACTCAGCATTACTCAGCCTTGCACAGGGCCCCTGCAATAGGTGAATTTCCCTACTGGCTGACACATGTAATTTTTATGATCCACTTCTTCTACAGCACAAAAGCCTCCCTCCATCAGTACCATCACACAGAGCACCTCCAGAGCTCTGCTTTTAAGGGCTGATACTGAAGCCTGGTAGTTCAGCCAAGCTGCTGGCACATGTATGAGTGCAGTAGTGCATCTGCTTGACCTCACCAACAGAATCCATCCGCTGGCCATTTTGAGCTGAGTGTCTTCAGAAAGGTCAGACAGACCAGGAAACTCACAGAAAAGGAGCAGGGCTACAAAACATACCTTAAACTGTGCTCTGCAAGAGCAGCATTCAATGATCATCTGTGTAAAATTTTGGAAATTCTCTTTTTACCTGTATTTAGTATTAACTCCACTGCAATTTTCACGTAAGAAAACTGACAAAACACCAACATCAGGCCACAGCCTGAACTGCTTCATAGAGGTCTCCAAAGAGGTAAAGGTTTACCTCAGCTTTAAAGAAAGAGAAGGGTAAACCAAATCTTTTTAAAAGAACCTAGAGTTCAAACATTACTTCTGAAAGCCTCGCTAGCTCACGACACACTGACATTAGTTTTCCTCAGTAATTAGTAGCACCTTTGTGCCTCAGCAAGCTGGAGGCCAGATCATCCACAGTTGTGAAAAGATGTAGTAAAACACAGATATTCACTCAAGTATGTTGAATTGTATTCTTCTGATTTATCCTTTATGAAGTGCCACGCTGAGTCTGGTATTTGCACAAGCAAATAGCTTTAGGTAGACCTGCATCATGGATACTTAAGCTGCTCATTCCATTTTGTTTTCAAAATTACTTGTCCCATCCCTATTACAGAAATCATCAGTCCTCTTGTATTCATGCTAATCTTTAGATTAAATCTATATAATAAAGCAGGCAGAAGTAACTCGCTGAAAAATTGAAGCTTAAAACGTAAATAATGTTTCAGAGCATGGTTGAAAATCATCTGAGCTGACCCTGGAAGCTTCTAAGGAACTACTCAATGCTATGTCTAACCATAATTAGGAATTTCCTGCAATCTCTAGTATGGTCCATGAGAAAAATTAGGAGATACTGGAAAAAGGGTCAGCAAATTGCTGGTGAAAAAAATACCATCTTGCACAAGAACTATATTAACAGTCGAATACAGTGAAAACAACATAGAGCTGGAACATTTATTAAGGCATACTGAGAAGAAAAACTAAGCAACATCCAGTCATGACTAAACTATTTCATCTGAGAGGAAATACTTACCAACAAAATTGTTCTAAAAGAAAATAGACCAACTGGCAATACTTGAAGACAAGATAGACATGAACAAGTATAACTAGACAAATTTCTGAGACCCAGCAGGTGTGTCTGCTACCCACAGGAGTGTTTTAAATTTGGTCAAAAGTATGTTTTAAAAGTTGTTTTACTCAAACATTTGCGGAGCCTGCATCCTGGGAGTTCAGACTGGACATCAGGAAAATATTCTGAGAGAGGAGTCCAGTGACAAAGTGAGTGGTCAGTGGAGCAGGCTCCCCAGAGAAGTGGTCATGGCACCAAGCCTGACAGAGTTCAGGGAGTGTCTGGACCACGCTCTTAGTCATATGGTTTAGCTTTAAATAATCCTGTGTGAGGAGCAGGGAATTGGACTTGATGATCCTTATGGGACCCTTCCAACCTGAGATATTCCATGACTATTACAGGCCTGGTCTGGCCCCACCAACTACTGTTTGTCCTTCATCCAAAGCATAAAGACAAAAAGCAGCAGCTTCACTAGTTAGAACAATTTCAGAATAAGCTTTTTTCCTCAACATTGTCTACATTAGTAGTCTGACTTTTTCCATCTTACTTCACCACATACACAGAAAATGGTTGCTACTTTGGAGTTAATGAGGGTTACAAGTTACTGCATCCCACAGCACCAAAGTACTAGCACAAAATACAAGGTATGTAAAGCACTGGTTCTTCAGGTGAGGAAAAATGTGTATTTCAAGCACAGATTTTCACTGATGAACCTGCATCTTGAACTGATTGCACAAGACCAGAGAGGTGTCCAGTGTTTCTTGTCCTGTTTAATATCTTTAATGATGATCTGGGTGAGGGGATTGAGTCTACTATTAGCAAATTTGGAGATGACACCAAGCTGGCTGGGAGAGGCTATCTGCTGGAGGGTAGAAAGGCTTTGCAGAGGGATCTGGACATGCTGGGTCAATGGGCTGAGGCCAACAGCACGAGGTTACACAAGACCAAGTGCCACATTGCAGGTGGGCACAACAACTCCAGGCAGCATCACAGTCTGAGGGATGAGTGGCTGGAAAATGATCCAGTGGAAAAGGACCCGGAGGTGCTGATTGACAGCAGCTGAACATGACCCAGCTGTGTCCAGGTAGCCAAGACGGGCAACAGCACCCTGGCCTGTTTCAGAAATAGTGTGGCCAGCAGGACCAGGACAGTGATTGTCCCCCTGTACTGGGCACTGGTGATGCCACATCTGGAGTGCTAGGTCCACTTCTGGGCCTCTCATTTCAGGAAGGAAAAACTGAGGTTGTGGAGCAGGTCCAGAGACAGGCAACAAAGCAGCCATTCAGCCAGACTCAGAGTCTTTTTCACCCTTCCACATTTGCTGTCTTCTCTATGAATGCTGGCTTGCCTGTCCAGTTGTGATTATCCTCTCACAGAACATGGCCCTCATGTCTCTGCCTACAGTGAATGCAAGTGTCTGATAAAGGAGCACAACTGCACCACGACAGTCACTTAACAGGAGTGTTTTAGCAGCAGGAGGCTGCGCTGAGGCTGCACTCCAGCAGGCTGATTGCAAAACCTCCAAGGCAATAGTAACTCAACTCTGATAGCCAGAACATTGCTGGAATTGCAGTAGTATTTCATCTTTGAAAGGAGTTGTTCATTATCTTGCTCAATGATCTCATCTCAGGATCCATCACTCGTTTGTTCAGTTGTTTTTCTTTTTACTGCAGTATCTGGAGCTTAAATCATGGACTGTTTTAGAAAGGGCAGTCTTGACTGAGCCAAACTGCAGAGGCATAGGAGCAAGATGGAAGAGTTAAGTTCAGTCAGAGCTACTTCAGTTTATCAGAGTGGGAAGGTAGCAAAAAAAGACTTTAACTGCACACAACAGGCTCCCCTTGGCAGGTGCTTGTGCTCCCAAAGGCGAGACAGCTGACCTAAATCAGGCATAAACTCAAGCAGCCTCTCCTTAACCTTTTTCTCAGTTAAACTCTTACACAAAATCGACTTTCAGACCTGAAGCACCCGCATCAAATCAGACATCCCAATACTCTCCAGGTATAAGAACAGAAAGAACACGGTGCAGAAGGCAAAGGGTCACAAATAAAGCTGTAAGAGGCCCAAAATTTGCATTTCTACTCTTGAAAAACTTCTCCTGCATCTCCTAACCAAGCAGCCCTCAGGTACTGGAGCACACAACTCAGGAATGTTCTCTGGGTGTGCCAATATGGGACAATATTCATGCTCTACTTAATCCAGGGAAACAGTTGACCTATAGTTAGACTAAATACTAATCTGCAACCTGAGTTATACTGCGATCCCAGAGTCTTCTCAGTTTCTGAAACAGCTTAGAAAGGATATGAGGAGCACTACTACATTCTTTCTAATAGGGAGGCAGACTTTGCAAATATACATCACTGTCATCAAGTAACCCTGAGTTTTAAGCAGTTAAGATGTACACTTGGGCTCATCACAAACTAGGTAGAATATTTCTTTTCTGTTTTCCAATTACTGGAGTTGCTTTACCTTTACACAACAGAAATGTATTGTCGTGGTTCATACATTGAAGAAAGGACTCTTGACAATAAATCAGAAGGCTAGATATGATTTACTAAAATGACTCTCTAATTCTAGTATTTTTCTATATCTGCTCAGCAGAGAGCATTCTCCATGCTCTTGCTGCTGCTTCTTCTAAGCAATGTCCCGAATGCTTACAATATCAGAAAGATTACAGTCTTTCAGCTCTTTCTCCCACTCTCAAGGAGGAGAGCCGAGGAATTCTAAAATGTCTTTGAAGAACACCAGATATATTTGTTTACAGAAAACTTATACAAAGTAAAAAAACAACAAAAAATATTCTCCCATGAAAAAATAATCAAAAAGCTTACACACAGAAAAACTTCTATGTTCATAACAACAGAAATGTACCCAGGTTTTTTTCATTAGACTTTTAATATAGTCCTTTTCCCTGTACAAACGGAATATAAGAAATGATCAGAACACCTCAGAGGTGTAAATCCTTTTAGAAATGAAAACTGGTATTTTGTGTCCTAACTACCATTTTTGGATTTTAAAATTGCACATTATTTTGACATTCTAAAATAAATATGTCTAAGTGGGATCTGAAATCCCATTAAAACCTCTACAGGCTAAATGCCAGCAAAGTTTAACACTGGAGAAATCTGCTGCAGCAATATAATCTCTACATCAGCAGAACTGAATAGGTTTGCTGATAAAACACACGCAACTACACAGATGTCCTTTACTACAGAAAACGTTTAACCCTATTTCCATTACACAGAAGTTTACCTGCCAGGGAATCCAGCACAGGAAATATATTTAATTATATTATAGTATACAAAAGATATTTCATTTTATATATATCATTTTTGTTGGGTTTTCTTATTGTAGCACATACACATAAATAAAGGGACAGGGAAATAACTTACATGCTCATAAAATACTCTCAAGTCTGCATAGTAAATGGAAGAAAACATGATTACTATTTCATTCAAAGCAATCAGACATGCTACTAGAAAGTACAATGAAGAAACTGACTGCAGAAAATAAATCAGGAAATTTCTTCAGAGAGCAATAGTTGCTAAATACCATTAATTGGTGCTGTACATTTCCTATGGAGCTCTTTTTAAAGACACATTTACTTAGTAACTAGGACTGATGACACTCCTGCTTCCAAGCAATTCAGCTGACCTTACTGCCCCACTCTTTCTTTTTGTGGGAAAAGTTAATCTGAGTCCTCTTGCTTGGCACCCACAGGAAGGGCAGTAAGCCCTGGAAGGAGAGCACAGTAAACACCAGCTGATACATTTTCATGTGTGTGCATAGAAAGAACCAGCAATTCTTAAGACTTCTGTGTGACAAAGGCAGTCTAGAGTGCTATTTCTCATTGAATGTATGATTTTTTTTTTAATTGAGCTGAGTCATAGATGGTCAAATATGAAATGCTGGCTTTTTAACCTTTGATTTGTCTGAATCATAACAGGAAAAATAAATATATGATAAAACTAGTAAGGAATTTGTCTCTTCAGTTTCGCAAAGAAACAGTTTCCCACAATAAAACTGATACTCCAGTTCTAAGCTTCTGAGCAAGACATTCTTCTAATGCTCCGTATCCATCGGTACCATAAACCAGAAGCTTCTAAGTTAATTTCATTTCTTTTAATGTCTTTTCTTCATCTGGAAAATTTAATGCTTCAACATGCTGTTCTTTTAAATGAGAAAAGGGCTTTATTATTACAGCCAAGGGGAGGGTTATTGCTGCTTTAACCAGTAAGTTAGAGTTTCATCCTGGCTCCTGCCTCAGTGTTTGGTGAACAAGAAATCTGAAAAATCAGAGCTGATAATATCCATTTCCCAAATTATGAAAACAGGTATACTTTCTATTTATTTTAATGGATGGCACTAAGCCATGTCATACCTAAGGCTCAGACAGCTTTGTATCAAAGACAACGGGTTTTGGGTTAGTTTCATTGCTTTTATTCTAAAAGTACTGGAAAACTTACTTTAGTTTTTGTTTGTTTTGCTTTTAATTTAATTATTTAATTATTGGTGGCTGCTACCTCCAGGGTACATCTTCCAAAACACTTTATTTTATTAATACAAAGATTAAAAAACTTCTTTTTCATCTTTGTTTTCATTAAATTACAAGCTAAAATGTGTCCAGAACTCTTGTGATCTGATCCTGGCGCAGACAGAGCTTTATAGTGGCTCAGCACAAACTTTTGCCTTCTGCAAGCTCTTTAAACTCAATTTTTGTTTTTCACCTGCCTCTTGGAGGCTCCCCCTGCCTGTTCAAGTTCACAGCACCTTCCTTGCAGACAGCCCCAGTTAACCCAGGCTTCTGAGGCAGCCTAAGAATGGGTGCAAGTGGAAGAAAAATTGCAAGACAGCAACCACACTGAATCAAGTTTGTTAGAGCTGAGTATGAGCTCTATTATACAATAAAGAAAACCAGGAACAGCTGCAAACACCACACTGACAAAACAAACAAGAACGTAGATAAATTGTTCCAGCTTTACCATTGTGTGACACAGGGAGTTTTGATCTTCGCTTACACAAGATCAGTGTGCCTAAATCCACTTAGGATCAGTTTAAACCACATCAGTTTGAACCAAATTCCAGCTGGTGCCATAAATAGACATGAAGTGTGCCTGTTTTCTTCTGTCACATGGCTCATACTACTGAAATAACAAACTTCGTTTGCAGTCTTGACTTTCTGCTTCTGTCACTGTGCCAGACAGGTATCCCCCCCAAAAAAAGTTATGTCAAGGAAGCATGCAGTGAAAGACCCAGCAAGATTATTCTTCACTAATTATATATTAATATTTTAGTTTAGCTTTGTGGTAACACTTGATAATCAAAGATCTCAACTGTAGGTAGGAGTAAAATTAGGTGAGCTGTCAAGTTTATTTTTTAAATATTTAACTTGGTAGCCCACATACTGGGCTGATATATCAGGAAGGAAAATTTCTGCTTCCTTTCATCACCAATGTGTTAATATCACTGTGGAGAAGCAGCTGGTCAAATACAGAGCTCAAAGTCAAATTTCTGCCTGTTTTATAAAATCCATGTGCCTGGAATCAGACAACCAGCATCATCAACAAATAAAACCACAAAAACCCTCCAAACAAAGAGCAACCCACAAAGCCAAAACAAAAAATAGAAGAGACACGCACAATACATATAAAAGTAATTCCAGGTGTTCTCACAGTTTCCTGAAACACCATCTTTGTACCTTCCTCCCTCACAAAAAAGGGTGCTTACCAATTTACCTGTATTTTGACCTATCCCAAAACCATCCACTTATGATCACATCAGTCATGCAAAAAAAGGTGTGTAAACTGTGAAACTTTTCAGTGTCTGAAGATAGAGCTGCCTGTTGTTTGCAACATCCTGTGTACACACAGGGAATGGGGAGAGGAAAAAACTGTAAGGGAAGCACATAACATGAAGGCTGTTATGAAAGAGCACTGCATTAATATGCTGATAATCTGGCCCAGGATAGCCCTTTAAGGGATTTTGATACACCTTGACTAAAGGAAAAGTTGATCAAGAGAGAATAAATTATTTTCAGTGTTACCAGAGAGACTTTTTTTCCAACAATGCTACAGAGATCTAACAGTATGGTTAGGGCAAACAGAATATTGTAAAGAAACTACCAAAAATTTTACAATATACTGAGCCAAAAATATTACATGACTGTGTTTTAAGGCACTGCTAGACACAGTACTTGAGCTGTTTACTGAGCAGTCCACAAGCAGCCTACTCAGATATTTGATTTTATCGACGCAGGCCACCCACATCTGACCTAGTAAAAGTGCACATGTGCAACAAGAATTCCCCCAAAACAGTGCATCTTTTTTTATCTAATCCGACCTTTAGCAAACAAAACCTCTTCTTTTCTGTCATGTTCATACAGAAAGAAATGCAGTACATAATTTCACGGAAAGTACACTGGAAACATTTCTGTATCACTGAGCATGGCATTAAGTCAACACAAGAATTTCTTCTGAGACTTGTCAATACGTCAGCATTTCTTTTAGTTCCAAGTTTATGGAAGAATTCAAACACAAAATGTTCACTCATCACACATGTACCTAGTGGGTTTCAGTCTGGCAAGGCAGACCTGAGACTCCCTGAGAAAAAATGAAAGGACAAAGAGTTGCTCATTATAGGAGGTGCTGGACAACACATGCTGACAATTACTGTACCATCTGAAAATGTATATTTTGCTTATATTTCCCTTAGAGCAGAGGCAGGATGACAAATAACAGAATCTGTGCTTCATCTTTTTTTCTTTTTCCAAAACCTACAATTTATTAATAGAAAAACACTTGCAGGCAAACTGTAAGGTTTCAGAACAGGGAGAGCAGGAAGAAATAGAGCCTAAAGCAGCAAAAAATAATAAGTGAAAAAAAAGTTTCAATGCAGTGAACAAATCTCCATCAACCACCAGAGAACCACCACCATGTTCCAGTTTGATTTAGAAACCATAGCCTGCACTGACTGAGCAATTTGGTTTATACTTTCAACTTATTCCTCATTTGGGGATCCAGTTCTCATGTCTCAAGTCAAACACGAGTACTTAGGAGAGAATAAACTCTTGGCATAAAATGAAGATATGATGTTTCTATATACAGTACTAAAAGGAAATTTCTCTCCTAGAGACAGAAAAAGTGAAAAACAGTTCTACTGCAAAAGTATTGCAGCACTACACTATTCTCATGCTTCTCATCAGTCAACAGATCTCACCAGAGACACCAGGGAAATGGAGAGCAGTGGGATGTAAGGCCTTCCATCAGATACAGCAACGCCTACAGGACCAGGTCATGAGGAAACTGAGCTCTGCTGTGGCCAGCATTGTGTTTATGGGACACCTACAGAGAAAATCAGTTTTGATTACTGTAGAGTAATTACCAGCCAAGATACCTTCCTTCCCTCAGAACGGTTCAGACACATACTATCAGAAGACAGGAAACTTACCCAAGGATAAAAAAAAAAAAAAATTCACATTGCAAATGAGATCATATTCAACATTAAAGAATGAACAGCATGAACAGCCTTTTGTGAATTAGGTAGCATGCTACAACTGTGCCTCCAAGCAAACTGGGCAGCAGAAGATGCTGTATGATAAGCAACTAATAAAAAGCACCCAGCACGAGTGCTGAAAGATTGCATCACCTTGTTCATGCAGTGACTCTTTACTTCTGTATACACCTAGACACCTTGGTTTGCTCATCTCTCTAGATTTTTTTATGACCTAATGATTGTCTCAAGCCATGTGAAAGTGCAACAAAGGGGGGACATCCATCAGCGACTTCTTTGTTAAGCACAGCAAAGCATCCATAGTGACTCACCACACTCATCCATTTTTCTCTACCTGAATAAAAACATGCCACTAAAATAGGAAATTTCAAGTTTCAAAGGTGCTAAGTATAAAGTCTTAAGAGGCCATGAAAAATGCTGTCACTATTCATTTTTGTATTTCACATGACTTACTCCTCTGTCTCCATGATTTCACATTGTAGCTTTTCAACAACTAATCCTGCAACCACATTTGAATTGTAGAGAAACAAGATAGGTCTAATAGCATATTAAGTAGCAATGGCACCTCATTTCCCATATGAATGATACTTTCTCCTGCCTATTAATATTCGTTATATCAAGTCTGTTTACCAAACAGCTAAAAAGTTCAGTTCAAATGTTAGGGAGAAGGATGTTACAGTCCACATTTTATTAGCAGACAGTGTGCAGTGGTGGAGTAAGCCTTTTGTAGGAAGAATGGCAGGCTGTATCCTTAGTTATCTAGTTGGATAGCACAGTGATGACTGATGAAAGCTTTTCTCCTTGCATCCTACAGGTTGTTTCCAGGGCAGTTAATGTCTGGCTATAATGTTAGCCCCCAATAAACATCTCATTATTTTGCTCAGTTCTGCTCAACAATCCCCTTTCAAAAACAATCACCCAACCCCACCAAAATGTATTGGAGTTTTCTGTTTTCTGGTTTTGTATGTCTCACACTACGTAATTCATTCAGATCATGACCAAGGGATTTAGTGTTGAGGTCAAACATAAGTTACGGAAGAAAAAAAAATCTTATGCTGAGAAAAACTACTTCTTGACATGTACTTAACTTTTAATGCAGCATGCACTTGGAAGCCATGAGAGAGTTAAACCTGCCCCAGACCTTGCCAGCTGCTCTGTGCACTTCTGAAACAACCTTGGGAAGGAGCTAGCAACAATCTGTGTCCCAGCTCCCAGAATGCCAGACATTCACACATTACAGCAACAGATGCTCAATTACAGCACTGCAGCTTTCTGTACTGGCACTTGAATTTGTTCCCAGCCACCATCCCCACTGACTTCCTACGGACCTCAGATCAAAAACAAAGCAGGAGAAACTTCATTCGGGATCCCAGACAAAATGCAGCTTTCCCTCAATATGATGTTACTTGACCAACCAAAACCAAAAGCACACCAGAGTTCAGCTACAGTCACAGTATCACACGATGACAGTGTCATTAAGACAGTGCTTACATGAGTCAAATTCGCACATAACAACTGAACCTGGCAGAACTCTTTCCATCCCAAGAAACCAGCATCAAATTTTCCCTGCTACTTAATCATCACAAAACAAGATGTGATTGGCCCATACAAAACAAAGAAGCATATCCTGGTTGTTCAAACAGGTCACGAGGTTTCCTCAGATATTGTTGAAAAAGATAACCCTTAGCTTCAGCTTCACTCCCAAGAATCTTGGAAAATATAGTGCTATTTATCAATACCCCAGACAATTGGGTGAAGTTTGTATTTCTGCAGACCTGTGTCATGACTGATACTGAAATTTTTTTTTTCTGCATTATGATGGGACTTCAAAGTAAAATCTTCCCAAGCACATGGAACAGTCTCCACATCAGTGTTTGCCAAAAGATGATACTCATGGGAAAATATTTTTTTATGCTCAACTAGGAATGTTCAAACAAGTTCATTCCTATAACTGTATGAAAATTATGACACAGAGCAAAAGCATGAGAATGAATGCAAACGAACCCTGTGAACTGACACTTGAAATAATGTACAAATAACTGGTATAAAGAACTCAGATACTAATTAATAAAGGAACAGCAACGCTTGAATTTTTTGCCAAAACCTGCATAAGACACTTAACCTAGAGCTGGTTATGTAACCTGAAATACCCTAGCCTTAAATCTCCTTCCTTTCTATAACCTGCTCTTAACTACAGTAAAAAGTTATCTGTACCTGAACAACACTATACATAATTTATTATTCTTTGTTTCAGAATTTATATCGCTTGCAAGCAAACAGACCTGGAACTCAAGCCAAAAAACAAGTCCCTGAACTGGTATACAGCAGTTTGCAATGCACAACATACAGTGGTCAAGCAATTTTTGCATTAGCACAGTCAAAAAAAAGCTCTGAGCTTTAGAGTGCTCCCATGACATCTGATGTGGAAGTCTTCAGGCAGAAGATGAAGGGTGGGAGAAGGACCAGCAAACAGTGGGTGGCAGCCACCTCCAGTCCTCCAGCTCTTCACTTGATGAGCTCACCAGCCAAAAGTCCTATAAACCATCTCCCAACTAGGTCCCAAGAGGTACCCTCTGATTTGTGGATAGTTTTTTTATGGGTCCTCTGGGTATCCAGACAGAGGTCATCTCTGTGGTCACTGTGTCATGCAGCTATTCCAGGAAGCTGGAACAACTGAAAACATATTTGGTCAGAGAAGTGTCAGGAGGCTGAGCTGTTTCATTCACGGGCCTGACAAGTCCATGTGAGGGGATTTTGTGGCCTTTTGTCTCCTCTGTTCTTTTCTTCTGTCCTGGCAGGTGTCATTAATAATCCTTTTGTGGATTTCACTTGGTCTGACCTCTGTTTAGGAGCGAGACCACAGTAAATCCTCTTGAAGGACCAGAGAAAAGCCTGGGTGTTATTCCAACACCAGCTCTGCCTGCTTCTGAGAGAACCTTCAGAGTTAGAACATTTGAGAGGGTGTATGGGAACACTTACAACAGTGCTCCTTTGATAGGTGTTTCTTAGTAGCCAGTTACCATATTGAAGGAAATAATCCTTGCAATCCCTGTTTAGAATAGGACATGTGCGCACACAAACAGATCAGGGGTTTTTTCGGTCCTGTCACCAGGATATCAAGTGGCAGCAAAAACAGCACAAAATGTTCTGCCCCATAAAAATCTCAGATCTTAATGAAACAGTTAATGAAAAATAACAGTTGCCAGGGAGCCAGCTTTCCTGTGTTCTGGGAAAGGAAACACGGATTTGATGTGCCAGAGGTCTCATATTCCACCAAAAACAAACAGCTTCAAGGGTTAAAGTCAGCAGAAGACAGATGTGCTGCCTTTTCCCAACAGCCACATCAGACTCTGCCAAGTCTGCTTGAGACCACAGTGAGAACTGTCTGGAAGTCAGCTGAGGCAGCCTATGCATCTCTTGCATAGCACAGGTTTGGAAACATTCATCCTTCCTTCAACAGCTGCCTTCAGAAGGTCTTCAAGGAATAATTTGGAATACAGAGGCAGTTGGACAATGAAACCCTCAGATCACGACTATAAGTATTTCCATTCCCCACTGCTATTTTAGCTAAGGGCCAATCATGCCATCCTTACACATACTATTCAATCCACTTGCATTAACTACTCAGAAAACATATT
Organism: Leptocoma aspasia; assembly: GCA_013399835.1. Taxonomy (NCBI): domain Eukaryota; kingdom Metazoa; phylum Chordata; class Aves; order Passeriformes; family Nectariniidae; genus Leptocoma; species Leptocoma aspasia. Next base: position 2,460,521 of record VXAX01004289.1, on the reverse strand, counting down.
ATTAATGAATTAACTTTTCAAAAGCTCATTTAGCTCCTAATTCCATGGCTTTCAGTAAGATGCCCAGCTGTCATACATCTCAGAGCCTGTATCTCAAGTGGACAGAACCACGTGCCTCCCAGGTCTCTGCTGGCAAAGTTTCTGCACCTGATGCCTTTTTCAACCTAGAAATGAAACAACACGCACTTTCAAGGTAATATTAGTATAGGAGGTAATATAGAAGCTGGTCTTCATTGGAGAGGCAGTTATGGAGAAATGTCCACAGAAGTCCACCTCCCACAGAGGCACACACAGTTTTTACAAGTTTAGTAAATTAGCAAAATTGTCAAAAACCACCAATTCAGAGCACAAGAGGTGATGTAGTCAGAAGTGAGAGGAAAGCTCACGTCTTTACAAACAATTCAATGGGTGAAGGTGCGGGGGCTAACGTCTTGGAAATGGGTCTTAACTAAGCCTCTACTAACTTAGGGCAGCAGGTTTGTTGCAGAGCCCAGGCTGCACATCTACGAGTACGTGGAGTCCTGTCACCCTGATTTGCAGCCTTCTTCTTGTTTTCATTTCTGTGATGGAGTTCCTCACGCTGGTTTTATGTAAACACAGCACACGTTTTGCTAGCTATCTTTTTGTTTTCATTCCTTTCTCCTGGGCAAAGAAGGTTTAATAGACCTTTTCCTTGACAAGTGTGGTTGGAGAGGTAAGTAACCTCATCCTCCAATCCACGGTCGTTCCCAAAACCCTATATAACACTAAGTATAAAATAAACATTTTCTTTTTCTCTACCTAAAGGAGCAGTGTCTGTGTGTTCTTATCATACTCTAGTACGACAGAGTCCCACATGTCCTTCATCGCCCCCAACCTCTCCCTCATCCTCAGGCCCTCCACAGCTGCCGAGATCATGGGGATGGGCAGGAGGCCTGACCTCGCTGCCAGCCTGCAACATCCTCCTGCTGGGGGTCCAGCTCTGGATGCTGTCTGGTTTCTCCTCCACCTCCATCCTGCCCCACACCAGCTTCATCTACCACAGCAACATGGGCCGGTCCCTGCCGCCGGATTTGAAGAGAAAAGCGGAGCAGCTCATGGCGGCCAAGTGCACGCTGGCAGCCAGGGTGGACAGCTTCCATGAGAGCCAGGATGGGAAGGCAGGCTATGAGCTGAGGGAGGAGATGCAGCACGAGTTCTACAGGTGGCAGGAGCCCGCCCTGGTGAAGCCACTGGCAGCGCTGCTGGACGGGCTGAGGGAGAAGAGGGGACCCGGCGGCACCGGAAGATGAAGGAACGCTTGGGGCTGATGGAGATCTGCAAAGAGGCCAACAGGATGAGCTTTGGGGAGATCCAGGAGGACGCCTACCAGGAGGACGCCTACCAGGAGGACCTCGGGTTCAGCCTGGGCCACCTGGGCAAGGCCAGCGGTAGCCGCGTGCACCAGACCCAGGTCAATGAGGCCACCAAGGCCCAGATCAGCAAAACCCTGCAGAGGACCCTGCAGAAGCAGTGTCATCTACAGGGGCAAATCCATGATCCGAGACCGCAGCTCGGGCATGGCCTCGAGCGTGGCCTTCACCCCCCTGCAGGGCTTGGGGATTGTGAACCTGCAGGCAGCAGAGAACAAAGTGCCTGAGGCCAACCAGAAATATTTCTCCAGCATGGCTGAGCTTCTCAAGGTCAAGGGGAACAACAATGGCGTCCCCACTCCACTGACCCAACTGGAATTCCCCAAATCCCACCCTGCGACCCCCAAATTCCTGACAACTCCCCCCCCAGTGTCACTTTTCCAAACTTTCTATAAATACTGGAATTTGTGGTTGGAGCGTCTTGGGGCAGTTTTGGGGTTGAGGGGGAGGTCAGGGGGTCCTGGAAGGATTTTGGATGGTCCTGGATGGATTTTGGGAGTCCCGAGGGAAAAAAATAAATTAAAAAAAAATATAGACTACAGAGTTACAAATGTATGTGTAAAGAATGCAGAGAATATATAAAACAAAAAAAGGCAAAAATCTATAGGCATCACACAGACATAGTACTTTGATATTTAAGAAGTTACCATGGTAACAACCTGCACTGCAGCCCAGAATGAAGCAGGCCTTGCTATCAGTCCTCTGCTAGAACTACTGGAGCCTGACTTTTTATTCCTTACAGTACATCAGGGCTAAAATTTCAGCACAAAAAGCAGACAAAAAACCCCTGGCCACTAAGTAGTACATTTAATGAGCAAATAACCGTATGCAGAACTGTTAGTTTTCCTGGGCATTCAATTCAATTCTTATGCAAGAAACTTAAAACAAGAGCAACATTGTATTAAGCAGTACACAGGTCTCATTTCTCAAGTTGTTGTTTTTGTTTTTTTAATATCTAAAAAACAAAAAATTGTCTCCTTGTAATTTGTAAGAGACCTCTCCATCCCCTTGAAATCCATCAGCTGTGGCACCATGAATTCTGGAGCACCTGCGTGTGTTTTGTTTGTTAACACAAGCCCTGTTTATTTTCTGTCACTCAAAGCAGGCAGCTGCTCACACACTCTGCACCAGTGAGCCCTGGCTCACTTGTTCCTTACCTCTCCCACTTTAATCCCAGAAGAGGGCTGATGTGCAAGATACTAACCTTATCTTCTAAAGGAAGGTGTGGAAATACAAACATGTTCCATAACAGCAGCTTGGGAAGAATTGCTTGACAGAAGGAGCAAATTCCTGTCTGCTTTGCTGTATCACTTCAGGCAAGCTCTGGTAATTTTGCCCACAAAAAGCTGAAAGACACCTCCTCTGACATCTTCACCTGTGCCTGGCACAAGCTGCTAAACAAGCCTTCATAACATGAAAAGGCTTCTCAGTCATTACTGACCTAAAAGGTTATGAGTAACATCAGATCTAAAAATGCCCACCAAGTTTTCTTTCCACTTCAGCCTTCTTCCATGTTCTACCTAATGATGCAATATAATGGTAAATACCAACTCTGCAGTCATGGATTAAGAAAAACAAAAAGGAATTTATCCATTTTCTCAATGCCTTTTTTTTTTTTAATAATCAGCTCAAAAGACACCTTATCTTCTGGCTCTGTATCAAAAGCAATAAGTAATTGAGAAAGCTAAAAGGATAATTCATTTCAGCCAATGCCAGAAATTTCTGTATCCATCACAAAATTCAAATATGACTGAAGCAAAAGACCAGCAAAGTAGAAGTTATGCTGTAGAGACACATACCTTCATAGCCCATTAAGTACAACTGTCATTGTTGCATTTAGTGAAAAAAGTGTAATGGTTCTGCTTACTGGGGAATTCTGTAATTCTAAATTTCATTTGAACCATTCTTCCAGCTCCTTCAGCTGCCAGTCCTTGTGGGTTTTGTTATGCAGGCCCTAGGAATACACAGATGAGCTGCAATAGCTGGGATCCAATTTCACTTTCTGCCTTATCTTATGGATCTACAAACACTTAATGTTGACCTTCAGAAAATTAATCCAGATCACACCCTTTGAAACACAGCATGATGCTTCCTGCAGTTTGCTTTTGTGGGGAACTTCTGCACAAGTCCAGGTGTTCAGCTGCATGTTTCCTCCCAACATCTAGGGCACTGGAAACATCAGACCAGATACCTTGAAGACTATTAGTAACAGAATGAGGAAGCGAGAACAAACAAAACAGCAGTAAATATGCTCAGCTGGCTCCAGTTTTCTCATCTTACCCCTGCCTAACTTGCATTTTGTTCCACCTCTCTCATGCCATAAAGTCAATTTCCTTGCATGCACACTTTCTGTTCATAATTTGGAGTCAATGCAGAAGTTACTCACAATTAGGAATTTAATTTTTCTGAAGATATTAACACCTTTTTATTTGAAAATAAAATTCTACATGTCCCAAGTTTCGCTTAAAAAATGTTTACAAATCATTCCACAAGGTTTTTCTTTGGAAATCACAGTAACTTGGCTGTGTACATATACCTTCTCCCACTGTTTATATCAAGGTTTGTGACAACTTTCTGCTGCTTTCCTAAGAAAAGTAAAGCTCATCTATTTCCAAAAAAAAAAGCTGTCTATTGACATCTAAAAACCAAGTAGCTGAAGAGCACTTGTGACATCATGCTTTATCTTGCAGCTGGCTACTACAAAATGTTCCCAAATACTCAACTTTAACATACCAATTTAATACCAAAGGCAACAAGCTTATAAATAACATTTTGAAGACCAAGATTTTGAAGGGACCACGATGGAGCTAATCCAGAGAAGGGCAACAGACCTGGGGAAGGGTCAAGAGGGCAAGTCCTGAGAGGAGAAGCTCAGGGGGCTGGGGTTGTTTAGCCTGCAGAAGAGGAGGCTCAGGGGACACCTTATCACTCCCTACAACGGCCTGAAAGGAGGGTGTAGGAAGGTGGGGGTCAGTGTCTTCTCCAAGGCAACCAGCAACAGGATGAGAGGAAATGGTCTGAAGCTGGGCCAGGGGAGGTTCAGGAAGAATTTTTTCACCCAAAGGGTGATTGGGCATTGGAATGGGCTGCCCAGGGAGTGGTGGAGTGTTTTGAGAAACAGCTGAGTATGGCACCCAGTGCTGTGGTTTAGTTGGCAGGGTGGTTTTTGGTCAATGGTTGTGCTTGATCCTGGAGATCTTTTCCAACCTTAACAATTCTATGAAGTCACAAAATGAACGAAGAGAAACCGATAATTCTTGTGTGCCAGTGCTGCCAGAGCAGCTTTAACTGAACCCTGCCATAGTCAGATACTGCTTATATTAATTGCAATTAACGTTATATTAATTAGAAGCTCTCTGCCAAAGCAGAGCTCATAGCAAGAGGCATTGATGCAGAAATGGACAGCCCCATGCTGTGTTCTGTAAAGTTAAGTGCTTTCTTTTGCCAAGCTAAGAATCAAATTCAACCCTCAACACTAACATTCTTACAAATAGCTTGGTCCCTTAACAGGAAACATGTTAATTATTTACACTTTTTTATTGCATTATTTTACCAAGTCTGTTAAAAATACAAACCTTAACCTCCATCCTACCTCACTTGGAGAAGCATTAGGGATGTACAAGTATTATCTTGTCCTTCTCAGTTATTTTAAATCAACACACAGACCCCTGACTTGCACTCAGCATCACAGACAGTCTTTCATGCAGCAGGCACACAACTGCAAACTCTCAGAAGCTTTCATTTGTCTGCCTGTACTGTTCTCAAACCCTAGCAGAACAGAAGGAAAACTGTCGATACGATACGGGAACATCACTGTTGTACTTGTCCAGTAATAGTGGCACATAGCAGATGACAGAATGGCTTCTAATTTTAGGTTAATGGAATTCCAATGTATTTTAAATTCAACACCACAGTGAACTTGTGTATACTTGATGCTTCTGTAAGCTAAACTAAACAAAGGCCCCTCAACTCATCCTTTTCAGGACAAAAATCGTTGTTAAAACACACTATCTCCTGCCAGCACTCGAAAAAGAAACAATTTAAACTCTCTCTAATACCTACACATGTTGCAAGTGAGGCAAAAGACCCATCACTAGTTTTAAACTCTGGAGTTAAAGCCAAGTGATAGATCAAGTTAAGCAAGCTGCAATCCAGTATTAAGGGAATTTTAAGTCCATGAGGAGAATTTTCAGGTAAAAAGGCATCAACTCCAGAGCAAGCTTTGCTGGTATGGTTTTAGCTGAGCTTGCCTTTCAAAGCCATACATATAAAAAGCCACTTTTGTCAAATCAAGTGTTGCACCTGCTTTTATGCACATATTTTAACAGGACTGTCAGTGAAGTAGATACTGAAAGCATGCAAGTTTAAAACTGGAGACCAGTTAAATGTGGCATGAATCAGGCTATGGTAAATCACAACAGTGCTTAATAGGCTCTTTCATGCAGGCACAGAATCTTACCAAAGCAGCCTGTTTTTACAGGTAATGCTATAAAGCCTAGAATTCCTCAACATATTTTATAGCCCAGAACAGGAAATTAATTATTATGAGTTTCTGTAAAGAAGGACAGCATTTCTGAGTCCCTTTTTTTTTCTTGCACAGCTGAACAAAAATCTTCTCCACCTGTAGCAAAATGATGATCTTTCAACCTCACATAGATGCTTACAGAGGGAATGGTTACAGCCTGCTCAAAACAGCAGAGGGATGAGCTGGAAGAGATCTCTGGAGATAATCTGGTCCAATGCCCCTGTTTAACATAGGTCATCTACAACAGGCTGCCTGGGACCAGGTTCATATGGGGTTTGAATAGCTCAAGAATGGAGATTTCAGTGTCTCTTTGAGAAACCTCTGATCCTTCTTGATCACTTTCACAAGAGAAAGATTTCTTATCTATTGCCTTTTGCCCTTTCACTGATGTAAGGCAGAGCAATGTGGCTCTGTCACCTTTAGTGCCTGTAAATGATGCCATTTTCTGTTACTCAGAAGACAGCCCATAAAACCTAAGTTGAATTACCTAAATAAAAAAAACCAGTTAAATTTGAAGTCAAGCTCGGTAAGGAAGCTTGTAGATTAAAAACCCATCTGAATAAAAGATGATTCAACCTCTGGAAGCCTCTGGTCCCACAATCTTTGCACAGGCAAGTGAGCAGCACTTGCAGCCTCTTTTCATGATTGACTCAGTTGATACAAGGACATGTACAATTGCTAGAAACAGGCATAAATGGAGCAGCAGGTGTGAAAACAGCCAAGTCCCAAAATTCTGATTTAGCCTTGAAACAAATGTGACCTTAGTGAATTCACAGGGGAAGGCAGTCTGCCTCACAGGCTATCCAGGCCACACAGAATTATTTTTTTTTCAAACTTTCTTGTACTATAAACTTGAACAGTCTTTACTTAGACACACTACTAGAACTAACCACTACTCTGATCTGAAGACATGATAAACTTGAGATGGCTGTGCTCAATTAGCAGCTTCCGTACTCGACTGCTAAATCCAAATCCTTCCCTCAAAAAAGACAGTAAAAGCTTTTTTTTTAAAAAATAAAGAGACTAAAATGGGCATATTCAATCAGTTTAAGCCATGCTCATATTCATCACGTACAATTATTTTACCATACCACTAAAAAAAATTAAAAGATAAATGACTTAATGCAGAGAACTACAACACAAGAAGCATTGTTTTTCCTGATTAAATGGCAAGACTAAAAAGACTAAACTCACAACATCTTCTCACACACTTACCAGATGCTACCTGCAGGTAAATTCACACAGAATCCTGCACCTTGAGCATTTAAAACTAGACTCAGTAAGCTCAAGAACACATTAACTAATACTCATTTCTGTTCTGGCAAAGGGAAGGACATGATAGGATGAAAGGATTAGATATAAACTCCATTAAAGCACCTAATTATGTTAATGTTTTCCTGCAGATGTTATGACTGTGTAGGACAGGTAGCTACCTAAATAAGCTTAACCTCAATGTTCTTAGCAACTTCTAACAAATATCCTTCTCTCTGCCCTGCTGAGTAGTTTCTTCTTCCCTCTAAGATAATTAGTAATTCCTACTGGGGAGAACATTTCTTTGCCTATTTTCACATTTTTAAAGAAAACATTACTCCCTTAATCGTACTCTAATATTTTTCATACTTCTTTAATTTGGTACCTGTAATACCAAGTTGGTTATTTATTTCAGCAAATCTAGGATTTTAACGGTACCCTTGCTTGAATACAGAGCAAATACAGCCTACAGGACCTACCTGCACTGGAAGTTCTGCCTTTTATCCTGAATGTGACTTGGAAAGAACAGACATTTCCATAGATCTCAGAGCAGCAGCCATCCAGCAAGGACTCAGGAAAGAAGTCCATGAAAGCCAATTATGTAACTAAGACAGAAAGATGAGTTGAACTCAGGTACTTGTAAAATTCATTACTGGAAATTCTGCCTTTGCCTCAGTACAGCTTGAAGATTAAAAGCATAAAAGCCAAGTTATTTTTTAGATAACAGGTTTATTTCCTTCTTCCCTACCCTCCCTGTCCCTCCACTTTAAAGCAAGTAAGACTAGCTTTCATTTGTGAGCAGCTGGGTGGAACCACTGAACTGAGATCACATGCCCACTGGGATTTTAAGTGACTTCCATTTAGTCCAGACAGCCTTGTAACACAGTGCCCTTGGTGCTCACTCTTAGATGGTTCACGTATGACTTTTTGGAGTTAACAGAACCATCAAAAGTATCAGTGTGAAGGAAAAGTCAGGGCCAAAAAATTAAACTGGACAGAAACATGAGATCCATTCCAAGAATGATTAAAGGAGAAGTTGGTGTCTGCTATTTGCTGAACAGCCAAGTCTCAGACTTCAGTGCCCCTGAAATGCAGGATATGAAATCCAGACTGAGTCTCATAGTTTGGAACCTCAGCCCAACACCAAAACAGCATGCCAGAGAGCAAGGTGAAAATAATCACACACACTTGACTGAAATGCAATTTACCCATAACATTTCTGCTAAAAATGTTCAGATATTATTTAAAAATTGATAGAAAACCACCTTCCTTAGGCCAGCTCTCATTTAAATAGTGTATCTTCAGGTTTTTTTACTAATTCATGCCATTTATGCTGATAACCATTACAAGCACAAACTGTTAAAGTGACAAGCTCTTTCAGGCTAAGTCAGAATCTGCACACTTCAGGGGATGTCTGCAATTCACTTGTCAGTGCCCTGCACCCCAAAGCAGACAACTGAAGCAATTACTGATTACATATTGCTGATAATCTTGCAAGACTTTTTTTTTTTCCCTCCTGTTGCCCACTTCCATCAGGACAATTATATTCCACCTTTAGGTGCATCAAAATGTTTCAAACTGCTAATTTGCTGAAGCTTTAGCTGTAGAATTGACTTTATCAGCTTAATATCCAGGGCTTTGGTATTTTGGTCTAGCAGAAAGCTCCATTTTCTGACTCCCACTTGTTGCACGGAATGAGCTACAAGATATCCGAAGTAGTCTCTCATTTTGCCCCGAGGGTGACCCCAAGCTCTGTTCTCTGCTGTGAGAAATATCGACTGTCACATAGACAAAACCTCAGGGATCTGGCTTCCCTTGCTGTCCCTGTGCCAAGCTCTCACCCACAGGAATATCAGTTTTGCAGGCACTTGGTGGGGCTGGCTGGCTCAGGTTCCTCCAACAAGTTCTCCTGGGCTGTGTTGTTTCTTGGGCTGTGAAGTTGAAGGGCTCCCTTCCCCTTTTTGCTGGAGAGATTGCTTTCTCTCCAAAAGCCCTTCTGTAATCTCCCAGGCCTGATCTACCCAAGCAGCAAGGGGTGAAGAGAACATGGAGAGGCAGTTTTTCCATCTCCAGTCCTGCTTCTGCCTGGAGACACTTTGATTGCTGTGTGGGGTTGCTGTACTGTACACCCTAAATGCCTCCTCTTCTGCTGCCTGGAGTAGCTGGAGGACAAAAATACTGTGGTCCCCATTCTTCACATTCACTTCCAACCCCAAAACATTTGCTCCAGCTTGCTGTCCAGACATCATCCCCAAGGCAGTTCCCAGCCCTCCTCTTTTTTTCTGATCCTTGTTCTACTGTCTTAAATTTCCATGTTGTTTCTTCCCAGAAATCTCCCCTTTGATCTACTTTTGATCCAGCAGAAAAAAAAATGGTGGGAAAACAAGATGCACTGAAAAGCTGCATTTATCACAGAAACATTCCATGAAGTCTAGTAATTTAAAACATGGAGAGACATCTCAGCTAGAACTATCACGAGATAGTTTTGTGGCACTAACACATACACACTCTGTTTCTAGTGAACTTTTGTAAACACAGCTACTCCACCCTCCCTTCTTTTTAGGGGAGAAATTCAAAAGGATTGCCAGCACATGCTCACTCCAATCTTGTTCAGAGCAAAAGACAAAAGTCTTTTGTTCAGGTTCAGAAGTCATTTATTGCTCCCCTATGATGACAAAAACTTCATAGAGTTAGGCTAAATGGAAAGGTTTTGTTGGTATTAGCAATAGGCTGTTTTATACATCCATATGAATTTGTGCTATTAAAAGCAATCATGGAATTTCCATGGTAAGTATACCTTAAGGAGACTCATCATGCCCAAAAAAAGAAAGTTCCATTACCAGCAAAAATTGAAACTAAACTTGTTTATGCTGCATTTTAGTGTACCACACTCCCTTTCACTTTTGCAATCCTCCCTTATGTTATACAACCTTATTTTATTTTGTCATCACTTTATCTTCTTTGTTTTTCACTTCCCATCTCGCAGCACCAAATCATAAGCATAATTTCTGGTGAGAAGCTGCACTGCATTTTAATTGAAAATAGAAAAATCTTTGTTTAAAACCAAGATATTTCTTTTATAATAATGGCATGGTATGAGCTGTGATCTACAGGGTCTTTCCCAGCCTAAGTGATTCTACAATAGTCTGGAACTAACCTTAAAAAAATCACAGCTTTTACTTATCAGTCTTAAGAAACCCACACCTCTATTGTCCACATTACCGCTCTTCTATGAATAAACTCAGTATTTCACTTCAATGGCTGCCTGTCCCAAAGTTTCTCCCAAAGTGATAAATTTAATTTGTTTTTTCAAAAGGAGCAGAGCTGCTGAAGGTCTCTTTTCACAATATTCACAGAGCAAAACAAGACCTTGTTATTACAGTAGCACTCCTTGAGGCCCTAAAGACGACGTGCCAGCCTCTCCCTTATCATAACCTCCATTTCTCAGAGGTTAATAACTGATTTATCACTCTGCAGCTACACAGAACAATCCACAAAGCCTCCACCAGGGAGAAGGCCCACAGGATACAGCTGGGTCTTTCCCAATTAAAATGAATCCCAATTAAAATTAATTTCTTCAAGCAAACAAGTCTAGTAATATTACAAGGTTAAGATAATTTTCAAGACATCAAGGAAAATAAAATTGTCACTTAATAAATTCATAAAATGCTGTACTGAGTAAAACTGCGTTTTTAGCTGTAGGTAAGCTCCAAATTAATTTTTGTCTTTAAACTGTTTGGAGCAGGGTTTTTTTACCTGTTTTCTAACTATGAAGAGAAAGGCTTCTGTCCTCACAGAAATTGCACACTTGAACTTTATTACACTCTTGCATTTCAGCAGTCTTCACAGTCCAAACCATTCAAATATTGCAGTTAATATGTGACAATTTCAATTTAAAAGATGTGTTGCAATTCTAGAAGTACTTCAAACTCATAATCTAAAAATATTTGCTTAATTATAATGCTCCAGTCCAAATATTACAGCAGAAGGTCATAACCAGCTCCATTTACTTCCAGCACGTACGGAAGATTTGCTACAGCTAGGGGTACTCTAGCTTCTCATGCGCTCTTAAAAATATATTTAAAGATCTTATTTCACATACTGTTTTCTAGAACTAAATCTTTCACTTCTCAATCTACATCCTTTGCTCTTCTGTGTGACCCTGTTAAAGTACAAAGGCCCCAGCCCCCCAAAGCTACTGATCGCTTTCTGGCAGGAGCATTGAATATATATTAACTTTATTTAATATATATTAACTTTACATTAATGAATGTACTGCTTTGTGCAAAGCAGATGTCCAGTTCTGATGCCTGAGCACAAAGGTCCCTCAAATTCCACATGCCTACCTGAACACATGCTTTTAGAGGATGAATAAAAATTTATATTGGGCAAGTCTGAACTCTCACATAAATGTTAGACACACAACAATTGCACTTCCCCTGCAAACAGCTCAGTTGTGATTCAGCACTTATAACACCTAACTGATATGATAACTAATTTTCCATGTAGGTCAAAGACTTAACAGAGACCCTCTAGCCAAGCTGGGGCTTTAAGGACATTTAAATCCTGGAGTTCTGCTTCTTGGGATTTCCTCCTGCTGATATGAGCATTGCACAGGCACTATGGAGATTCAAATGTAGCTAAATACCCGCCACACTAAATTCACACTAAATCCACTTTTCTCATACTTCATGCATTTGTGAAAACCTAAGAACTGATTATCAGCAAAACAGACCAGCCCTCCCCCCACCGACTTGCCTACTGCAGGAAATGTGTAATTGTAGGATGATGCTTGATTTCTCACTGCCATTCCTCAAAGGCACACATGAAACCTCTCAGAGCTCAGTGGGACTTGCAGCCTCTCACTGGCCATCTTCCATGTAACTCCACATTCTGCTGTGTGAAAAACAAGAAGGCATTAAACACTTGCCTTGCTATGTGAACTAGACAATAGCTGCATTTGTCATCAATGAAATAATCTATAACTTAACTATGAAGTCAACTGTTTACTGCAAAAAGCACAGTTAATGGCTTGCATCTTTCTAGCTACGACATCAATGTAAGTGTCTAAAACTCCACTGCTTCCCTGGGCAGCCTGTTCCAATGCCTGACCACCCTTTCAGCAAAGACAGTTTTCCCAATATCCAATCTAAACCCCCTCTGGTGCAGCTTGAGGCCACTTCCTCTCATCCTGTCACTTGTTACCTGGGAGAAATGACTGACTCCCTTCTTGCTACAGCCTCCTTTCAGGGAGTTGTAGACTAGCATTAAAGTTTCTCCTCAAAGCTCAGTTCTGGTTAACCAGAGAAATTGAATTTTAAGAATGGTATAGAAATTACTCAACTCCAACTGAACAGGCTCAGTACCAGCGAAAAAGTAAACAAAAACTCACGTATTTAGGAAGCAGAGATATTGAAAAGACATTTATCAGGTACCTGCTAGTCTTCTTCAATTTGTAAAGTGATGGAAGGAAAGAAAAACTGTAGATGAGAAAAACACCAAATATTCTATTGCAGCAACAAGCTGTGAGCCACGGCAAGAAAAGGATGAGCTCATCTTTAACAGCACCAGATTTTTCCATCCAGCATGTGCCACTTGGGCACATCACATGTCAGCTAAGATCACAGCAGTGCAACACAGCACAGTACACATTTGCACAGGCCTTCTTCACTCGTCACAAATGAGTCATCCACTGCAAATCACAACCAAAGAACTGGTTATTTTCACCTCAAAGAGGCAAACTTTGTTACTTTCCAAGAACAAAGGTTTAAGTAGGATCTTCAGCTGATGGAACTGTTGCAAGGTTAGTCAGCATGTCCACAGTTATCTGTGCTTCACTACTATACAGTAGCATCTTACGTATCGGTGTAAGGAAACTCTGATTAATTAAAACATCCCAAGTAACTGCTTATTCAATTGTAAATTTGAAATTAGGACACAGCTTAGCAGACTGTTCATCAACACCAGAACTAACAGTGCCACAGAAATACTGATAGAATAATGTTGTTATTTTCTCCTGCTTAGCTACCTGTAAACTACCTGTTTATCATACACACATATTTAATTATGTCTCCCAAAAGAAGCTTAATACCAACATATAAAATGCATGCCCACTGTAAACAAAGCAGCCACAGAACTCTTCCCAAGGGGGCACACTGTCCTCATCCAGCTCTGTGCTGTGAAATTTTCTTCAGCTGCTCCATTGCCCTCAGCCCTGTCTGCCCACCCCATGGCACAAAGGTCCTGCCACAACCCAGCCAGAGCACAGTTTTGAACTGCAGCTCTGAGGTTTCCATTTGGGATGTATTGACCTCTGACTATTTACTGCAAAACCTGTTTTCCTTCTAACAAGAAATTGCATGACTCCAAGTTTGGGATCTGCCACTGCATGTCGCATTTCTTTAAATCTTTGATAACTTTCTCTTAATTGTGAAGTTAGAGAAATCTCTGGAAAATTCAGTAAGAAGCAACAGATGAGAAGGAACTCGCCTTTCTATATTCTTTAACAGAAAAAAAAAAAAGCTTAAACTTATTTGAGCTTATTACTGGCACAGTACTAAGAGGCAAGAGGCATTTTTGCATAGTTTCCAAAACTCACACATCTTGGGGAACTTGGCATGACTCCTTTGAAAACAAGCCTTGCTCTCCAGTCACCTTTGACAGAGATGGGGTTCACTGCATCCTCACACTTCGCTGGAGGTGTAGGAGCAAGCTGAGACTGGGCAAAACCTGGCCACAGCAAGTTTACAGAGGAAGCAGATTAAAGAATATGATCTATAGACCATAAAGTGTAGGAAGCACCTTAAGATCATGCTTCATTGGAGGCTTGTTCCAAAGCAAGTAAACTCCATCAAGATCAATAAGCCCTTGAAGTGGATTCCACACAATTCATAAAAGAAAAAAATATATATATAAGTCCTTTCAAAGAGAAGAATAGTGAACCAGGACAAAGAGGGAGAGGCTGCAGATAAGTGAGTGCAGCCAGAGGTAACATAAAAGGCTGCACTCAAGATACAGAAGTCTACTGAAGCATCTCAAAGTGCCATTGCTCCATATATTGTAGAAACCATTCTTTTTGTTCTTCCTCTCTCTTATTATTTCTTGAGTCAAAGCCAGGCGCTCCCTGAGCAGATCTCCCATTTCAGAACTGCTACACTCAGATGAATAATAGATACCAACTCTGAAAGGAAATAATTTGAAACTTCAAATTGTCTTTAGCACCCCAGCAAAGCCTTTATTGCCTGTTGTCTCCACAAGTGAATGTAGCCTGCTGCACAGAAAAATGTGTATTCTCCTGTTTCCAGGAGAAAGCTTCTCCCCAAGACAAAACAGAATCAGTGGTGACCTTTACTTTGCAGAGGCCAGAAACTGAGCACAGATCTGATATTTCCACAGATGGCACTTTCAAGTGAGGATTATGACAACAACAGTTGTGGGACTGAAAACAATTTATTTTTCTTGCTCCTATTTATGCCATGTTCTCCCCCACAGATGTGGAAGTGTTGTGCGTTTACCCAAGCTGGCAATTAAATAGGACACAGCCGCTCACTCCTCCTCAAGAATTCCCAGAGGGGTTGGAGGCCCTCTCCTCCTCCTAGCATGGGGTGGACCAGAGCAGAAAGGATTAGAGAAGGCAGACAGTGGCTCTCCCTATTTTCCAGGTAGCAGAACTGAGACAAGCTTGGGCCACAACTTTCTTCAGGTGATGTGGCTGGACAGTAGCAGAGCTGGCACTGTCACCAGACCACACAATCTTAGAGAAAGAAGCTTCATTTCCTGATCATGCTGAAAGGAAAAACCTTAGGTTTGAAGCACTATTTCCATGCAAAATAGTCTGTCCTAAGCTATGAGAGTGTCAAATTAACTTACATCTCTGGAGCCCTGTCCCATACACAATTATGCCAACAGCAAAACTGACACACAGAGCATTGCTGTGAACATACACACAAGACACACTTCTTTTGCTACTCTCCCTGTTGGGTATAATCGTATCTCATAGATGTCTTGTTCCAAACTTATTAAACTCCTTTATGAACAGTGCAGCCCTTGAAGTGTATTCCTGACAACACTTAGTGAGAAAAGGACATGCTCCTCCAAGCAGAAGGAGTAGCTGAACAGGATAAAAGTAAGCTTACATAAGTATTATAGTTGATCTTTCCAAAAGAACTTTGTAAAATACTAAAGCCTGCAACACAGAACTGAGTGAATAATAGAAGTCAAAGTTGGTTTAACTGCAAGGTCATTTTCTACTTTGAAATATTTTCCCTTATCAGGATCAGTCTCATAAGATAGAGCCTCTGAGGAAAAAACCCTGGGCAAATATCCTAAGGTGTCAACATTTTTGCCTGCCTGCATTCCCAAGACCTCTTAAGAAATGATTTATATTAACAGAACAATACAAACTTGTCCTAGCAGGAACATGAACTCTGTGACTGTTCCCTTCTAAAATATACTCTTTTTCTCGTCTGTTGTCTTTGCAAACACCTTGAATTGCCAAAATCATCTGACTCACCTGGCCCCAGCAGTGAGCAGGCCATAAGCCCTTCTCGTGAATAACACTTTCTCCTTTCCCTTCTGATTCCTGTTCAGCTGAGGTACTAGCACAGGATGCCTGGATTCTGCAGGAGAAATCATGCACATCCTTGAGGACTGCCCATTATATGAACACCTTAGCATTCACTTTATCCACCACTAAATGTGCATGAATGAGATAGTTATGGTCCCTTACAACCCAAATCATTCTATCAAAGAGCATGAAAACACTGTGTGTTATTTGCTGTTCCTCAACTGCTTTTCAAAATGAGGCAGTAATGTAGTAGCTTTCCAACTCTCCCCTCGCAGAGATGAAAGTCTATTAGATCACCTGACCACTCCAGTGGAAGCAGATATACAATTCTGATGGAAAATCCACGTATTCATACCTGCCCTTACAGACATTTAAACCTCAGTAATTACCTTGTGTTCTAGGAAAGGGAAGCACAAATATTTGTTTGGGTGCCTTGTTGGGGAAGGGAAGGGGAAAATACTGATCAGCATGTCCTAGAATCAGTAGTATGGACATCAAAGCCATGGCAAGTTATAATCCATAGCTTACAGCTGAAGTTGCATCAGAACTGCAGATATTACAGACTGGTGCATCTTTTTGTTATACTATAGCATCCCACAGAAAATCACCACTAGAAAGGCTGCTCAGAGCTTTCATTTAGTGTGGGAAACCATAATTGTCCTTCAGGCATCTCAGTCAGGAGAACAAAAAAGTTTAGAAAAAAAAAAATCAAAACACAGACTCTAGCCATGACCCTATTAGACATCAAATGTTTTTCATTGAATTTGACCAAGCACTTTCTCTGCTTACATTTTATGAATTTAGACTGACTGCAGAGGAGGTATTTTAACTCTCTACTGCTGAGTTATTTGTGAAAGCATTTGTAATTTAGCACATGAGCATACAGGAGGTAAAACTTGGCTATTAGTGTACCAATAATATGTATTTATTCTGAACTTTCTGGGTTTTGTTGGTTTTTTTAATCTATTGTGAAAAAAAAAAAAACATTTTTATAGAACATTTATTCCCTTTCAAAGGAAATTTGCAACTTGTACTACAACCATTTTGGTTCTGTTCTAGAACTCTTTCCAGGAGCTGAAACCACCAACTAATAGGGCTAAGTTTCTGATTTAAGACCAAACTCTTATCCTCTCTCGTAAAAGCTTTGATGAAGCTTGTCCTGTTTACCAATTAAAAAAAAATTTATATCCTTAAGATTCAAAATATTGACAGGAATATTCACATACACAAGGAAAAGTCCATGGAAGGTGACATGAGCCTGCTGCAACTTGGACAGCTCTGGAAAACTTCCTGAGATAATCAGGAGATTGAGAGAATACTTGCCCAGCTTTTGAAGGGGCTAAAAGACCAGGGATGATTTGCATTTGGCCACTGGCAAAGGCATCACAGCACGATGTGCCTTTAGATAAGGTGCCATTAATTTACCTGCTTCATGTCACTGAGTTATTGAAGCACTGGATGCTGCTAAATCAATAATAATCAATACCAGCAAATGCACCAACAGCACTTCTTCACTCTTTCAGCTATGTAGTGGATGCTCAGCTAGAATAACTCTGCTCCCTGCCTCCAGGGGCCCCAGCAGCAGTCAAGCTGGAACTCCACACCTCTAATTCTTGTGTAGACACAGGAGACTGCACAATCCTTAGACTCCCCTCTACAGTTTAAGATGCAGTGCCTGGTTGTTCAAGTGGTGCTTGTCTTCACTTAATTTCTGGTAGTATCTGGGGCTTGTCTCCCATCTATCAGGGATGGAAACAGGGCCTCAATGAAGCACTCAGCTCAATGTATTCCTTTAGATATGAACGTATTACTTGGAAAAAAAAAAAGTTTTTCTACCCTCAGGAATTGTAGCAGCAAATGAGAAATTGGATTCTTTGTGTCATTCTACTCTACATTACCAGAGAGTCAGGAAATCTCACTAACAGGAAGTGCTACGACTATTTTTTTTCTGATGCTGCAATTACCACTTTTACAGACATAATTAATCTTCTCCCTGCCTGCACTCAGTATATTTGCCACACAGCACCATCCTCAAAATCCCCATTACACACCCTCAAAGCAGCACTGTTTACAATCACACAGTATTTATTACAGAGGGTCTGAAGAGTTTGCATATCTGCATCCAGCCCTTCTCCACAGCTTTCCATTCCTCACACTTATCTTTGAAACAGCTGGAAGTAATTTCTGGAAAATCCTGATAATCCTATTCAGATAAGCCACAAGTAACACCACATTTCTATTATCCAGCAGTGTTCAAGTAAACCAGAACATGAATCAACCAGCCTACATAGATGTCAATCTTTGTAAAACAGCTTTTCCAACTTCATTTGGTTATTCCATCAAATGCAGGTTAATAGGTGTATTTGGTAGCACATAAGTCATTTATAAAAGGGTACAGAGACCAGCCACACATCCAACAACACAGTAACTTTTATTTAGAAAAACACTACAAGTCTTGAAAACAGGACTTCTTTTTAATGCAGCTAAGTGGAAATTACCAACTTTCTTTTCTTCAAGGTTACACCCAAGTTTTATATATGGCATAATCCCCAGCTGTGCAAATGCTTCAGCTGCATTCATGTTACCAGATGTTAAATATTTCAGTCTCTGAAACCATGACCACAAAATGGAGAATTTCAATGGCTACATTTGAATATGCAAATTTGAAATATCGGTCCGGATGAGCAGGCAAAACACTTTCATTTCCTCCAACTTATGGATTCCTTGATTTCAAATCTAAAAGAAACAGATGCCATCAGGCCACCCGACCTCCCAAACTCCTGAAATACACAGAGTTTCTCCAGAAGCACAGAATTACCCCTTCTTCTCACTGCCTGGTTTACTCTCTTATATTTAGTGTCAAGTGAAGAGCAAACCCAGGCTGGGAACTGTGGAGCATTTGATTCTGCTGTGACTCAGAGAAACTTCACTGACCTTTAAAGTTAAGCAAGTGCAAAATCTCATTCAAGTAATGCCATTTGCTGTGAAAACCTTATGCCACTTTTTTTATTGGACACAATTATGCCCAGGAAAAAGAGTGGGTACAGTCATGTGAAGCAATAAAGAAAGTGCAAATTGCAGCCTCCTTTGTTACAGGTTGGCCTTAGTTACTTGTTCACAGTAATAAAATAAATGTATGATGCAGACAGATATAAATATTCACTCAGTTTTACTTCAGGAGAAGAAATTCCGTGAGAGAAATAGATTGCTAAGTAACAAATGGTGATTGTCAGGCCACAGCCAGGGTAGTATTACACAGACAACTGCAGCTAATTTTTTAGTCATCAGGCAGAGGGCAAATGCACCACAAGGCTGTATTTCTCTCCTATTTTCCATAAATATTTCTCTGTACTTCAGCTTTAAGTATCTTTCATCAGCCCTCCCTTTTACTTGACATCATCACTTTAACCAGCTACCCTGTGGTTATTTCCTCCTTTTCTGAGAAGTGCAACCATTCCATCTATATCTGTCTATAATTTGCCTAAACAGCAGTTGATCACGTGCTTTTAACAAGCAAGCATCCACCACAACAGCAAAAAAAAAAAGAAAATAAAACGTAGGAGTCTCCCTTGAGGCAGTGACCACAGCATTGCTACTTCATGGCAAAAGGCGTTTCTCAACCCGCAGAGTTTTTTCTCTAACAGATTACTTTTTAACCAGAGAAAAAAATGTTTAAATGCATGCCTCTAAGGTTCCATACACAATAACTTGATATTAATACAGAGCATAAAAGCCCCTCTGACAGACCTACAAGATAAAGCACACCAACCACGTTGTGCTACATTCAGTAGCTGTACTACAGTGCACAGGCTCACTGAAGCCTGTTGGCAAATTTGGTGTAAGTGACAAGGTAATTAAAAACTTACTGCTAAAAAATAATCATCAAGTTCAGCTCTAGCTCTGCAAAGAATTTTAATAATGTAATACCTAAATAAATAGTACTAAATTTAGTAATCTAGCGCTCCACAGCCTAGCCAGTGTAGGCTAACTACAGGAATAAATGAAAAAAGCATGGCCTTTGCTTTGGGCTGGTCAGAGTAGGCTCTGGTAATGTTTATAGCAGGGTCAGTACATACATTCTGCATTTACTGTTAGGCAAAGTGGATGAGGGAAGAGTTCCAGCCAGTTTTGCTGGTTATGGAGTTTCTTTAAAATGGAGATATTTGGCTGTGAAATAGAAAAAGGCTATTTGAGGAGTAGGGCCAAATTTTCTTCCCTGACTTAATTTAGAAACCACAGTCATGGGTCTGGTGTGAGGCAGATGCTGTTCTGTTCCAGTACTGCAAACAACCAGTAATGGGCACTAAATACTTCAGGAGCACTTAGGGTACAGAGCACTACTCCTGAGTAATTGACTTTCTACTTACATAATTCTTCAGATAGATCTGATACCTTTTTATAAATTTTGTACTGATCTAAAAAAAGTCAAAAAGCAACTCAAAAACCTAACTTCGGTAACTAATATTACAAATCCAAGTAACAAACCCAGTCCCACTGCTCACTGACAAATACCAGTTTGCTTTGCAGCACCTGATTACATATCAAAAAACCACTTTCCAGTACACCAGCTGAACACCCATATGTCTGTTTTACAGCTGAGTTGAGGCATCAAACAGGCTAAAAATACTTAGGATCCCAGAAGGAAGCAGGGTCAGGCTAGAACATAATTCGATATGAAAACGGTAGTCATTCTTCCATCACACTATCAGGGCTCACTAACTTTGGACAGTTGGTCTGTCTGCAGTTTGAACCACTGCTGCCCAGTTATTGATGTAACATTTTCTCTAAAATGCTTTCTAGTCAAGGTTAGCATCTCCTTGCTTTTGTTTGAAACAACTGCCATCAAAAAACCTTCCAAGACACCAGCCCAGACCATCCCCACGTTGCCGTTGTTTTACTTCACACTAGGTAAGTTTACAGGATTATTTACACCGAGATTCTGCTCTAACATCAGTTTTTCAGCCCTTGTATTTAATGGATTTCATAAAATCTACTAGATTTTATGTCCAGATTGGGGATGTTAACAGGTGATTTTTACATTCAGCATTTCTCAGCTCTGATCTTTACTAATCCAAACTAACCATTTCCATTGCCATTAAGGGCTGAATTGTTACTGTAACACTGAAATCCTACTGACAGCATCTCTCAAAATGCTGTCAGGATCCACGACCAGGATGCAGGAGAATGTCAAAGGCAATTGTTCATCACTGACCACGAGCACTCAACCCAATGATGAGAAATGCTTGTCCGACTCAAAACCCATCCCGCTCTGCAGAAACTTCTGGCATTTCATTTGAACACAAAATTCAAGCATGATACAAAAACCAGAGGGTAAAAATCTCTGCAGTTTGGCTGGAGTATCATATATCTAGGCAGATCAGACATCACTGTTGCTACCAGTAACGTGAGACTTCACTGAGCATCTCCCATCGTGTGCTGCACATTTCACTGAAACACCAGTGCCTGTGGCTCATCTCTCCAGACTCAGCTCTCCACAAGAAAAAGCAGTCAATTAGCTACAAATCCTGCATAGCAAAGTTCAATTACATCTATTTCTCCAAAACCCCGTGGGGATAAACTATATGCAGGACCAGCAGGGTTGATAATTAACAACCAAATTATAAAGCAGAAATTAAGTTACAGTAATCCATGAAAGAGTTAAGCTTAGAGGCAAAAGATGAAAGAAAGCCTAGCAAAAAAACCTATGGTAGCTTGTTGAAAATGAATTACTCAGTCTAATGTTTGCCCTTTAAGTCATTCCAGACTTACTACAATATATCTGCTAGTGTTTTGGCCTCTAGATAACCTGCCTAGTAAATCAAAGCAAAACAGTGCATAATTAAAACCTAGTCTGGTTCAGATTATAGAATATACAATTTATTTTTACAAGTAAGAAGACAAACCCCATAATTCACTTGACATTTCACCACTCTCTTGAAATATAGTCTTTCCACCGGTGAAAATAAACTGCCTAGCAGCTGTGTTATATATTTTACCTAAACGTATATTTAGATCCATGATGTGTACAGTCTAACAGATTTGTAGCAATTTTAAGGGGCAGAGACAGTACCTACTCAGCTTTCACACAGGCAGGTTGGGAAAACATGGTAATAAATGGCATTTGGGTAAACAGAAGAAGAAGAATAGAGGCCAGCAGGACACTTCATTAGTACCATGTCATTGAGAAATAGCCTTTACCTCGTTTGGATTCCTCCATTCCAACCTGTGTCTGCAGGACCCCTGTCCTCAGAACCAGTGAGGTATCAACAGCACAAATTTCACAGTTAACATCCCAATGGTAAGCCCAACACCACTGACCTTTGTAAACTCAGTGGTTTGTACTGGGTGGGATATCCAGGCAAAGGATGTTGCTGATGTGTGTCTCTAGAATGCACCCTGCCAACACAAATTCTACCTTCAAACTCACAGAATTTCAGATAAATCGCTAATATCTGGCTCATTTCCTACTCTCCTCAGTTCATTTTCCTGCTCCAGCCATCCCATTTATACAGCATAGGTGGTGAAAGGGCACCGAATCATTCTGTACATCCTTAGCCGGAATGCCAATTCCATACATTTTCCCATAGCCACATAATTAAGCCCATACACTTGATGGAAGACATAAGAGAAAAGGGAATAGTCCCTGCACATTCTTGTCCCCTTTTTTGTGGCTCTCACTCCATCACAGACAGGACAACTGCATCCTACTTTCCTCAGTCATAAGCAATGCTATATGTGCCACATTTGGAATAATTAACACAACATTTTCTCCAGCTACAAGCTTTGAGATAGTTTCTGCAAGGAAAACAAAACCTTAATCCCAAGATAAGCAATCACCATCTTCTTTATGACAGCCCTCAGCACTGTTTAATACTTGTTACTCTATGACTGCAGGAAAGTCTGTATTACAGCAAATAGAGAACAAAAATTTCCTATTGTTACTGTGTGACAATATTTGTATTAATGCTGTGCCACAATCCCAAGGCAACTCAGTTTACAGCCAGGCAGAATCTGTTATATGTCTTCCAGCTTGCCTTTGACAAGGAGCTGCTGGGAAGGTTTCAGCTGAAAACAAGCGCTTGCTCCAGGCTAAGTTTTGTACATTTTCTGTATTGCTACCTCAAAGATCTCCTCACAAACCAGGACTTCCCAGGAATTCTGACACTGTCAGTGCTGCTAATAAATTATATCACCTAAAATGGAAGGGGAGGAAGGATATTTAAATAAAAAGGAAAGACCAATAGTCCTTAGCAAAACTTACTTGCATTAAATCACAGTCTTGGGAATCGCTGAGTACCAGTGGCTCTGCTTTCTCAGTAAAGTGTTTACTTCAGACAGGAGCCGAGGAAAATCCCAGAAAATCATACCCAGAAACATACACAAGAAGAAATAAGTTTTTTTTGTCCCATCAGCCCTGCCTTGACATGTATATACTATTTTTTTTGCCCTTTTGTACTGTCACATGTTAGTTACAGTGGATCTGTAACCATCAACACCATATTTTCCATTCATGTGAGTAATCTGTGGCTCATTTCAATCTCCAAACAAGAGGCTATCTCCCATTGGCATGGCCTGAATCACTGTCAGAGGAAGGGTTAACCCTTGGGGTCATGTGATTGTCATGAGGGACAGTGCTCTGAATATCATTTCTCCTGTCCAATGAATGCTGTGTAAAGGTGGTGTAAGCACACAACATCCCAGGCATGATGGCTCCATCCACAGTAAGCAGGATAACCAGCACTCTCCTGGGCAAAAGGTGTCCCACACATCTTAAAAGGTGAACACTTTTCTCTGGTGTTTCTCAGCTTAGGAGACTGGATGATTAATTATCCAAGCAGTGCAGTGGGTAATGGTGTATGAGAAGCATCCTTGCTCCCTGACCACCCTGCAGGCCACACTAAGGTGGTTTGGGACAACTCATATTTGGCTGTCCTCTCTGCTTCTCAGAACTCCTGATTCAGGTGGGCTCCTATTAGCTCATTTGTAAATTAAAGGTACAGGACAATGGTCCATGTCCTCCCTCATCTGAGCCACTGACATTAAGGGACTGTTGGATCAGGTTGCATTTTCCCCTTGAGAAATACTATGGGACTCATTTGCCTGGACAGGCAAAGGCTTTGTGTGGCCTCCAAACACAGCTTTAGGCTACTGCTCTCAAGAATCGTCTCCAAACCTTGTGAGCCTGAAAACTTCAACCCCCCCAAGGGATCCTAAACTTTTACATAATCTGGACTGCATTTTGCAGTTTCTCCTGTCTAAGCAGATCTTAGTAATACACTGCTACTTATTCTTTCCTAAAGGGAAATCAGTGGAAGAGCAAAGACTAATTTCCACCTCCAGGTATTGGAACAAAACCACTCAGGTTAAGCCTTCTCTCAAGCCTTCCTCTAAGGCATTTTAAACCCAGAAGGTACCACCATGGACATAATTCAACAGCTTGCCCTCCAATGGTGAAAAAACCCCTGCAGGGCATTTTTGATCTAACAAAAATCATCCCTGGCTAACATGTTACTTGCTTCTCAACTTCAGGAGACTGGATGATTAGTTATGCACACAAAGCCAAAGGCAATATTTGTGAGAAGCATCCTTGCTCCCTGACCACATTGCAGGACACACTAAGCTCATTTGGGACACCTCATGTTTGGCTTTCCTCTCTGGTACTTGGGAACCCTAATTCAGGGGAGGTAACTTTTTTTTTGTGACACAAACCACCACCAAGACCTCTGATAGAGGAGAAATCAGGCTTTCACGAAAAATTCTTCATTCCTATGCTTAAGAAAGGATCTTGTAGTCTCAGGTCAACAGCCCCACAGCTTCTACTGACAATCCTTAATGCACTAGCCAGGAGGCTCTTGTGTTCAGTGAAATTATGCTTTCTCTGTGTTAATACTGGAAATAAACTATGACACCACTTTGAATCACTGGGTGTCCTTAGCAGCTTAAAATGGTTCAGCACAGATTAGGAGCAGCAAAGGAGACCAGCTGCAGGGCACACCAAGAATGATCCATGTGACAAAGCAGCAAGTGTCTGAGAATGTTCTATGAAATGTTCTGTTCCTAGTACTCAGGTTTCATGGCAGCAAATTGGTTGTTCAGTATTGTAGAACACAAAAATAAAGAGCTCAAGAGGAGGGATGTCCAGGAGAAGACATTCCCCTTGCTTCCTTCATCTTCCCCCAGATTTATGTGCTAAGCATGGTGCCATATGGTCTGGAATATCCCTTGGGTCAGCTGGGATCAGTTTTCCTGGCTGTGTGTCCCCTCCCAAATCCTTGTGCACCCCCAGCAGCCTCGCTGGCAGGGCAGTATAATAAGCAGAAAAGGCCTTGATGTCGTACAAGCCCTGCTCAGCAGTAACTAAAACATCCCTGTGTTATCAACAGTGTGTTCAGCACAAACCCAAAACACAGCCCCATACCTGCTACTGGGGAGAAAATTAACTCTACCCCAGCCAAAACCAGTACACATGCAGAAAGCAGCTTGTACATTTCAAAGAAATTAAAGCTCCTAATTAGCCATGCATCAAAACTCACTAGGACAGAGGAGAGATATGAAAGCAAAGCTTAATTAAGGTGAGCCAAAAGCCTATGACAAGTAAGGTACAAAACCCCAGAACTCAGCACAGCCTGTTTTACCCAGCCTGTCCTCACTGTGTAGCTTGGCTATGTCTATGGCACAAAACCCTTTGCAGCACAGACACTGTGGGAAAACATCAGTGTGAAACAGAAATCTGCTTTTTGCCATCTGACTGTCACAAGGCAAAACTCAAAGTAGCGAGGATTGGCACAGCTTCCTCTCATCTTCCACTCACAGGTGCCACAGGAGCCACTGTCTGATGGACTGAGTAAGGACCAGAGCAGCTTGCTGGGTCTTTGGCAGTGGAAATTTCCACTGGGGAGCTCAGCTGCTCATTAAGGGAAACTACCCAGTCATTTCACCCTCACAGGTGTGGAGATGCAGTGGCTTTTCAGGTCACCATGCACAGCAGCCATTTCCAGGAAACAAAAAAACAACTGTGTGGAAAACATGAATAAAACATACCCCAGGCAAGGCAATAAAGAAAAACCCTTATCACAAGCTGAAACAATACCACACCATTGATTCCTCAAGACATGCCCCAAAAACAACTAAACAGTTTAAAGGGTAACTTTTTAATGGGGTATAGCTCAGAAAATATTTTAGGTACTAAAACTGGTGCCATTTTTACAGTGACCATTTGTACTATCAGGTATCCTGACAGGATGTTTTCACTTGGGTTTCCTAACTCACTTCTGCTGCACATGCTTTAGCCTTGTGCTCCAATTTCATTCAGAGATTTCTCACTTGCTCAGAATCAGGCCCACGTCAGCATGTTTCTGTGGAAGTCCTGTCAAAATGTGCCCCCTTTTCGTGCAACACCAGCTTTCAGAAGTTCTGCTAACTCAAGTTGGGGTCTCCTTCTGAAGGACTCCCCACTAGAAACAATCATTGTTAATCTTGCACATCTGTAGCACGTTGGGACACTTTCACAGCTGTTACACTGGAAAATGGGGCACACTGGGCTGCCAGGGTTGTAACTCTAACCCATCAAGGGCCATATCCCAGCCACACAAAAGACTCAAGACAGGTTTATTACTGCACCTAGCACACAAAAGAGGTGGTCAACACCCAAAACTAACAACCTGGTTGCATTTGCTGTGAGATAGAATCAGTGTTTCATTTCTGAAGCCCGTAAAACGCGAGACAACAGATTTTCTTCCCATGTACAGTATCTAACTTGCAGAAATCCTAAGCTGGCTCCGTGGTGCTCTCGGGAAAATCAATCCAGCTAAGTACAAAGGGCTTCCTTCCAAGATGGAACATATTTCATTTTGTGAGAATGCAGTGATTTGGTTTAGGCCCAGCAGCTTAAGAATTGATTGCCAGGTGTGGGTGAGAAGGAAAAGCCAATCATTTGCACAGATTCTCTCCTGTTTTAGTAGGAGCTAATACCACAATCAATGCTGATAGCAGCCAGAAGCAATTGCAGAATGTCAACAATGGAAGAAAATGCCTGACAGCTCTACAAGTGTGGGAAACAGCAAGCTTGGAGGAGCACAAGGAACATCTTTAACCATCTTCTCTCTTAACTACCAGAATTGTTTTAGGCCCTCAGGAGCAGGCAGCAGCTGCTGTCTCCTAGTCAGACACTTGAGCAAAAAATAAGTCATCAGTAATGAGCACATTGCTTTGTTCCCAGCTCCCACAACATGCATAAATACACCTAAACAGCCCCAATTCCTGCTGTCAGCACAGGTGGGTTTGTAAGAAACCCTTTGATACAAGAGTTTTCTGCTGTACCTCCTCTTCCTACCAGCTGCAGCTTCCAGTAGGATTCCTCTGCACAGGCTGGTGCATGCAACAGCTTGGCAATGAGATTAATGGTCACAAGGCAACAAAACTGAGGTCAGGGTAAAACCAGATCCATCCTTGGGCAGAGAGAAGAGGAACAACTGGCCATGAAATTGAATGCCTGCACAACAGGACATGTAATTGAATTGTCAGTTATCTTTTTTCAATTAAAAATTATGAAGAGTCCAGTGTGTGCTAAAGTATTACAACTGATAATCCCATCTATGTCCTTTAGAGGTCTTCTACCCATCTGTCTCCCAAAGGCTGTTCACATTCATGCCAGGAGGCAGTGTGATGATGGGATTTCATGACCAGCATCAGTCTGTAAATCATACTCAGAACTAGCCAAATGCCACAGGCTCTAGCTGACAGCAGAAGGCATTTCTGAACAACCCCACCACTCTGCTAACAACAGCCCACACACCTGCAAGGTAGGGCAGTCTGATTTGAAAATCACCGACCTGCCCTTTGATTCTCCCCAGGTATCCAGCTGGGTCACTCATCAGCCCTAACATCAATGTCTCTCACTAGAAGGCAAGGCACAACTGTTATTAGCTTTTCTCCCATCTTTGATAACTCCCTGGCAAATGTTCTCCTGACTTGACTAAGGCAAGCAACAGCAACAACAGAGTGCTTCACATATGGCAATATATCCTCCAGCGTCTCACTTTCTGAGCAAGGAATTTAAATACGTATTTCATGAGTTAAAGTCAACCTGGCAGATGAAATGTGATTGCCTTATTGCAAAATAGAATGCAACCTTCCACTCAGACCCAGAAGTTAGTGCAGTTATTATTTGATGCATTTGATTGCTTTGTTGTCTGGCCATAAATTCGTGATGTGGTTCTGCCTCAAATACAAGCATCACAGAATAAAAACAACTAAAGGCTACAGCATGGCTGCTGCGCGGAATTGGGTAAGGTACAAGTCTTTTCACCTTCAAATCACTTCACAGATTGAAAAAGCTTAAGGCTTGAACAGACCATTAGGTCATGGTGTCTGACCTCCTGTAGGTCAGACCCTTAAATTGCAATGTTGCCTTTGGACTAAACTCAGCCAATACAAACTGGCTAAGCCACTTCCCAGTCAGGCAGCCATTCTGGATATCAAGACAGCAAAACAGTGTAAACCTACCCTTGCCCTTTGATAGTTAGTTCCAGAGCTTAATTCCTGCTCTGAGGAACTGCTGCTTTGTTTTCTCATTACAGTTGCATATTTTCATTTTTTACCCATTTGTTACTTCATCTCTCACCCTAGTTCAGCAAATATGCTTTCCATGGAGCAAAATGGATAGCTAACCACTCCAGGGACTTCTGAGAGAACTCAACAGACTAAATTCTTCAGGTCCTCCCTAAAAAGCATTTAGCTCTTTTAAAATCAGTCTGACCACGCTTTACTGTATTGTCCGAATGTTTTAACACAGCTTTAAAAACGTGTATGAGTATTTCAGGCTTGTTTCTCTTAATGGCTGAATCCAGTACCAACACACAACACAAAAAGCAATGAAAAACTGACATACCTGTGTCTAATTTGCATGCAGCCATTTCAAACTCTATTTTGCATTAATTACTCCCCTGCACCCAGACTGCCTTGCCTTACCAGGCTGTCTTCACTGGAACACAGCACCCACAATTATCATTCTATTAGCTATTTACTTGCAGATTGCAAACAGAAATGCTGAATTGAGGCTGTCTCTAACAAAAACTCCCAGCTGATAAGAATTCCTTAATCAACAGCTAGAATGACATCAGTTTGTTAACCCTTATCCTATCAGCTCTGAACAGCTAATTCTTGCAAATCACAAGCACCTGTGAAGTTGGGTACCTCTTGTCTCCTGCACAATTACTTTTTTCAACCTCTCTCAGCTTGTTTGCCAGCACCTGTTTCCCTTTAAGCCATATTGACTTGCACTAATACATTCCCATCCTGTAGTTCTTTATTGAGTGAATTGCATTTCTGTTTTGACATATTTTCCCTGGGAATACCAACAGAATAGCCAGTCTATGGATGAACCCTAAACTAATGTGAGCTCCTAGTCCAGTGATCAACTCCCATCTGTTTATCTCTTCACATCTGCCAAAGAGGAGAAACAGCACTCACAATACAAAGGCAAATTCCAGCTAAAAACCACACATAAAAATTCAGTGTAAATCTGGAGTAGATATTGAGGGTTCTGGTTTTTTTCACTGTGAAATTTGCAGCAACTTTTGCAAACAACAACAAAAAGTCCTTCTGATCCTGTCTTGGGTCTTCAGTTACCCCTACAGTACAGATACACCTTCTTAGGTCATGCATACTTATCTTAGCCCCACTGGCTGGGTGTGCATCCTGAATTCTCCAACAGCCTCCAGAGAATCCATAATCTTGCCCTCTCTGCTAATCCTCCCCCCCACCGCTAATCTTTATTCTGCATGGAAGGAAAAAGCATCTGATCAGAGAAGATGCCCTCAGGTTAGGGGAGCAGGTATTGAGCTCCATTAGCAAAACCCCACAGATCAAAGCTATTGACAAGCTGCTGGTAAAGGAGGCTTACAAAGGCACATCCGGATTTCCAACCCTTCAAAAAGATGGCAACAATGGAAATAGCACAGGCTGGGAACGCAGTCAAGTAACAAGACATCTTACAAAGACGGCAAGAATTTAAAAGATTCTCCAGCTATTCCTCTCTGGTTTTACTCATTACTGAAAAGTAGAAATACATCATAACAATTACCTATATTCAGGTAATAAACATGCTAATTCAAAGGACACAAACCTAGTCATAATCCTGCCTATAACACCACAAGCTATGTGGAGTCACAATAAAATGCCACATCCAACACAAATGTTCAAGGCAAGGCAGTAGAAAGTATAGAGAATGACTATTCCCCATTCTTAAATCAGAATATTATAGCTGGTTATGGAATTTGATCATGTGAAATAGTTACAAAATGTTTCACATACCTTACCATTTCTCTCTATAGTCAGTGCAGTACCTTGGGACTCTTCATACCTAGTAGAGACCAGCTAGACAGACCATGCTGGAGAAAGCAGACTCTGTCCTTCCTGGTTCTTAAAAGCCCTCTGAAACAATCAGTGCCAATTGTTACATGAGGCTTTAATAGTGCTCAGGTGTGTACAACAGTGCATGTTTTGAAAACAAAGTCACAGCAGCTGGGAAGTGTTTTGCACCCAGAAACAAAGCATCATACAGGCAATAATGGAAACATTATATACCCTGAAATATAGAAGTTACAACGATGATTGCAGCATTTGAAAAACAACAAAAATATAATCGTGCTGGGACTCACCCAAAGCTGTGAGGTAACTAATAAAACATGTTTTCCTCAATCCTTGTTCCAAACAATCCACACATGCTATGCTGTGAAAATATACCAATTGCTTGATTTACAGCATGGTAACCGATCTAGTTCTGAACCCCCTGCCATGGGCAGGAACACCTGGCTCCAGAACAGGTTGTTCAAAGCCCCTTCTAAGCTGCCCTTGAACACTTTTAGGGATGGGACATCTATAAACTCTCTGGGAAACCTGTGCCAGTGTCTCACCACCCTCACAGTAAGGAATTTCTTCCTAATATCTAATCTAAGCCTGCTCTCTTTCAATTTAAAGCCATTACCACTGGGTACCCCAGGACTGGACACAATATTCTGAGTGGGGTCTCACCAGAGCAGAGCAGAGCAGAGGGGCAGAATCCCCTCCCTGTCCCTACTGGCCACGCTGCTTTGGATGCAGCCCATTTGGCTTTCTGGGCTGTGAGCACACATTGCCAGGTCATATGGAGCTGCTTATCCATGAGCACCCCCAAATCCTTGTCCTGAAGGCTGCTCTCAGTGCATTCTGTGCCCAGCCTGTATTTGTGCTCAGGATTGCCTCAGCCCACGTGCAGGATCTTGCACTGGGCCTTGTTGAACTTGGGGTTCAGGGCTCACATAGCCCCAGCTCTGAAGCCTGTCAAGGTGCCTCTGGGTGGCATCCCTTCCCTCAAAAGTCATAATTTCAAGTTTAGACTGTTGTAACAAAATGAATGCTGTGCCCTCACTATGAACCTAGGCTGACGCCTATTTTTCAGTCTAAGGTTCTTAGTCTGGTAAACTTCTTTGCTTTTGGATTATCTTTTGCAATGAATAACAAAGTTAGAATAGTGACTACCACAAAGAATAAAACCATCATTTTATAGAGAAGTCATTTATCATGTGTAAAGCAAAATCCCTAAGCCTTAAACAAAAAAAAAGGAAATGGATTTGCATGGGTGTTGTCCCCCTCACAGATTACTTACATTGTTTTCAGGTTTCTTCATAGAAATCCTTTTTTCCTAGATAAATGCAGCTCATTGTACTAAGATTTAATTTTAAAAAAAAATTGTTAAGATACCAAGATCCCATTAATCCCAAATTCAGTCCCACATTATACTTAAAAACATATGTATTGTTTTGATCATCCTGTGAGGCCCTGTGTTAATTGTTACTCCCTTACCCTGAGCAAAGTTCTCTATTTGTCATTTTTAGCTTGGGTAAAGGGAAAACTTTCTGGTACCGAGGGACAGTTAGTTGAAGACAAGAAGTACAACCTCCACATATGGGAAACAAGCTTTGTACCCAGCCCTGAATGCAGCTAAAGGCTCACAAATCTACAGAGCCCGGAGGCCAATCCATTCGTTCTCCTGCGCTCGCTACGGATGAGCAGAGTTTAATCACAGAACAAAACCGGGAATGCGCAGCTCTTCCACGTGAGCCACTGCGGGTTCTGTGCGCTTGGCTCTCCATCTAGCGGGGACCTGCTGGCTTTGGCTCCCGGCTGCAGCGGGGAGGATGCCCGGGCCAGCACCGCGGAATGGGCTCGGGGGGTTTGGCACCGCTTTGTACCCACATTTGTTAAGGAAACTTCCCTGGCTGATCGCTCAGGAGTCACTGTGACAGCCACATTCCCACCGCCCCAGGTTGTCACTGCTGGCACCGAAGCGCCTTCCCAGTGACCCGCTGGGTGTCCTGGTGGCTCCCCGCACTCACACAGCCACACAGGTTTCCCCCACTGGCTGGAAAGCCCCAGGTTTCCCATAGCAGAGTCCCACTCTTCTGGATCCTTAAAGTAATGGTGGTGCAGCAACACTCTAACAGCTGGAGTTGTGCTTCCAACAAGCAAACTTGAACAAAGGAGTATACTTTCACAGTACATATACTGTGTGTATATACATATACATATATATNCATATATATATATATTTATATACATTCACCCCGTTGCAGTGGTGATATTTAGTCTGGGGTCTTCTCACTGTTCATTAGTCTTAGGGTGACCAGTGACTCCTTGGCATGGTCACAGCCCCTTGCTGGGGGCTCCTGACATTCCCCCCACCCAGGGTACAACCTGTAGCCACCAGTACTATGTGTATTCCTCATCATGCCTCTGTTTTAATTGAGGTTTTAATTTAATTTAAAACCTGCTGATTTACTTTAAGAAAANACCCAGCCCTGAATGCAGCTAAAGGCTCACAAATCTACAGAGCCCGGAGGCCAATCCATTCGTTCTCCTGCGCTCGCTACGGATGAGCAGAGTTTAATCACAGAACAAAACCGGGAATGCGCAGCTCTTCCACGTGAGCCACTGCGGGTTCTGTGCGCTTGGCTCTCCATCTAGCGGGGACCTGCTGGCTTTGGCTCCCGGCTGCAGCGGGGAGGATGCCCGGGCCAGCACCGCGGAATGGGCTCGGGGGGTTTGGCACCGCTTTGTACCCACATTTGTTAAGGAAACTTCCCTGGCTGATCGCTCAGGAGTCACTGTGACAGCCACATTCCCACCGCCCCAGGTTGTCACTGCTGGCACCGAAGCGCCTTCCCAGTGACCCGCTGGGTGTCCTGGTGGCTCCCCGCACTCACACAGCCACACAGGTTTCCCCCACTGGCTGGAAAGCCCCAGGTTTCCCATAGCAGAGTCCCACTCTTCTGGATCCTTAAAGTAATGGTGGTGCAGCAACACTCTAACAGCTGGAGTTGTGCTTCCAACAAGCAAACTTGAACAAAGGAGTATACTTTCACAGTACATATACTGTGTGTATATACATATACATATATATATATATTTATATACATTCACCCCGTTGCAGTGGTGATATTTAGTCTGGGGTCTTCTCACTGTTCATTAGTCTTAGGGTGACCAGTGACTCCTTGGCATGGTCACAGCCCCTTGCTGGGGGCTCCTGACATTCCCCCCACCCAGGGTACAACCTGTAGCCACCAGTACTATGTGTATTCCTCATCATGCCTCTGTTTTAATTGAGGTTTTAATTTAATTTAAAACCTGCTGATTTACTTTAAGAAAAAGAAATAAAAAGAAATAAAAACTTTCAAGGTATTGAACCACTGGCCTTACAAGTAATAAACGTAATAGAATTAAGGCCAACAAGATTGCCATGGAGTGGTAATGATTATCAATATAAAATCACGAAGGAGTCTCAAAAATCACTTTCTGATCAAGTAGTAGATCATTGAACTACTCATCTAATGTAAGAATGGTGGATCCAGTTTTCCTTACCTACAACTTGCAGAATAAGAACAAAGACAGTATATAGTCCCTCCCATTTATGTTCTTATTTGGATTTTTGTCAGAAAATGTCCATTCACGCTTCCATGTCCAGGTTGTGTGTCGCGTACCTGTATCTCCAGTGGGCTGGACTGATACCACTGAGCATACTTTCTCCACTCTTCAAGCTCTTTGCATATATATAACATTATTGGACCAAGTGTTCCAAGCCATTCCCTTTACTGGTTTCTGTAATGCCTCTAGTGTGGGCTGGGCAATGGATTACAGTAATTTCTGCAGGTAACTGTACTTACTCTAATAAATTAGATCTTCCCTGCTGATGTGAAAATTACACTCTCTTTCCATAGCATTCCTGTTGCATGATATACCCCAAATGCTGCATGTGTCAAGGCTACAAGTTCTGTCCCTTGTGTGCTCATCCTTGCTGGAAGTGGAAGTGGCTCTGCTTCCCTCACCTGTCCCTGGCTCACCACAGCATTCCCAGGGTTACGTCAGGGCCATCAGATAAATCAGTCTGTGGCTTGAAATATGCATCACCAAAGGTCATCTTGGTTTTGAGGCTTGAGTTGGCCACTTCAGGGCTGTCATTTCAGAAATGGTTCAGGAGAAGTGTTTACTGGTTTCCAGAAGTCAGTCCTGGCCCACAGGGAGAAAAGGTCCCTGTTTTGTCCACAAAACAGCTGTGGACACACATTGGTATGGCTTTTCAGGATTGAATTCTCCTTTAAGTAGCAGATTGAAGCGGCAAATAACCTAAATGGGAATGTATATGAATGGCATACATGGCACACCTCCATCTGCAAAGGGCATGCTCCAGGAAAAGAGCTCTGTGCAGAAGTCAGAGCACAAGCAAAAAGAAAAACAGGCTCCAAACTAATAGTGATCATGTCAGCATTTCTCTTCAAGGGAGAGAAAACTCTCAGCCAGTACACCTTCGAACAAGTTACCAGTAATTTCCCTTGGAAATTGGTGGTCAAAGTACCCTTCAGCCTACTCTCACCATTTATCTCGTCACTTTGCTCTTTCTTTTATGATGCTGTTGTACTAAGATGTGCAGCAGCTGCACAGCAAAGAACATCATAATTGGGTCTACACTCACTTGACAGCTTATTACTCAGTAGTAGTGTCAACACACCTTGAAACGAGACACTTCTTTACCATGACGAGTGTAAGTAGAGCAAGCGTGCATGCTGCTGGTTCCTGTTTAGATTTTAATAGCAATTAGTTTCTGCTGTGCTTGACATCCTGAAACTTATTAATTCCTTTCTTCAGGGATGTTTGCCTCATCAGCCAACTTGGTTTTGTTTCTCTAAGCTGTTAAAGAACTGAAAAATATGATGGATCCAAGGTCTGCAGCTAGATAACTGAGTGAATAATTGAGTGGATGGAGTTTCCAACAGACTGGAGAAAAGAAAGCATAGAAGCCTCTGAAGACCCAAATATTTGTTACGTTTTTTTAAATGTGTGTATTTGGCAAAGCACGAGGATGGGTAAAGAGTGCCCAACTCCAGACTGATAAACATCAGAAGGCCCACTTTCATACTTCATTGCTGTGCCTAAGCATTTCAAGTTAGTCCTGCTTATCACATGACACCTTGACTTGCATTTTATAAGCAAAGAAAGAAAAAAAAAAGTTTTCATTTAACATTTTCAGGAGCTAAAAATGCAATTACAAAAATCTGTTTTATTTCAAGTTACTGTTTAAGAAAAAAATGAAAACAAAACCACAAAAACCAAAACCACAGGTCCTTACAACACTTAAACCAAGTGGCTTATCTCAGCCTTTATTAGAATAATTACAACTAAAAGAAACATGGTGCTCCTATTTTCACAGCAGGACACGCATCATTGGAAGTAATGGGCTACAAAGCTATAGCAATACAGTGGAAAAATAAAATTAAATAAACCAAACCCAAAGCTTGCTGCAGACATTACAGCTTCTTTAAAATGAAAACCACAGAGCAGAGTGCCACGCAGAGGCAGCAAGAGCATCAATCTAAGCTCAGAGAACTGGGAGCCTGTCACACCAAACATGGGATCAGCTAGTTGTGTCCTAAGCCATAGTGAGAGCAGAAGATGGGGAAGTGAAGATGGTTTTTTGTCTGTTTCCCAGTCCTGCTCAGCTCCCCCTGCCAGCACAGCAGGCAGGTGACTGCCTCCATTGGGACAGCGGGGCATGGTCACTGAGCCATCTGGGCCTCCATGGCTTGTGCTGTCCACTCTGGGGCTGTCTGACTGATCTTCTCCAGCAGGTTGTTCACCTGGAAACACAGGGACTGAATCTGCTTGTCCCAAGTTGGCAAAGCTTCGCGAGCTGGAAAGAAAAAACAACCAATACTAAACAAAGTAAGTCTTAGCAATTCCCCTGCCTTGTCAACTGCAACCTTTCCTTTTGCCACTGCTCTCACCTAACTCACAGAGGAAGCCTTCCTTGCAGTGACACCAGGATCACTTCTGTACTCAAAAGCTACAATTATTTTGGCTGCCTCTTACAAGCCTAACTGCTGCACTGAAGCAGATTTGAACAGAGAACTTCCTGGTGAACCTGTTCCTAGGAGACTGATGGAATAAATTCACTCTTTCCTGTGGGTAAGAGGATGCAAAGCCCTCTGCAGGGAGCGGGTGAAGTGTCAAAGGTTGTCCCTTAGTGCCAACTCTGCCACCTCCTGGCTACAGCAGGACAAGCAAGCTCACTTCAGGCAGAAGGGATTATTAGTAAACTTAATTTCCTTATCCTGGCAGGGACCACCTCAAAAAGCTCACTGTGAAAGGTGCTAAAAAAATAAATGATACTGTGGCTGCACTTACTCTCAAAGTGAACAATTCCATCAATCTGATCAATAAAGCCGTTCATGCGACCCTCAGTTATCATCTGAGAGGCGATCTTCTCTGCCTGGAGTAACAAGGAAAGATGTCAGAAAATTAGTCCATTCTCAAAGAAGTCAGAAATTATTCAGACTTAACAGTCTTAGGGATTTTAAGCAGGTCCACACACAGGTGAGAAGGAACCTACAGACAGCACTCATTAAATGATTACACAAACTATCAGTGGCATCTAACTCCACCGTTGTTCACTCCACATTGTGCCACTCCCATTCTCATAAGAAGTGCCAGATACTTAACCTTCCTCATAATATGCAATATTTAATTATTCCCTAATATTTAACTAATTTTCCTAATATTCACTACAGATATTTTCTCATGCCATTCACGCTCCTTGTTTAAAAAAAAAAAGGTAGGAAATGGATACCTTGGCTGCAGGGATCTCTAGTAATGCTCCAAGCTCTTCAAAGGTAATGTTGTTGTAAAGTTTGCTTGCAGACAGTAAGTTGTGTTCAATAACAGCTCTGTCCAGAATACTGGAACCTTTAAGGTTATATGAGAAAAAAACCCCAGAATATTATTGTAAGATTAAAATTGGTTTATATAGTAGAGCAAATGAAAAAATGCTTCTCTTTTTTTTCTGTAGTGTTACATGTGCAGAAGGTCCAGATGCATCTGCCTTGCATTCCTGTTAAGCTGTGCAGAGACAGCAGACAAAAACAAATGGCTGGCACATGGCTGATTTTAAAACAGATAAACCCTTTATTTAATTTCTAGAGTAAGCAAGTGGAGCCCTTGCTCCAGGACTTACTGTCTGAATTGAGGGGGTTTGACCTCCTGTGATCCTAGCTTGACAAATGGAAAGACCATTGGGGGTTTTCTTATTATTCATTATAGTCTTGGGGGAACAATTAACCTCTCTTTTACTCTGCTTGTGATAAACCCTTATCTGATGACTCTCTTCTTGACTGAACAGTTTTCAACAGTATAACTCATTTGCCCCTTAACCTCTAGCTGAAGATAAGCACATTATTAAATACCAGCTAACCTGCATTCTTTAAGGACAAACTGTACAGGTTATAAATAAACAACAAAGTGACCAAGGGAAGGAATGCAGCATATTGCTAGCAAATACCTTTAACCCAGTTTTCACTTCTGCAAGTACATGGTTACTTATTTTTCCTCCATCAACAATTATTTTTCACTAGGAAGATTTTCCTGATTCAAAGCTATTTCATGCTTATGTATTTTTCCACTTTTATATTCTTCTAATATAGAAAACTGAGACCAGTGTGTTTAGGATACCAGTTATGTCATTACTTGACATTTTTTCTGACTGTTCAGAGGTTCAGGACTTGGTGGAGATGTGTGAGGTCCAAACCATCCTCTCACTATGCCAACTTCCTGCCAAGTAAGGAAGCAGTTCCAATAAATGTATCATCAGCACAGACCATTTATGGCCTGCATGCATGTCCTGGGTTTCTAGGCACCCCACTCTTAACAGTGCCTGAGAAGCTCACAAGGACAGAGACTCCGTTAGAAACACTGGGAAGTTGTCAGTGAAGAGGACTGTACATGGACAGGAAAGACAATGTGACAAGTTATCTTCCAGAAAAGCATTTCAAAACCTTAATGGCAAATCAGACAGATGAACTCTATCTAAGAAGCTTTACCATCTAACTATATATGCTGAAAAATATTTCTTAAATGATGATATAAGCAATAATAAATTCTTTTCCATGACACTTCTTGACTGATTTGGGAAGTCTAACTCCCATGGATGAACACCTAGCATTGCAAAGTTTTAGAGAAGTGTGTACCATCAGCTGTAGTTGCTTTCTGGTGAGGCATTAGCATAGCTGCAAACTCTTGCAGTTGATTTCCACGGATAATTCTGTCGAGATACATCTTCTCCAAGATCCCATAGGCTGCAAGCTGCTGGCATCTCTCATCCTTGAAGAGAGTAGCAAGCATGCGGGAACGCTGTTGTCCTAGGAAAGTCAAGAGGAATTCTCATAACTGACCACCAAAACAGCGAGTACTTAGAGGTAAACAGCAGGAAGTTACCTTTTCCCCCCAATGCATGTAAATAACAGCCAACAAGGCTCTATTGAAGAAGGAATTTGGTTGTGTTCAGTTCAAAGGCAAAAACACTGAACTAATCCAACTCTGAGCTAACAGTTTGCCAACATGTCATTCTGACATCGTGTTCACAACTCTGGATTCCTCACTAAATCTCAGTAATACAAGTAACACACAAGCTGATTTGTTTCAGGGAAGATAGCTTTTACACAAAAATGTAAGGTGTATTTTACCTGCTGATGCCAAAATAGTACAATGCAATGCATGTTTCAGTGCCTCCAGCCGCTCAGTCTCGTGGACTATGCTCTTGTAGGACAGCTCGTTGTACCTTTGGGCAGCCTCAATGAACTTTCTTCTGTAGTCGAGTACTCGAGCATAGCAAACCTAGAAAGGAAGGATATCTCAGAAAAAGAAAAGCAGCAGAGGTGGCTGCATAATACAGGTGTGTAAAAATTGCACACTATCAAGTGATAGCTCCCATAAATATTGCTCTTCTGCTTCCTAGGGAAATGTGTGCCTTCAAAGAATTAGCTTGACTTGACAAGTTCTTGCTAAAGTATCAGGAAAATCAATTGAAAGGACATTTCCCACCATTGTGCACATGTTAAACACTGCAAATGTTAAAAAGCCAAGTATTGACCCTAAGTAATTGAAATATTGTGAGTTTCCCCTTCACTACTGGCACTGACAGCTACCACTTAGCAATTTATGTTTTAAGTATTTGCTTTTCCTTTTCAGCATGGGAACACCACCTTCCTTCGTGCTTTTTTAAGATTCACAGAAAATATTTACAGTTTCAACTGAGTGCACACTCCAAAATGTAGTAAGGGATGAGGAAAAAAGGAAAGGGAAAACCAACAAACAAAACCCACCAGATGCTGAGTTACTGCTCGTGGCACATCTGCTTTGTGTCACAGAATTTTAAACACCACCACACTTGACCAATTCTGTTACACTGTAGTCATCACTGCTCATCAGTTACTAAAATGGTTTCAGAAATTTGTGTATGAACTATGTACACAGTAAACTACAAAAAAGCAAGAATGTCAGCAGTTAATTTACTACTTAAGACTTTAAGTAGTCTTAAAATTAGTAGTACTTTTATGTATGGGACTTATTATTTAATTACTGGGGGGTGGGAGGACTACTACTGTCTCTAATATTGGATGCAATTTTTCCCCCACTTAGATTTATAGACAAAGGTGGAGGCAATATTTTCAGCAATATTTCAGATGTTTTTTAACCTAGTTTTTATTTTCTATCAGTAAAGTTGGCATTTAAGGAACCATTACAGACTTATCCCCAAATGGTAAGGAATGAGTTGTTTAGTAATTGCTAAGACGTGTCTCTCAAGCTCCCAAAACCATATAGCTTTTGCCTTTAAATCTTTTCATCATGAGAAAAGAGACAGTGACAATCCATTAAAACAGCTCAAGGTGGAATTGTCTCCATTTAGAAAGAGAAAGTGATAAAGCAGGTTAGACAACCTTATAATGGATTTGCAGCTGCTCATTAGTTGATTCATTCTGAAGCAGGGAAGCTCGATTGATGTAAGCTTCTGCTTGAACTGGGTCATCATCCTCCAGATACAGCCTGGCAATTTTCAGGTAGGTCTCAAGTTTGTAATCTACATTGTACTGCCTGTAGAGCAAAGAAAAAGGCAGGTGCTCAGAGTTGCTCCAGAACTACCTTTGCTCTTAGCTGCTCTAACATTTGTTATGATTCTTAAGCACTTGGCAATATTTGCTTTATCCTGCTTTCTTCTTCCCTGCTACTGAATTAGTGCTTTCTGTACAGAGTTAAGGCAATTTGAGATGAATGCCAATACAGAACTGGCTCCTGCAAACACCAGTAGAAATAATGCTGTCCACCAAGACACAAGTGTACACTCTCATAATCTGTTTTTTGTGGACTGGAAGTTTGCCACCAGTGGTGAGTTAAGAATCAACCTTGCAGTGCAACAAATAGGTGCTAAATAGGCAAAACCTACAGCAACCCCTTCCATGTGCAAAATGAGAAAGGGGAAAGGACTGCCAGATAAACTATCAGTACGGGTTCTACACCTACAAACCCCAACCAAACCCCACCTCACAAACACACAAAAGAATCCCCAACTGCATTTGTTAATATCCAAATCCAGTTTCAAACTATGTCTTTATTTTGAACTGAGAAGGTGGACACATTGAAAAACTGCCACCTTCCAAGGATCTTTCAATAAGCTTAGAAACATTTCTGCAAAATACTATTAAAAAGACTTGTTTATCAACAAGACTAATAAATAGTGGGTAACTTCTGGTGCAGCAAACCCTAAAATTCTCACTTGCTGGTCTAGCTCAGTACAGAGAGAGCAGGTACAGACAGGTAACACCACAGAACTGGGTGTAACATACTTTTGCCCTGTTTCTAAAGGGATCCCAACCAACACTTGTGCTGCATTTCTCCAGTCTTCTTCTTTCTCATAGATTGATGCAAGATGTTGCCTTATTGAAGCCACCTGAAGGACAATAAAATCAACAGCAAAAGTAGCCATCATTTATAAAGCTTTTAAAAAGATGAAACAAATCTTTCAAGAACTGGAGCACCAAGAGTCACAAGCCACTTCTTGCAGTTACACCTCACATCGTGCCTGTGAGGTAGGAATGAGGTGAACTGTGATTAG
This sequence comes from Leptocoma aspasia, assembly GCA_013399835.1. Classification (NCBI taxonomy): domain Eukaryota; kingdom Metazoa; phylum Chordata; class Aves; order Passeriformes; family Nectariniidae; genus Leptocoma; species Leptocoma aspasia. Next base: position 2,419,317 of record VXAX01004289.1, on the reverse strand, counting down.
ATCCTAATGAAGAAACTTCTACTTTGGAGAGTGGCTGTCAGCAGGTAAAGCATTAGTGCTTACAACCTGGGTTTTTAACTGCAAGTGTGGGCAAAAAAAAAAAAAGAAATCATCTGATGTACTGGATTTAATTTATGCATAATCATGACAATATACATGCAAGCATGTTTAGCTCAGAGTAAAAGCTGCTTAAAGAAAGAAAAAGAGAAGCAAATAAAAATCATGGCACAAACTGCCTTGACTTTCTACTCCAATACTAGATCCTAAGGGCTTTTTATATAAACAACTTCTCTAAGAGCTCTCAGATGATACTTCACATTCATACAACACAACACAGAACTGAACTGAAAAAGCAGAGCAGCATATTCAGTAGTTAAGCAGGATTGGATTTCAAGAAAATATTTTTTCCTAGGAAAATTATTATGGCTAAAATAAACAGAGAAAATTTATTTATTTTGAAATAAAAGCTATTTTCCAAGGTGCATACTCTTCACATCACCTGTCTGTTCTACTACTCAGGTAAAAGGCAATACAATGAATAAGCAGTCTGTCTCTCCAGACACCTCCAGCAGCTCAAGGATTGTTTCATTGTAACAACCCAATTACTGGAAGCAGAGGAATTACATGTCCATCATCATGATCAAGTGACAGTCTGTAATCTTTGCATAGTCCTACATGCTCTCTGCATTTAGCTCAGGTTTTCTGTGTACAGGACTGAAAAACTGGACTCTAAGTAGAAATATCTGTTTTGAACAGCTTTTTGGAAGGCTTGAAATAGTCAGCAGAAAAGGAGGGGAAAAACCAAACCCACAACCCAAAACCCACCTCATCATTGAGCTCTCACCTGTTCTTCAAATGAAATAACTCTGGGCTGTATCTTTTCCAAGGTGAAGTGGTAAATTTCTTTGGCTGTGCTGTCAGGGAGACTTGGAAGATGTGTACAGAAATCTGTCAGCAGCTGCCGTGAGATCACCAGACTGACATTCTCATTCACCACTGGTTCAGAGATGCACAGAAGAAAAACATAGAATGGATGCAATTTTTTTCAGTGCCTTCACTACAGGTGGTAATTTGCTTTTACATTAAATTTGAATATTTCAGTTTTAAAAACTGCAAGTGAAGGGGATTTTTTTCTTTTTTTAGAAAGGTGGGTTTTTCTTTTCTTTCAGAAACTGTTTACACTAGAGGTTACCAGAGTTCTAACCCCTGACAGATGAATGAATTTTTCACCTTGATTTATAGTTCTCAGTTGCTGAAATATCTTGGACAAAGTACCTATTTTGGGCTAAATCTCACTAAGCTTATTCTCAACTTTAAAAACATTATAGCAGATACAATTTACAGAGATGTTCAGTAAGCCCACTACAACACAAAGAAAACCCCTAACAATTTCTTGGCAGTTTTAAAAATGGGTGAAGGAGGAGGCTGTCAGTTTAAATACCACTTGGCATCCAGTACCAACTTCAGCACTCAACAGAGACTGCTCTGCTTTCACCTTCCAGCGCTGACAGGTTGGAAAGCTGTAATAACCACAAAGCTTACAAATCCATTCCCTCTTGACTTCTGAATGTGGTGATGAGGGTTCCTGTTCCTGTTGTGTCTGAGTTCCAACAGGACAGAATCATACTGCATTCACACAGTCTCACGTAAAGCTAACAAATACACAACCCCACAGACCTCTGGCCTTCACTCAGCGTACAACCACTCATACCAGATGCACTTACTTGCTTCTACAAAAGCTTTCAGAGCTTCAAGCTGTTCCACACCCGACAGCTGAATGGCTTTTTCCAATATTTGACGGTACCTGTCCATAAATAAATTCAAAAAAGGTTAGAAATCACACATGTTTTTCACTAAGAACTTCTGCCTCTCTGCTTACTTTCTATGTCAGAGCCCTATTTTTGCTCATATTTTCTATACCTCAAGGTGGCAAGTCTCCAAACAGTTTGTTCCCAAGTGTCATGAACATTCACCTAGAATTGGTACCTGGCTCTTCTTAAATCCCAGGACTAGATTCTCAGATAACAGAGCTCATCATTTTATCTAAGATCATATGTGCGATTTTAAAATAATAACAATAACCAAATGCCCAGGATAGTGAAGAGAAAAACTAATGAAAACTGTATTGCTCATAGATTCAGATTAACCCAAGCAGTCAAACATTCAAAATGCCACATTCAATGTGACTGAGAAATAGTGTTGTGATAAATAACTATGTTACAGCCACTTGACATCAACACAGGTGTACTCTACGTGTTTTCAAGTGTTTATTCCTGCAATAAATAGTCCTGCAATAGCAAGTTCTCTTTTCTTGTTTCAGCAAGCTAATGAAACTTTGCCACCGTGTGTGTGACACTGATTAAGTACTACATCTGCATGGAAGCTACATTTTGAGGGGAAAATTTCCAAGGTTTTAAATGAAAATCCTAAAAGTGACACAGCACCCATAGAACACAAGCAACTGGACAGGGAGTCAAAGAATTCCAGGTGACAGATCCGCATCTGACTGGACTCTCGGAGTGAAAACCTAAATGACAGGAGAAGCTCAACCCCTAAGGGCTGCCGTCCAAAATACCCACCTAATGAAAACGGTAATATTTATTAACAATAACAAGAGAGTGGCTGATATATCCACGGCAGCCGAGGAAAACAAACTCCCCGGCCTCTCGCTGTGGCACAGCCCGGGGGCAGCAGCCGAGCCCTAAGGGGGGCCCAGCGGACACGCGGGAAGCCGTGAAGGAAAAAACTAAACAACCATGAAGCGAAACTTTCCTGTCTCCTTTTTATTCGAAAAAACGCGGCCGCTGGGCACGACCCACCCTCCCAGAGCAGGGCGCCCCCTCACCGCGCACCCCGCGGGCGGCTCGCACCCCTCGCCCCAACGCGGGGAGGCGGCGGCCGGCAACTCACTTTCCCGCCAGGTCCTTGTGGGAGCCGCTGGAGTTCATCAGCTGCGCCAGCTCCTGCCTCACAGCGCCCGCCGCCATCTTGGGAGCCGCCTCCTCCCACCATGGAGCAGCG
>VXAX01004289.1:2369506-2415776 GCA_013399835.1 Leptocoma aspasia | reverse complement strand
CGGCTCCGGGGCCCGGGCTACTCGCCGGCATGCGCCGTTCGGGAAGACCGGGCCGCTCTCGGGAGCCGCCAGGGCCGCGGCGGGCACGGCCCCGGGGGGGTGAGCACGTCGCGGCTGTGTCAGCGGGATGCTCGCTCCGGCTTTGCCCTGAGCGTGCGCTGCCCGGCTGTGGACAGCCCCCAGCTCCGAGGGTATGTGTCCCGTTCTGCCCTCCTCAGTACAAGAAAAACAAGGAGCTACTGGAGAGGGTCCAGTGGAGGCTACGAGGATGATGAGGGGTCTGGAGTATCTCTCGTACGAAGAGAGACTGTGGGAGCTGGGCTTGTTTAGTCTAGAGAAGAGAAGACTGATGTCATTAATGCATATAAATATCTCAAAAGCGGGTGCCAAGAGGACGGTGGCAGAAGTTTTAGTGGTGCTCAGCAATAGGATATGGATAAATGGCTATAAGCAAAAATACGAGAAGTTTCACCTCAACACGAGGAAGAACTTTATGTTGAAGGTGGCAGAGCACTGGAACAGACTGCCCTGGGAGGTTGTGGAGTCTCCCTCTCTGGACACATTTGAAACCCACCTGACCATGGTCCTGTGTCACCTGCTTAAAGTGGCCCTGTCTTGTCAGGGAGGTGGGACTGGATCATCTCCAGAGGTGCCTTTCAAACTTAAGAATTCTGTGAGTGTAGCCAGACCATCTTTTGGGATAGTCCCAGCTTTTCTTGTCACCATCTTGCTTGTTATGAGGTATATCAGTATTCAGAATGTTTTTAATTATTTGTGGCCTTGACTTTGAAGCACGTCATGTACTAATTATGTAATGCTTGATATTGAGGATTTGGGTTCTGAGAAGCCCTGTGGCATTGAGAGTACATGACACTGTCCACTGCAATATACTGTAATCAGGAGGAAAGCTCTCAGACTTAAGATGTCAGGTGAGGAAAGGACAGATATTTAAATCACCTTTCATTAGTTTCATCCTTCAGCACAGTTTCTTGAAATATATTTCGGTTATTGTAGGAAGTACTGAATATAGAGAAATAATTTCAAGTATTCTTTGCAATGTTTACATGAAGCTTGCAATAAGAAACAGGCTATTCAATCCTTGAATATGTGGTTATCTTCTTCACAACAGCTTTTGACTTATTGGGGGCAAGAAGGAGAGTGGGTTATCAGCTGAGTATATTCTGTCAGCAGAATCTTTTTGTAAAATAAAATACATTAGACTTGTCTTTTTTTCTTTCTAAATTATTATTTGTCAAGACATCCAGTTTACATATCTGTCACTGAGTTACATGTTAGTTACATGCCTTGTACAGAGTTTCATCAACCAAGAGAGAGATGTGTGGTCATACTGCTCTGTAGACCAAACAATCTTACCAGGCTGGCTTGGAGAGTGTGTTTGAAAACACAGCCCAGCTTCCCTAATGGGTTAAAAAAGTACCTAATGCTTGTTGTGATGGGGTAAGCTTCAGGAGTTTGTTATGCAAGGCTGCCTGTTCAGCAAGAAGTTCTCGATACAAGTTCTTGTATCAAGAACAATCTACTGATGTTTGGCTTGGTTATACTTGGATGTCCATGCTCAGGTCATTTGTAGCTGAATGCTCTGAACAGTTCAGTCAGAATTCTTCAGAAGTTTTAAATGCTTTCAGGTGGAGTATCTGCTAACCACAGGTGAATAGGCAGGGTGATGATGAAGAGTGCTGTCAGAATTCAACCTTAGAGATGTTGTTATCTCATACACTGCGATATCTTTTGTTTTAGGTTTGGAAAAACCGTCAGGGCCCCTTGGGTTCTTTTCCCTTACACTTGTTTGAAAAATGTTTGCAGAGGCAACTAAGGTAGATTGGGGGGGTTGTGTTTTGATTTCTGCTTCAGCAACAAACTGTGGTTCCTTATCTGTCACTTGGTGTGTTTGTGCTCTTGTTCTCTGTCCACGCTATAGAGGTAGCACTTCCTTTGTCACGTGCTGTGAGAAACACATCCTAATGTCCTACAGAGGTTGTACACTACAGCAATGTGAGGGTGCTACTTCATAGCAAGTGCCTAGGAGATAAACTCAGGATTCTTCAGGTTTTTTATTATTACTCTTAGTTTCAGGAGCTCCCAAAGAGAAGTGGGAAATGTTTCTTGAATTCTTGTTTGGAAGGTTCATATTTTGCATGGCCCTATATTTGAATGGCTTGGTTTCCTCAGTTGTTCAGAAAGCTGATAAGCAGCATGTGGCTTTCAGTACAGCCTGTGACTAGGCTTGCTCACCTGACAACATTACAAGTCTGGAAAAGAATGTTCTTGCACAAGAAAGAGGGAGACTAACAGAATAATCCCTTGATTAGTCATGGGGCACAAAGCTACATGATGTGAGAGATTCCCATGTTCCAGATCTGGATGTAGATTGGTAGCTCCTTAATTTGTGCATCACTCCCCTTCAGAAGCCATCCTTCTGCCATTGGACATGTTGATGCCCACATGAGGGTTGAGCTCTGCTTTGATCTGTTGTATGAGTTCTAGGTACATTACATAGTGAATCCCCATCTCTAGGGACTGACTGTTCTGGGGTTTTTATTCCTTTGGAGTAACAGCAGTTTCTCTTACAGACTCAAGAAGTCTGTCTTCCTTGGGTGAAACTATTGTTCCTCTGAAAAGTCTTTCAGGTGCTGCTCTGGTGCTCATAGACTTTGAACAGAGCTGTCTCAGCACACTGACTCACCAGAATTTGTTTACTACTTTGTGGAGTTGTTTTCTTCCTGGGTTGAACACCATTGTCAGTGGCATGGAGAAAATGGGTTTGTAACAACCTACAGTTCATTTTGGATGGCTTTGCTCCTGCCTGGCTCCTTCATCTGGGCTGCCCTTGCAGTTGTACAGATGTTTGCTAGCACAAGGAGAGAAAATGTATAGAAACAAAAAGGCAGATGCCAAAGGTGGACAGGAGACCTTTAGCAGTAGAGCTGGCTTAGTACACACAGGGAATTGAAATACAGGGAAAGTAATGCTGCTGTTCATGTATACACAAAGTAGCAAATGATGCTATTTGAAATAACTGTGCAATAAACAGTGCAAGTATTGCTCGGATATTGCTCACACTAAATCCTATAAAATTGTAGCAGGTGCTTGTTTTATTAGTGTATAATTATCAGTTTGTTGACATAGGAGGTTTTTTAGCTTTTGCTTTTCCTTTTAAAATTATAATGGAAACATAAATTACTCAGAACTTGCCAAGGGAGGAAGGATCTCCTCAAAACTGGTATGTGGAGAAGAGAGTAGTTGGTTTGTTGGTATTTTTTCTCTGTCCAGTCTTAAAAAGAAACCAGCTAGCACCTCTGTTATAGACATGGCAGTGGGAACATGAGCCTAAGCAATCTTCCCATGGAAAAAAAAATGAAACAAACCCAAAAACCTCAACTGTGTAATATAAAATTCTCATGTACATATCACTTGAGAAGTGTCAGTTTAAGCACATAGGAGTTGCTAATTTGTGTACCTTGTCCATTCTTCTGATCTGCTGCACACAGTTGTTTGTCTGGTGTCTCAGGCAGCGAGCACTCCCTTAGAATGTAGAGTAATGGGAAGGGAATGGTGTGCGTTGGTTGAGGGAATTATGGTTGCCTTGGGAACTATTTTGTGACTATAGATGGTTAATTTGTGGTAGAAGAACACCTGGTATTTTCTTAAGTATTCCTTGTAACCGTTGGAAAGAAGACTGGATACTTAGACTGGTTATGTATTCAGCATTTGATAAGGAGTGAGGTTGGGTTTCTTTCCTTGCTATGGTTTGCCATTGGTATTGTATTTGATAAACCTAGAGCCGTGATCCTCAGGGAAGCATGCAGACAAACTGCCTCCATGACTTGTCTTATGTGGGGATTGGGAAGGAGAATGGAAATTATTTTGTCTGTGTTCCACATACATATTTTGTTACTGTGTTAAAGCTATTTGCTTTCACTCTGCTATTACATATGCAAACATGGTGAGTTTGCAGTCTTAGATGATTAATTTTTCCACTTACCCTTGTTAATCATAGCTTCCTCATGGATTCATCTTTTTCTGGTTTCATGACACGCATTTTGTTAAAGCATCTCTCGCTCACTAAGCTTAAACAAAAGCCTCTCTGTTGAAAAAACACAGCGCTGAGTGATTTTGTAATTCTTTGCTTTATGACAAAACAAGCTTTTCAATTTTAGAGACAAAACACAGAGTGTCAGAGAGAGTAAGAAAATGGGGAATGCCTAAAATGAATGACACTATTTTATCCATTATTGAAAAAAAATAGCAAAACTGAAGAATAGCAGTTAATTAGGAGAATTGTAGTACAGCAAGATCACCTATGTGCAGTTGTGCTCTTTCATTTGACAATATGCCAGCAGAGCAGGGTGAGTCTTGATTATACATATACTTCTGTGGAGGCTTTTCTAACAAATGAATGAAAGCAGTCTGATGTCAATAGTTTCTTAAGAACTGCATTTCCTATTTTTTTTTTCTGCCATTCTTTGTGAATTTCAGTTGCCTGGAATAGTTGATGTGCTTGTTTATATTTGTCAAAAAGAGATGAGAGAACACAGCAAATAAGGAGATTACCTAGCCCGTTCTTTAGTTTGTTTTGCTTATAAAATGACCCAATAAAAGGATTTGTTTCTCTAAGATTTATTTGTTTTCCCCTTCAAATCGACTTAGGCAAACAAGTGACCTTCACTTTCTAAACTGTAACTTGATTCTACTTTGCATAGGTAGATGTTCTAAATCCCTTGCACTAGCAAGCAGTCAAGAATTTCTGGGAACTATGAACCTTGTGCTGTTATGCATTGATCTTTTCCAAAAATAAGTTTTCTCTTTGCTGGGAGAATGCCTGGACCATTAAATGACCACTGGGTGTTTTTCCATTTGCAGAGATTAGTTTTGGTGCCAGTGCTGTGAACTGGCTACACTGGAATGACCAGCAAGGCTGTAGTCAGTTTTGCACTCCATGATATTGGCAAAGTTTGTCACTCCTGTTTCTTGTGGACAAAAAAAATGTGAATTTCCCCAGGAGAGAAGCAGAAAATAGACAAGAGGGGGGCTACTTGTGAGTTTTTACCATCGTTGCTGGAATGACTGGGAAAAATAAGAGCTCATTCTTTGTTGAACAGGAAGGTGAGTTTTGGTATTATGTCAGCAAAAAGAAGTAGGTTGAATAAAAGTTGGTTGTCCTGGATTCTTAACAGAAATTCTTAATGACATTGATAGATGCAGATGCTGTAGAATTTTGCAGAAAGACATCCCATAGTTACTTTCAGGTTCTATTGCTGCTGCTGGGTTGGTTTCAGTGGACTGTAGAGTTTGACACAGAGCTGTTTGGGTGTGTGTCCTGAGCTGGACTGTGGAGAATTTACAGGGTGCCAGCCTCTGGATCAGGTGTGTCCAGCTCTTTGTGGGTATGTGGTGCTGTTCTCTGTGTAGTGATGAACTAGGGCAGATGAGTCACACAGAGAACCTGCCAAGCTGCAGGTCAGCTCCAGTGTCATATGTTAATCACTGTTAATCTCCAATCCTCAAAATTATGAACTGACAGTAGGCAAAAGCTTCTTTTGTATATACAAATTGGTTTTAGATGTAGTAAAGAGCTAGATCTTGCTACATAAAAAAAGCCAAATAGCTTTTTCCATGGAAAAATACAGTTAAGGCTTTGCATACTGTTGTTTCTTCACTTAGTAATTCTGAGAAGGAGATGAACATTCTGGATGTGTATCAACTCAGACAGTGTAGTGGTGACTTGTCCAACTGGTGGTTGAGTGTGTTTGCCGTGAAAATCAAATATGGAAGGGTATTCTATAAGGACAGATTTGGGACTTTTCTCAAGGCCTGCTTCTTGTTTAGATTGGTTATTAGGAAAGAGTTCTTCCCCCAGAGAGTGACTGGGCACTGGAATAGACTTCTCAGTGAGCAGCATGGAGGGTGCATGCAAAGAACTCTTCCTAAGTGGCCTTGGCATGTTGTGTGGAATAAATCTTCTCCAGGGATAAAATAAGATACAGTGTCGATATCTTGCTGTGTCACTTCCAGCATATTGAAAACAAAAGTGTAAGAGATACAGTGTAGTCCTAGTCACTGAAATGCTTCTTTCTGGCTAGTCCTGTCAGTATGTTTTTGGGGGGTTTTTGAAGAGTTTATCCAAAGCTGTTGGTTTTCTTACCTACAGCTAATGAAACTTAGGAGTTTGTGTTTCAGAAGCTCTTCAACTTAGGTTACAACGCATGAGACTTCAGAGTTTGAGCAGCCTGCATTTGAAGAGACCCACATGGTACTGGAACAGGGATGAAGATTCCGCAGAAATTCCTGTTTCTCCTGTTGAATTGATCTCAACTCAAAATCTTAATGTGGAAGTTTATTCCACAAAGGTCAGTCAGCTGTTGCACAGTGGTAGTTGTTTAAGTAAGTTTTCCCAAAAGGAATACATAGCTGCTTTATCTAGAGATTGAAGTGGGAAGGAGGTGTTAATAGTGGTTTTTCTGAACGAAGGAATCTGAATGAAGTCCTGGTTTGCCTGCAGGTGAGCTATTTATCTACAGCTCAGCCCTTCTGCAAGTGAATATATTCTGTACTTGTTGAGCGTTGTCATGTTTAAAGCTGGTAAGACTGCTGAGATTGCAGCTAGAAGCATGTTTTCCTGCAAATCACTGCAAAGTAACTATTCAGGCTATTTTTATTTTTGTTTTAATGCTTCACTTGACTCAAAAATGAAGAATGCCAGCCTAGATAAGTTTAAAAAGCAGTAGTGGCCATAGCAGCTTTCACTGCTGTTCAAATCTTGACAGCACCACCTCTAAAGCATTGTGCTTTATCATCTTAAGGTTTTTCTCTGGTTTTTATCTCTCTGATGTTCTATCTTTGAAAAGGATTGTGATGCATAAGACACATAAGGAATTAAGCTTTTAGGGCAAAATTTTCTGTGCCGTTTTAGCATTTTTTTTGAAATTAAATACTTCACTGAAATCAGTGTAGTGTGGGGTTTTTGTTTCAGTTAGAATGAACTTCACGTATTGTACCTCCTAACTGGGCAGTGATAGTGTAATATAGATGAGATGCACTTGGATCATCATTGTGCTTCCCAGTTGACAAAGTCTCAATAAAACTTGTAGGTTACGATTCTGTTATGATGAACTCTTGTTCATAAATACAGCTCTAAAATCTACTCTTGCTTAAATTGCTGGCAGCAAGCCTGATCTTAAGGGTGTGCAATGTGATAACACCTGCTAAAAGTCTGTGAGGAACTCGATATCAAGCCTATGGTGGTAGTTTTCACACTTGTTGTTCAGAGTGTTCTTGGTGTGATACTGCTGTGTCTTCTGAGTTCTTCTGCAGCCTCACATTCAAGAGGTGGCTGGAGTTTGGAAAGCAAGGCCTTTTTCGAGCTATATATAGAAGACAAAAATCTGCCTTTTTTGGGGCTTAGTGATAAGTACTCCTCACATTTCAGGTTTGTTTGGTTTTTGGTTTTTTATCAGTCAAGCTAAGTTCACTACATGTTTATTCAATGTAACTTTAGATTCGTAATGCCTTACCATTGGCCTACTAAATAAACACTGCAAAAAATTCGATTACTTTCGTTATTTTAAGGTTTTTTACTTTTGGTCTCACCCCAAAGTTTGTATGAAACATAAGGTTAGAAGCACTTGATTTAATGTAAAGGCCCTGGAATCCACGAACCCAAAATTTGGGTTGTTCACTGTAGTGAACACCTTCAGAATGTATTTAGTGATCATAGCACCTGTGCAGTTCTGTGTTTCAGCTTTTGTCCTATGGTATGTTTTGAAAATGACTGAAACTGGTATGCAAACCAAGGGAAGGGTGCAGGGGAATGTTCTTATTTTTAGTTTCTATTTTATTTTTAGTTTGCCTAAAACTGCTTGAAAGTAGAACGTAGTTCCCTATTACAGAAGGCAGTCTGAATGGCTTTGAAGCATTCTGCTGCACGGAATGTTATTTCCAGTACTTTCCTGGAAAGTTGCTCTAAGTGAGGTGTGTGGTAAACAAGCAATGTTTAAGACTTTAACTAATGACTTTGAGTGAGTGCTTGGAGTTTTGTTCAGTAATACTGCTCAGTACTTCTCAACAGCTGGAATGTTCTTCCTTAATAATTGTCTTTTGTAATAGGTAGTACTTTTGGGCAATCTAGTAATTTCTTGTGTTGGAAAGGGGTTGTCCAATCCAGAGCTAGATATCCCAGTGTTTTGAAATGCTGGTTTTCTAGGAAACAATGCACTCACTTGTACATGTAACATAATTCAACCATTTGCAATTTGTATGACATGCTGCTTTTATCCAAAACTTAGTTATAGCTTTTTTCCTTTTTCTCTCCACCTTCCATTTTGCCTGAAAGGCTCTGACTCATGGGGATTTTTTGGTTATGTACTCTTAAGTCCTTGTTAGTTTAATTGTAAGAATTGCTTTTGTACTTGGTGTGTGTAATTGAATTTCTGTGGTAGCATGCTGAGATTCCTTCTGTGTGAGAAATAATTTTGATGTGAAGAAAACTATGGGTCACAGGATAGCTGAGTCTTAAATTATATTTGTAGCAGCTGTTATGGTGAAGGAAGAAGATGCAGTTGTGTAAAACATTTCTATTTTGAAGACAGTAAGACATGAATATTTTTGAAAACGTTAATTTTTTTTTCTTTACAGCATGTCTGCAAAGAACACAGTCTCTTTTTTTTCTCTGTGTATTGGGTTTTTTGGGCAGGAGTGGGTGCTCATTGTGTTTTAAGTGTCCGTGTCAATATTTTGTACTATTATCTGTTAATTATAGCAGCATGGAGAGCTTAGTAACTGTTTCATGGTTGAATAATTGCAACATGCTTTTATTCCCCACCATCCCAAGAGCTGGAAGATTAGAAAGAACAATCAGACTGGGTGAATGAATTGCTACTGCAATACAGTGTTTCCACTGGATTGTACTTAAATTGTTGCAGCTTCCAGCTGCACACAGAATCACAGAATGGTTGGGGTTGGAAGGGACCTCTGGAGATCATCTAGTCCAAGGGAACCTGGGGCAGGCTACAAGTGTTTGTGTCTAGGTGGGCTTCTGCAGAAAAGGGCACTCCACAGCCTCTCTGGGCAGCAGTTCTAGATAGTGACCCCACTGTTCCTAAGTCACCCCAGGATACCATTGGCCCTCTTGGCCAGAGGGGCACACACTGCTGGCTTGCATGGAACTTCTCCCCTGGAACTCTAAGGTCCTTCTCCACAGAGCTGCTTTCCAGCAGGTCAGCCCCCAGCCTGTACTGGTGTGTGGGATTATTCCTCACCAGGTGTAGGACCCTGCACTTACTTTTGATGAATTTCATTAGGTTCCTCTCTGTTTGAGTCTCACTGAATTGTAGCACAACCTCTTGATGTATTAGCCATGCCTCCCAGTTTTGAATCATCCACAGACTTGCTGAGGACGCACTCTGTCCCTTCATCCTGATCATTTGACAAGTTCAGCAGGACCGGACCCAGTACTGACCCCTTGGAGAACACTGCTGGCTACAGACCTCCAACCAGACTGTGCTCCAGATCACAACCCTCGGTTTCCCTCTTGTGACAACTTTAGTTTAAAACCCTCCTCACCATCCAGACAAGCCTATGAATGAAGATCTCTTTCCTTTCTCTGTCAGATGGACCCCCCCAGTCCCTCACAGACCAGGTTTCTCTGAGTGAATCCCATGGTCTGAGCACCCAAACCCCTGCTGGTGGCAAAGGGAGTAGATGGGGCTGCCTTAGCTCCAACATCTTTCCTGGTGTGATGGGTGTTTCCTCTTCAGTCTGCAGAGCACCTCAGCCTTTGGGAGAAGTCTCTTCCTCTTGGCAGTCCTTGCCATTGCAAGCCTCCATTCTTCAGCATTATTTCCCCTGTCCCTTCTGGAGGTCAGGGTGGGGGAGTTTTTGTCTCTTTGGCTGTGTACTGTGAGTCTCCTGCAGCCTGTGCTTGGAACCAGCCATCCAACTCTTTCCTACCACCTGCTGCAGGAGATCCAACACATGGGCACACCTTTTGCAGACAGGTCTGCTACCTGTTCCTGCCCTGGCAGAAAGGTCTAGGCACTAGCACTTGAGGGCTGGGCATTTCAAATTGCTTAATCTTTGAATATTAAGGTCCCAAAAAATGGGATTTCTTCAGCTCAGCAGCTTTCAGTTGTTTATATATCTGCCAGGATTGGAGAGAGCAGATAAGCAGAAGCTGAAAATTTTGAAAAGCCTTTAAGCAACTAAAATGTGGTTGACAACATCTCATGCTTCTCACTTAAACCATCAAGGATCCATTCTGTATTTCCCCTTTTTCCTCCTGCTCTTGCCTTTGTTCTACGGCATGAATGGACTCAGGAATGAAGTGTATTGTGTTTTTAAACCTTTGCTAGTTAAGGTTTAAATATGCCAGTTTTATGAATGTAACCACGTAATGTGGGATTTTTTGGGTTTTAAGATCCTCACATGTGAGCCATAGCCTGCTGGCAGTCCTCTGCTGCACCTTGATTGGAAAGAGAAGAGGTGGTGTTGGCACATTTTTGTCTCAGCAATGGAAATTCCAAATGTTACTGCTTTTGTTCTGACTGACTGTTGATCCTGCATTCTTTTGTATTCATTTTCATGAGAGTCCACTGTACTTGCAGTGAGCAATTACTTGTTAGGTTGTCCGCTCTTACTTTTCTGCCATTCATCTGGCTCAGGTTTTCAGCCTCATTCTCCCCTTTCTAGAGGACAGGCTTCATTGCTCTTCTTCATACTTCTTTTTAAGGGCTTTTGCACGGTTTTAGCTCAGAAGTTGGAAGTATTTCCTCTTGCTGGCTCTAAGAGTTCTACTCTTAAGTGTATCATCTGTCCCAGCTTTAAAGAACTACAAACAGATACTGCTGTATCTGCAATGATACTTAGTTTCACTTAGCATTTTCTTACTGGTCCTGAGAGAATCCCTGCTGCTTCAGGGGTACATTTGATGTTTTGCATTTTTGAGGCTTTTGATTTTGGGTGGTGTCGCTTCGTTTTGTACTTCAAGAGCTGTTCATACAAAATCTGTTACTGATTTGATTTCCTTGTTTTCTGGTGACAGTGACACTTGTGAATTTGGTTAAAAAATGAGCATTGCCAATGACTCAAGGCAGGTCTGGCCAGTGTTCCTAGATCTGTCAGGTTATACCAGAGTGTTCCCATGGCTGGGCACCACCAGGCCAGCAGCCACAAATGGTGATGAGTGCCTTGGCCCTCAGCTTCGTTGTTGTCGTGGCCATGGTAACGTGCATCACCCTCCCAGGAGTTGGTGTAAAGCTGATCTCAGCAGCCTTGTTTCTGTATAATCTGAATTTATAAATGTGTGTTTTGCTTGCAGTACATAGCCTTGCTGATGGTTTTGTAACATGTCACCCTACTCAAACTGCTCATGGTTGCAGGCTGGAAAGTTGTCCTATCCTTAGTGAAATGGAGATGTTTCTGCATGTAATAAAATGCAGTTATTGTAAGGTACAAAACATTGTTATGTCTTGCATTTTGTTTACTTCTTTGTAGATCGCTGTGCTTAATGATATTGTTTGGGTTTTTTTTTTTAATTTTCCTGTTTAGTGTGGCTGTTCTGGTATTTTATCAACAAAGATGTTGGTACTATTGATCTCAATACTTTTAACAGTTTCTTAGAGATTTTGCAGTGACATGCTAGTTATGGAGAAAAAAGATCAAAATTCACAGACACCATTCTCTATTTTTGCCAGCAATCCTGGTCTTCTTTATCCTTTTCCTTACAAATCCCCTTTATCCTTTACACCATCATATATATATTGTTCTTTGTGAATATCAAGAATAGGAATCTCTTTTATGAGTAAAATGATCACAGGTGGTTTGCTCAAGCTCAGAGTTTGTTCCTCTCCTTCTCCTTTACCATACCTAGCACTTTTCAAAGTTGTTGGTCCAGGACTTTGCTGACAATATGCTTTAGTCCTTAACTTTTTTTTTTATGTGTTTGGCTGGTTGGGTATCCTGAGCTAGCGATGTTTACAAATCTTCATTATGTGAATTTTTTGGTGAACTTTTATTTAATTGTGTGGCCGTTATTTTTTAGGCTAAAATTATCTGTTTAGTAATCTGAACCTAGGATATTTGCTGAGTTTCCCAGTCTGAAGCTTAAACACTTACTTGGTCTGAGTTGGTTTTTTCCTTCAGGTTTTGAGTAAACACTTAGTGATGTTTCTTTTTAAGGGGTTGTAGTTAGAGCTTGTGCATTATCCAGTACTCAAAGCATAACTGCTGAAGTGAAGGAAACTTTCAAGGGTTTAAATAGTTAAAACTATTCTCTACCCTTTCTTGATGATCTCAAGGCTGTTAGGATCTTAAAAGAGGTTGGCATGCTTTTACTGTTGGTAATCGCTTTAGTAGAGGAGCTGGGAAAATGGAAACTGTATAAAAGCATTAGTAAAAAATAAACAGCTGAACTGTTGAGAAATCCTGGCTAGATACCAAGAAGTAAAAGTCTGCAGGAATCTTGAAGTTGCCTTTGACAGCAGCCTCTGGTATAGCCGGGATGAGATTTTCATTGTTGCCTTTCGTGTATCTATTTCAGTCATGTCCAATATGCAGTGAAGAAATAGAGCAAGTGGGTTGTGTTATGGTTCTTTTTTGCTCTTGTTGAGCACACTAGCCTTAATACATTAATGGAAACTGGGTTTAAAATTCTGATAACTGCAGAATCTTCCAATGTGATTGCCATAAGCTGTTAATCCAGTAACTATGAGTAATGTTTCTTTCCTTTTCACTCAGTGTCTGATTCCAGACTTGATGTGATATATTTCTTTTTCTTCTGCATTCTGGTTTGCAGTGGTTAGCTTGGACTCAAAATGCTGTTTAAAAGCCGGACTCCATGTATTTTAATAGATATTCAACTAGATAAACGTATTTAATAACCACTTACTGCTTGGTAACATAACGAAATGGCAAGGATAAAGAATGCAAGTAACTGATGAACTATAAAACTACTCAGATATATTTAAGTATTTTATGGTCATATTGTTAAAAGATACTAAGAATGGCCTTTCTTCTTGGGAAAAACATGTATAAATGCAAACCAAAAGCAAGTTATTTAAAGCTATTTATAATTACACAGTGAGGTGGTTTTCCCATTGTCTGATTTAGATTATTGTCTCCTTTTCAAACTTGGAGGCAATCATTACATGGATTGTGCTTGACACTAGGAGTCTAACTTCTGGATCCAAGTCCTATGTGCATATCAGTATAGAATAAGATGTTGTTTTGGTTTGAGGTTTAGTTTTTTTGTGTCTGAAATAGTTTGAAGTTGTACAATCTGAGCTGCAAGCCTTTGAAAGTTGCTGAGGTGTCAGTCAAGTGACACAGCTCAGAAGAAGACCTAGTGACCTTAACATATGCTGTCTTTAAAAAGAGTCTACTTTTACTGTTCTGATTTTTGAGTAATCATCTATGCAGTTAACCTATTTGACTTGAAGGCAACGATGTGATACTATTCCTAAAGTGTCCCTAGGAGCTGGCTGTTCTGTCTAGGGCTGCTTACCAGGGCTGGCATTACTGTGGGAGAAATGCTTTCCAAAGGAGGTATTTCTGGCTGTGACATCAGGTAACTTTGTATCTTCAAATGCCTGCCAATAAGTGAGCTATGAGTTTGACTGTCAGTGGAGTTCTTTCAGAGCTCAGGCTTCTTGGGTGTCAGGGCAGTTTGATCTGCCTGGCACTCTGAGGTCAGGGGGGTCAGGGTGGCACCCTTGGCAGTCAGGGAGGCCAGGACTTCTCCAGCATGGTCTCTGGAGCTCGGCATGGAAACTGTGTAATTCTAGCAGGGCTTTTTTCCCCAAGCATTCCACCTTGTGGGTGAAATGCAGCTGTTCTGTAGTTAGCTGCTGTACAAAATGGGCCCACAATGACTCCAGAGGAGACAATGTCACCTCGGCATTTGGTCAGTGTTTTTACTGGCACCGTTCCTCATGAATTAGTATTAAAACTCAGCTCTGCTTTTCCTAGCATAGTAGGAATCAGAATTTGCAAGGTTTTTGTCCCCTTGAGCTTATAATTAGGAGCATGTAGGCAGACACACGTGGTGTGCTCACCCATCCGGTGCCCAAGTGTGCTCGTGGGGTCAGCAGGTGCAGAAAGTGCCTTATTAAGCTGGTCTGTTTTCAGCCCCTTAATACTGATACAGCTTTAGGGGAATGGTGCAGTGTGACCATTTCCAGCAATGTCTGTAAGGTTTCTCAAGTGGAAGTGACTCTGGCTTTGAATCTCTCTGCAGGGGTTTGTTTAATATATAATTTGGGTACTCTAAAAAAAAATTCCTTTTTTTTCCCATGCAGTGTGTTATTTGTTTTGTGTTTAGAACAGCTTTCAAATAAATAATGAATTTGTGTGTTATTTTCTGGTGAGTATTGAGGTAAAAAAAATTACTGAGCTCTTCTTTTTGTAGCCAGCATCAAGGGATTATCTCTTGATCTTGTGAGTGGCAGGGCTTTGGTTTGATCCCGTGGTAGGTGGCTGTTGATTGAGCTTTTGGGGTTGTTCAAGTCCATCACTAAACACTCATTTGTTTTTCTGACATTTCCAAAATGAAAATTTGGCAAGAATGTTACATCTGGTATGGATAACAAGTCTCTTGAGCAAGATAACCTGCTAATCAATGTTGACATGTATGAGAAGGCTTCATCATCTATTAGATTTTTTTAAAGCTGTTTAACTCTTGCTTTATACTTCAGTGAGTTTAGATGTCTGTGCCCATATTTTCAAGGAGGAAACACTGCTTCTTTGTGTACTGTGTTGTGAAGAGTGGACTGGTATTGCCTTCATTTGGCTTCAGTGAATGATATTGTAAAGGTTAAATGGAAGTTTTTACTGAGACTAAATTCAATTTAGAGTGTTACATTTTGATAAAAGTTTTTTTTTCCCATGATATCCCTCCTGTGCACGCACAATTCTTTCAGTCTGAAAAAATTCTAACCTGATTAGCAGGTTATCTTGCTCAAGAGACTTGTTATCCATACCAGATATATTTTCTTCTTTGGTAATATTATTCATAAAGCTTTGAAAATATGTGTTTTCTGGAAGCCAATAACTTTTTAAAATATTGCAGTACCTGCTCCGGCCATCACTGCCACAGCTACTAAAATGGAGGTGGTTTCAGCAGAAGTCAACAGCTTGCTCCCTGAGGAAATCATGGACACCGGCATAACCCTGGTGGAAGATGACAGCATCGAGGCTGTTATTGTATCTTCACCGATGGGAGAGTCTATTCCCATGGAAACAGAACTGGAAGAAATAGTGAACATAAGCTCCACCAGCGACTCCTCAGCCACGACTACAGCCACAGTCACCACGGAATCGGTTCCTGCGCCCAGCAGCCACTCAGGAGATGCAGCACTCACCACCACAGCCCCAAGCCCTGATGTGAATGCAGCTGTAAAGCCTGCCTTTCCAGGTGGCCTCCATAAACTTGGTGCTCAGACCCCTGTCACTATCTCAGCTAATCAGATTATTCTGAACAAGGCCACTGATATTAAAATAGGCAATCAGAGTATTAAACCGGACGGGCAAAAGCTGATTGTAACAACTTTGGGCAAGTCTGGCCAGCCTATTGTTTTAGCATTACCCCACAGCCAGCTCCCACAGTCACAGAAGGCCGTGTCCCAAGCCCAGGGTGGAGACTCCAAGGTACAAGGCCAGCAGATCAAAGTTGTCATTGGAGGTCGGTCAGAAGTGAAACCTGTTGTGGGTGTCTCAGCTTTGACCCAGGGAAGTCAGCTGATAAATACTGCAGCCCAGCCCTCTGTCTTGCAGTCCCAGCAAGTAAAAACAGTACAGGTAAAATGAGTTATGCTGATGAAACATCTTAAAACCAGTTCTGTTGCTGCAATTGTTGTCTGTTTCCTGCACTGATTGACACACTGTTGCTTTCAGCCTTTGCATTTATTCTTTGTATTAAAAAATACAATGCTGCTCTTAGCCCATGCTTTCATCTGTGGATGCATTTGCCATTTTATGCTGTTTGCCTCTAGCTACTGTCTAGAAACTTAGGGTTTGCCTCAGAGAAAGGGAACTATTCAGTAAATTGAAGATAATTTTCTCATTATTTTCGTTGTATAAAAATAAATGCTACATACTTTCAGAAAGACTGAATTCAACTTTATATGCCTGTTGTTCTTTATTCAAGGTATACACTCCTTTGTGGAAGAGTAGCTTCTGCCTATAAAGTTCAGTTTGTTTAAGTAAACTCTCTGAAAAATATTCTAGCATCTGAAAAAGAACAGAAAGGTGTATCTTGTCTGCCTCAAATCTAGTTAAGCTTGTTAATAGACTGTGATGAACTAGACACTGTCATAAGCTGAACATTCAAGGTTTTGTTCCCAATCTCTGGCATGGATCTTAAGATATTTGAAACCACAGAGAATCTGCTTGGATCTGAAAATGTGTTGAAAAGACTTGGGTTATGACCCAAAGGGTCTGATTCTCATCTGTAATTTGGCAGAACTAAATGTGAGTGACTTTGTTCTATTGGCAGTGAGGCAGAAATAAGACTTCTTAAAGTGAAAGACAAGTAGAACTCAATGCAGGTTATGATGAAAAATATTTGTTTTACTGTCTAAATGAAATGAGAAATTAAACTCTTAAGTATACTATTAAAAATAATCAGCTGCACATAAAAATGACAAAGTTTAAAGAATTTTATTAGCCAAGTGTTCCTTGATTAGTATTTCATGGCAGGTGAATGAGATCAATTCTGAATATTTTCTTTAAAGTTGCAGATGAATCCTGCACCAATTTCCACTTTCTCCTTTTCTGTTGCTACATCATACCTGGAAACATGTAATAATGGCCATTTGAAACATAAATGATTGTCACTATAGTTTTCAAGTCTCTGCTCTTTAGTCATCATAGGAACATTTAAGAATGGGTCAGTTCCTGTTACTTGGCTTCATTATTCACTGCCAAGTGACAGATAGAGGAAACTGAGGAGAAGGACTTAGCTGTGATGTGGGTTTTCCTTGCATGAATTGATTTGTGCTGTCAGTGACTGAAATCAGCGACTGGGCCATTGACCTGTGATTTGCCATTGGGAATTCTACACATTCCTTAGCAGAGACTCTTACTGATGGACTTGCATCTGTTTTTAAATCTAGTTAATTGCAGTTTGGGTAAATTTGCTTTGTTGTGGTTTCTTTTTGTTAAGCCATTGGTTCCCTTTGCAAAACAGATTGAATTGTTAGCACTTGACATTCCTTTTTTCCCACAAGGAGAGGAGGGAGTAAAAATGAAAAGCAAGAAGACAAGGTTAGCACTCGATATTGAAGGGGAAATGATTGCATTAGCACTTCACAGACAGTGCTTTTCCCTGTAGAAAGTTTCTGAAGTATCAGAGTGATCTATGAGGCTGGGTGAGAGATTCTGGCTCTGCTCTACCCTGAATGGCAGGGGAGGAAACCCACACCTTGAGTCCGTGCCTTAGAAAATTAAGTAATTAATTTACCCCATCACCCTGAACGAACCCTTTAAGATTTCAGTGAGTGGAAAAGGAGGCTGTGAATGCCTCCCTGACTCCCCGTGGGTCTCGTGTAACTTACCTCTTGTGGCTTTGTGAATCAGGTATTTCAGATGGAGAGCAGCACAAGACTTAGACTTGGTGTGAAAAGTGAACTGGTACACATTAGATGACAAAGAGCTCTTATCAGTTCTTGTGGTCCCTATCATAAGGGCTTTGCATATCATTAGAGAAACTCAATTGCCTTGACATCTAATCTAATCTTGTAATCTAATTGTGATAGTTGAAGTCTCAGCACCTAAGGCATAATTGGTAGAGTTCAGGAAAATGTTTCTTGGAATTTGACTCCTCTGCTTACAGTTCTAGATGTATGAGACTGTGAGTGTTAAGTGTGGCAGGGCCTTTGGCCTCATCTGTATCCAGACGTTAATTACTGTCCTCAGCAGCTTGTCCTGATTTAGTTGAAACTAGTGCCATGGATGTGTGGAAAAAATCTGCTGGGCAAGTACATCTGCTTTCAGCCTGTGGCTCCTGCTTGCCTACAGCCTTAAAAGTGGTGGTGTGCCTGCTGCTCTACTACTTTAGTCCAGGTTTATTATTATTAAGTAGGAGTTTGGCCTTGCAGGTGACCCTGAACCAGGTGTCCAGACACATCACCATGGCTGCCATTAAGTCTGCCTTGTGCTTGTTTTTTGTGGTAGCTGGCTCTGGTTTTAACAGTGTCCATAGCATTGTTGCTACCATGGCAGGGCAGCTGCTAAGCCATCGTTGTGGCTTTATTTCATCATTGAAAAGGGACCTTGTGCGCTCCCTAACCTCAAACTCCCATTCCTAGCTCAGTTTCTTCATCTCTGAAGTTAAGGTGTTCTTTTCTATTTCTAGAGTCCCTGATTTTTCATACTATGCCAAATATAAATTACATAGAGAGTGGCTATGTGGACAGGCTCCCAACAGGTCATCTAGGGAGTGGATTTATAGTGTATTAGCTCCTTTGTGGAAGCTGACTATGTGGATATCCAGCAGTAAATGTGAGGTATGAGTGTGCCTATTTCTTTATGAGTAGAACAGAGTCTGAAAATAATGTCCAGCTGTATGAACTTGCTAGTTCATCTTTAGTGGAGAGTGTTTAAGAAAACCTAACTTGACCCTTGAAGTCAGGTTGCCTGCAGGTAAATCTCTTGACTTCTGTAGAGGAAAAAAGATTGGTGTGTGCTCCTAAATATAACATTTCTGCAGAAGAGCTTGTTGCTCCAGGGAATATGTTTGCAGTCTAATTCAAAGTAACTTGCAGAGGGCATGCTTAGCTTACATAGGCAGGGGGATAATGTTAAGCTCCTTTTGATCAGTACAGCAATGGCAGAGTGCTCTAGAGAACTTGCCCATTCTGAAGTATCAAAGGGGCATCTTGATTATTTCCTCTGGCTTCTCCAGTCTTTACTGAAATGGGCAGTGAGTTTCCCAGTGCTGCCAGGAAGCTTCTCCCTTGTGGCTGGGGTTATCCAGTGCCATAAACCTCAGAAAAGCTTGCTTAGCAGCAGGTAGGGGCAGGAGTGCTGTTCCTCATTTATAACCAACCACATTTGTCTTGCTGTTTCCTAAGCCCTGAGTGAATTCACTTGTTTGTTAGACCTCCCTCTTTATAGACCAACAGTTCACCTAAAAAGCAGGGGGAAATTTATTTGAGGACGATACTGCAAGTCGAGTATGACGGAAGCAGGGCTACTTGTGTTGACCTGTTATTTTGGAATTTTTAAAGGTTTTTTTAAATAGTTTGTGGTATTGGTCGGTAATATTTTACAAACATTTGTGTAAGTCATTTAAGCACATTTATTGACTGTTACTGGGAAACAACTGCTGTTATCCAGAGCTGGCTGTTCCTGCTGAATGCTCATCATGTTCTGAGCCAGACTTTGCTCTCACTTCAGAGAAAAAGCAGTAGCAGTTGAGTTGCAATAAAACCTTACGGCAAGGTAAGATTAATTTAAGCAAAACAGAAATCTCAAATGAAGAAGATGAAATGTGTAGAATTGATCAGAAATTAAAGTGTGTCCAAGCTGAAAAAACAAATAAAGATAAAATGCCTGCTCATCTATCAGCTGTATGTGCTAAGGTAACTGAATCCTTGAAATTTAAAAATGGCTTTGAGTTAAATTTGTGAACAGGGCTGTGAATGAATCTTCCTTCTTCAAACAACTTACGTTTCAAAGTTTTAGTTAATTTACTTCCAAAAAGAACAGGTTTGTTTCTCTGTTTCATTTTAAAGCCTTGACAATTGTGTATCACCCCTAAAGCACCTACTGTGCCTGAGGAGCAGCATATTTGTTCTGAGATGGAGCTTTCCTCTGAGGAGCACTTGTTGTGTAACTGTGGAGCAGCATGTGGCTTCCCTTAAATGAGATCCATTCTCTGGTAGTGCCTGGTGTCAGAGCTGCTCCTTGCTGGCTTCCCTGGCTGGGTGTAGCTTGGGCACACAGAGGTGCCCTTGGCTTTCCACAGCAGCCTGGAGGGCTCCAGTGCCATAGCACAGGGGAGCTCCAACTTCCCTGGCTGTGCCATGACTGTGCTGCTGGGAGCAGCCTCACGTGTGCTTTTTGTGGAGCAGCTGAGGAACTTGTTATGTGCTCCTGAATACTTTGAATGTTTTTGCCTTATGTGGTTGTAAAAAAGGTGTTTTCAGGCAACAAATTCTATAGATAGGGTTTCGTGTAGGAAACCATAACTTCCAGCCTACTCAATTGCTTCATTTGAGCATTTGTAACTTTCTCAGGCTGTTGAAAGTAGCTGTCAGCTCTGTATCTTTGCACATCAGGCAGATTTCTGATTTAGCTGCTTGAGTAATAAAGGTGGCTCTGTGCCCTTGAGAGGTGGCTGCCCACGTGGATGTTAATGTTGTGCCTCTCTGATATTGCTGGAATCGATGGCTGGTGCCCACGGGATGTGCCTGAGGGTGTGTGGTAGAGGAGAGGCAGGATATGCCTCACCTGTGGGGTGGGCAGGTGCAAGGGCTTCAGTAATGCAATTGTCTTGCTGTTTCCAGTGGGCTCACATAGACTCAGGCCACATCCACAGGGAGCCTCTGCACTCAGCAGGTTAAAAGTCTTTGGAAAAAGTCAACCACTAAATTGAGCTATTCACTAGCTGGGTGCCAATGTATAAAAACTGTTGGAATAAATGCATCTGGTAGTTAACTTCTCTGTGTTAAAAAGGGGAAAAATCTTCTTTAAAACTTTTAAGACTATATACTCGTGCTTACAAGGATTTCAAGCTGAAGTGATCTGTCATTGAATTGCTGTACATGTTCTTGGTCCAGCTGTATTTCAGGGGACTGGATTACAATATGAAAATAGATCCCCTTGTACCTGGAGATAGCCAACTGATTTCTTGGCTAGTGACTACTCAAAACTTTCAGGCACTGATGATCCATGTACTTTTGGGGAACTGTTGCAGAAGGCATTTTCCCCATTTGCAAAACAAGTGTGCTGATGTCAAAATGGTCAAGAGATGTTTCAGAGCAGTAGTGGTCATATTTAAATCACCAGGGGACAAGTTTTGTCCTGGTTGTCTGAAAAAGAAGTGATTTCATTAAAAGCTTCAAAGACTGAGAGTTGTGCATTTAATTTTAACATTTTTATGTAGACCAACTACACCTAAGAAATAATTTCAGCATCTTGAAGATGGGATGTTTGCACAGAGAGCTATCTTCTGAAAAAGCTGAAAGGGAATTTGGCTATCCTACTTTGGTAGCTGGCATTCTGAAGTGTCAAGGATAATCTCCTAGTTCTTTCCATAAGGAGAAGTGGAGATGAAATGCAAGATACGCAGTTATTCTTCTAATTATGTGTGCAAGTATTGCCCTTTTTATTTTTTCATGTACTTAACAATACAATAATTTAGATCCAAAATGCTCAAGTTACTTTAGATCTTTTTTCCTCCATCTTTTAGATTGCGAAGAAGACTCGAACCCCAACTTCTGGCCCGGTGATCACCAAGCTGATATTTGCAAAACCAATCAATAGCAAAGCTGTTACAGGGCAGACCACTCAAGTGTCACCAGTCATTGCAGGTTGTACTACTTTGACTTGTTTTGCTTTACCATTTTTTAAAGGCTTTTCAAAGAAATGGTAATTCTTCTGTCTCAACACTTCTACTGTAGTTTCTATCAAAGTACCTCAAGCAATTGAAAAAAAAAATCAGAAAACTTTTTTGGTAGAAGCAGATAAATGCAGTTGTTAGTACCTTTATACTTAGCTTGTTTAGAATAATCTTGGTAATTGCAGAGTTGCTTTTACTGCAAGGTACTTTTACTTTGTGGATTTTGAGGAGGAGAAAGAAAATACCCCAGAGCTTCAGAAAAGATTACTTGATGACAGAAAGTATTTGTAGAAACATTTTATAAATACACAGGGGAAAAGGGAGACAGATGCTTTTGTATTACTTTAATCTGCTTATAGTTGGACTTAAATGTAATACATGCAAGTAACAGAAAAAAAATGTTTGAATGAAGACAGTGAATGAAGCTGTGTTGTTTTGTTAAGTTGCTCACCTACTTTAAAAATGACCATCGCAGAAGTGTCTAAGAAAGTAATTAAGGCAAATAACAAATTGTCTATCTCTTTGGAAAACAACTCTATATATCTTTAGGAAAAAAAAAAAAGCCCAACCGACCACCGAACAACAGCAAAACCACCAACAAAATTAAAGAAAAAACCACAGAGTAATACATTGTTTATAATGGCAGTGTATCTGTTGCTAAACATCTTAGACATCTAATTTTTCTGAAAAAGACAAATGTAGGAAGCTGGAGTCGTCTTTAGAGCTTTGAAGGATGTCTTTAACTGCTTACAGATTGATCAGCCTAAGTAGGCCTAAAATCTTTTCCAGGTATTTAAACAAATTTGTTAATTTGGGACTTCAGCTGGTTTTAAAAAGGATGCAACTGTCTCCTGTATTCAAAACACTGATAGATGCCAGTGAAAGGCACATAGGTGGAACATAATCTTTTTCTTGAGTTGTGAGCCTCCCTGCAGCCTGACATGTGTTTCAGTTGAAAGAGGAATTCCCCATCCCACTCCCCAGTTTGTCCCCTTTCTCAAATTCCCTACAAAATATATAGACCTGTAAGAAGATTGCTGTGCTTATAAATACTTGAATTAAGTTGCTTGTGTGTTTAAAAAAACAATCCAAACAAACAAAAAACCCAACCCAAAAACATTAAAAATTACTTGGAGTTTTTAAGTCAGTATTCTGAAAAATCACCTGAGCCTGTGAGAGAAGCATCACTGGGAGGTAAAGTTGCTTCGCTAACTGAGAGGGAAATCTTTAAATATTGGTTTTTCCCTCACCATTCCAAAGAGCCAGCATATCTTGCCAGCTTTGAGAGGCTGGCATCACTTTAGAGAAGGTGTAACATTGGTGCTTTGTGTTTTGATTTTGTATGCATGTTTCCGTGAATCTGATAAATATTTTTAATTGCCTGGAAATTCCTGCAAGCTGAGGTGGAAGTTGTAAACTTGAAAGTCTTGTCAATACAAGCAACCAGATTCTCTTTAGGAACCTGATACCAAGGAGGAGATGTAGTGGGAAGGGGAAGGCTATCACCAAGAAAATAACTCAAAGGATTGAAACCTCTAGATGGTGAAATTCCCCACAGACTGACATTCTTCAGGTTGCACGTGGCTTTAGCAGCTGCTGGCAACTATCTGTGCTGTTAGTTAGACTGCACAAAAGTAGTTATTTAGAGCACATAGACTTCAGAGGAAATCAGCTTTCCATGAGGATAGTGCTTTTTCTTGTTAGTTCCAGTTGACTTCAATTGTTATGCCACTAATTGATTTTGGATGGAAAAGTTATGGTGGTATTTGTTTGTTTGTTTCTTATTTTTATAAATGTAGTACAAGAGAATGGGTGACAGAAGCTATGACAGAAATGAGTCTGAACCAAAGTGGAGCAGAGGAAAGCTCAGTGGTCAAGCATTCTTTGGAAAGAAACTTAGAAAGTATGGAAAAAAAAAAATCCGTTTTCCATTCTGGGAGTTGGCAATATTCCTGAAACTGATGTCATGGTTTGGAGCTGCTGTTTTTGATGTTTAATCTTCTTTGGCATTGTAAAAAGAGAGAGAATATATAACACACACATGAAAACATGGGTGGTAGTGTGACTGAAAACTGTCAGGCAATGAAAGAGGTAACCACCAACAGAGAAGAGAAAAAACCCAAAAACCTCCAAGCTGATTGTAGACAGACCAAATGTCTTTTCCTTGGTCACTGTAACACAGCTCATTTTTGATGGCTGAGGTTTCCAAGGAAGTAGTCCCCCACAGATGCTCAGTTTCTCTGTGCACTGGCAGCAGTCCAGGGCTTTCCCAGGAAACTGCCAGCTGGCTGGGTGTTTGTATGTGGTGCAGGTGTGCTGGAGGGCTCTGCTCCTCCGGATGCTCTCCTGCCTGTCAAGAATTATCAGCTGAATGGCACAGAAAGCTCAACGTGCATTTTGGCTCTTTTTTTAAGCCTGAGCAAACTGTCTTTTTATTTGTAATAACAGCAATTATTTTCTTCTTGTTTGCTAAATCTGACTTAAAGAATGCCAGTATCCTTCCTGTCAGGTCGTACACTCTCAGAAGTAGGGATAAATTGCGCAAATGGCAGGGAAAGCTTTGCTTTAAAAGTCACTGTGACCAGGGATAACTGGAGCTGATGGTATCTTCATTGTTTATAGGTAGGGTTTTTTCACAGTCTGCTCCAGGGACACCACCAAAGACAATAACGATCTCTGAGAGCGGAGTCATTGGATCATCTTTGAGTACAACAGCACAACAGACACCGAATAAAATAGCTATCTCACCACTCAAATCCCCTGGTAAGGTAAGGACCTGTTCTGGCTGCAGCCTTCTATCCCTCCTGCACAGTGGTCTGAATGGAGCTCTCTGTCTTTGCTACAACCTGTTTATTATCTCTCCAGAGATAATAAACATATCTCCAGAGTCCATAAAAATATCTCGAGAGTCTCCATTTTGCATCACAATGCTCTGGTAATGCCCTAAATTTAGGTATTTTTCAACTGGCTCCCTTACTATGGTTTTAAGTAGATATGCCCAGTAGTGAGTTTCCCATTCCGGCCATTTCTTGCCATTCCCTAAGCATCGGTTCTGGGAGCAGCTGTTCCCTCTTAGCCAAGCACTCAGACTATTTTTAATGCCTTCATAAAATGTCAACAGGCTGTTTAAGAGGAGACCTCAATAATATTAATAGGTCAGCACTTTTTAACCATTGCCTGCTACTGCACAGGCAATTTAGTCTTCTCTTATCACTTCTGAAGTAAATGAGATTTGCAGTGGTCCTTGACAAACACAGAGCTGGAGATGGGCACAGGTCAAGGTGACACTTGTGTTTTAGATTTGATAGTTGTCTTGAGAAGAGGAATATTGCTGGAGAAATTGGGGGACAAGATGCACAGTACAGGCAAACTAAATCTCATATATAAAAAGCAAAGTAAGAATAAAGAATTCTTGTAGTTTGGCTGTGCTCTAGTGATGTAATATTATACAGATGGAGTAAAATACTTGTGTTTGACAATTTTTAGTAAGAGAAGCAACATCAAGAAGAAGTTCATTTTTATTCCAAAGTTACTTTTTTTAACTAGGAGTGAGTGTGAAAAGACTCTTTAGGGTTGCATTTGAATTTACTGTCGACAAGTAATTCTAAGTATCTGATTTTTCTTAAAACATAAGGAAGTTTAGAACAAAAAGTAGAAAACCAGCCTTGGAAGGGGTATGGTGATATAGAGTATTTAAACAGTGCACTCTGCAGAAATGTGGTCAGAAGACTGTATCTCTGTGGAAAACTGCAGTGTAGATTTGAAAGTACTGATGTTCTTCTATTTTGACTGAATCAGTAGTGTGAGGTGAGAATTTTCTTTTCTTTTGAACAGCTGTTCTTTAAAATTCCTATTTATGATGAAATAGTCATTGTACCAGTTATAATGCTTTTATTTAGAAGATCCCTCTTGACAATGCTCAGGCTTTAATGGGATAATTTCCTTAGAAAAAACCCCGACAAAACAAATGAAAAGACAATCCCTCACTCCCAGTCAGATGCTGTGCTAGGTTTCTGCAGGAGCCTTTTGGTGCTGGAAACCAGTGATGCCTTCAAGTTCCTAAGGGCTCTGTTTGCTGTTACAGCTGGACCCGTGTGAGTTGTGGTTAAATGCAGTGCCCTTGTTCACAGAAGGAGTTCTGTTCTGGTGGAGAGCTGTACTGTCCTGAGGAGGGGAATGTATATGTACAGGGTCCTGTGTCCTGCACAGAGGTTTAAACTGCTTTTTGTTTTGCCAAGCAGCTAACAGTGGTGTCAGTGGCCTCCCAGCCTCCCAACTCCCCCCAGAAGACGGTGGGCGTCCCACTGAATGTAGCGTTAGGACAGCAGATCCTCACAGTGCAGCAGTCAGCACCCTCCTCCCCTGGGAAGGCTATAGTCAACCACACAACCACCCAGGTACAGACTGACTTTCCTTTGTCTTCTGCTGTGTCTGTGTCATTGCTTGCTGGAAACTGGAGTGTCGGACCACGGGTTGGCAGCAGTCCATCCAACGGTGTTCTTGGGATGGTGTTTGCTTAGGAATTGGCAAAAGTATTGCTTCAAGGAGCATATACTTCTTCAGTTGAGGGGTGCAAACCATTGCAAGCCCATACAAGGGTGTGCTGTTAGAAAGTAGCTTTCCAACCTGGAAAGCCCACTTGGTCTAAATTCTTGTTTCTGTGTATTGAATCTCCCAAGTCACATGAAGAGCTCTGTGACACGAGGAGGAATTCTTTGGATGGTTCTCCCTCTTCTGCCAATGTTTCTATGTCACTGCCTAGGGCTGCTTTCCAGGTATTTCTGAGGTTTGCAGCAGTGGAGTTTATATTCCTGCTGTAGAGGTCTGGGCTGAAATATACAGAACCAGAAATAATTTATTTCCTATGTCTCACTTCAGGGAAAAAGGGGTTTTCTGTAATAGCTTGTATAAATAGTTTTGTATTAATCAATCATAAGACAAAACTGACTTTTTTACAAATGACAGTTTTTGCTGTTTTCCTCTTCTGTGATCTTAGGTAAATCTTTTTCTACCATAATATCTGTACTCTTGTTGTGCTAAGCATGAAGGATGTGTATGGGTGTAAATATATCCAGAGTATGGATATAGCTGGGAGTAGACATGCATGTACAGCATGAGACCAGAGACTCAGACAGATTTTCCCAGTCTTATCTTACTGATACAGGAGATAATTGGAATGCTGATATGGGAGTATGGACACCATAGAGATTGGAACTTGTTTTCCCGCAGGGAAACCTGTCTTTTGAAATAGTTGTTAAAAGGTTAACTCTCTCTAATGCAAGCACCCTAACTGAGAAAATGGAGATGTATGTGGGAGTTTTGTTGCAAAGCTATCTGACACAACACAAGGGCTTCACCTGTCTTCACTGGGCTCAAGAACATGCCTTTAGAAGAACTGTCCCTTGAATTTTACAATTTTCCCAGTTGTCCTTGGATAGCAGCTGCTTATTTGTGTGCTAGAAAGAACTGGTCTCCCTTTGGTAATGTCCGTGACTGTGCTTGCACATGGTGCTTATTTTGATGCTCTGGCTTGTTAAGGTTTCAATGTCTTCAGGAAAATTAAAAATACCACGAAAACACCATTTAGAAGAGCAGGGTTGTTTTTCTAGTAAAATGTGTGCAAGCTGAAATTTCATTCATGTGGTTGCTGAAAGCTGGGCAGCTGGGAAAATGTTCTCATGAGAATTCACATTTGAATTCACATACTGTCAACCAAATGTAATACTTAAACTTGATGTCAAGGACAATATGCTTAATACCAATAGTAAAAAATACTGAGAATAAAAAGCTGAGCTCTAAGAAAAGTTAAATGGAAGGAGAAAAAGGAAGAAGTTAGGGTTTGAGGTTGAGCAAGTCTGGGAAAAGAGGCTGTTATCAAACCAGTAGACTTATGAATGTGTATAAATGAAACAAAACTTTCTAGTTTATAGTTTGAGAAAAGTTGGAAATATGAACTTCTGCAAATTCCAGGTATACTGATGCTCCAGCTATAAGGTAGCACAGGTCTGCTGAGCTCCCTTTCTTTCAGCATTTTGCCTTTTTTCTTAATGAATTTGTTTTGCTACTCCTCATTGTTCTTGCTTCTTTCATTTCTCAGCTTGTACTCTTTCTGATGCACATCAGTTTATGGATTCTGTTCCCTTTTCCTCTCAAGGGTTGCACAGTGATTTCTGTGGAATAATCACAAACTGTCTTAACAGGACAAATCTGTACACACAGAGATAAATTATGATGCAGTCCTGCACAAACTGGTCTGCAAGTTCTTACCATGTGCTTTTAATAGTAGGAATATTTCTATATTTGGTTGTTTGATTGTGGAAAACAAACTGAGCCATGTTCTCTGTAATCACCTGAAATAGTTTTGGCAGATGTTGTATCTTGTTAAGTGCATTGAGTCAACCTGCTCATGTAAATACTAGTTTACTCTGGTGTTTGGTGTAGAGCATTGAAAATGGAACTGAGTTTACTCTGAGCTGTTGAGAGGCATTTAATCCCATTGCATCTGTTCTACTTTTGAAAGCAAAAAGGGGATAACTGTCTTCCCTCTCAAGGGTACAAATGGTATGCTAGAGTTGCTCACTAACAAATTGAGAAATAAACATGCTGATGTTCTTTCTGCCTTTGTGCAAGTAACTTGTGCTGTCTGTGTTGGCTTAACAGGCTGTGAAATCAGCAGTGCAGACCATTACTGTAGGAGGAGTGGGTACATCTCAATTTAAGACAATTATTCCCTTGGCAACTGCACCCAATGTTCAGCAGATTCAGGTACCTGGAAGCAAGTTCCATTATGTCAGACTCGTTACTGCCACAACAGCCAGTAGTTCAACCCAATCTGCCAGTCAAAATCCCAGTACGAATACTCAGCCTCTGCAACAGGGTAAGTGCTGCTGGTAACACATTGTCTGAAGCCTCTGTTGGGTTTTTCTTTCATGTTTGTTCTGTAACGATTAAAATGAATACATAACAGACATCTGTGAATACTGCCAGGTGTACTTGGTTTTGTGGTAAGACTTCCATAAATTCCATATTCTGCTGCTACCTCGGGTTTGTATGTGAAAATGCTCCTTTGTGTCAAATTGGTCTGCAGTTGGGCCTGAATCCTGGGAGCATTTTAGGTTGCTTTTCCCTAGTACCAGATTTGTGGGTGGTTCATGGCCTCTCCCATCTCCTCTATATGAAGAGCACGAAGGCAGGACAGCTCACAAGTGTGTTGCTAAAACTTCTGTAACGTGAAGATCCTTCCATGTAAATTGCTTTAGAAATGTCAGATGTTTTTGCTGGTTTCTGCCATGCTTTCCAGAGCAATGATGGAATAAAAGATTTCATGGGGAGAAAGGATGTAAGGGAAATCCAGTGTCCAGAGGAGGTCTGCACCCTGGCTGTTTTTTAAGCCATTGCTGTGAAATGTCTGCACACGGTCTTGGGCCAAATACTTGTTTACAAAGGTGTTGTCTAGACCCAAGTGTTGCATGCCATGAATTACAGTGTTAAGTACCTCTGTGTTATGCACATGTGAAAGTCTGAAGGGCTGAACTGTGGACTTGGAGTGACTAACACACATTCATATGATGTTGTTTCTCGACACCAGCGAAGCCTGTGGTGGTGAACGCGACCCCAGTGCGTATGTCAGTTCCCATAGTACCAGCACAGACTGTGAAACAGGTGAGTTAAGTTTATGTCATGTAATATTCCTGACCTGTTTTGGCTGGACAGAAAAAAAGGTCTGTTTCCAGCTCTGTAAAGGAATGTTCTACTAATAAAAGTGTGTTCTGAATGACTGAAGCACTGATTTCATAAGGAGCTCTTTTCTCTCCAGGTGGTGCCCAAACCAATCAACTCAACTTCTCAAATAGTCACTACTAGTCAGCCCCAACAAAGACTTATCATGCCAGCCACTCCACTGCCACAGATCCAGCCCAACCTCACCAACCTCCCCCCGGGCACTGTGCTGGCACCAGCCCCTGGCACAGGAAATGTTGGCTATGCAGTCCTTCCAGCTCAGTATGTCACACAGGTATGGCCTTTCCCAGAGATGGTTAAGCAGAAGCTGCTCTTGTGGAACATTCTACCTTTCTCTTAAAGGTTTCTGCTCTGTGACTGTCACTTGACACTGAGGCAACAGTTTCTTTAGGGACCCTTGGCAGAATGATGATGGCACTTTAATTGCAATCACGGTTGCAATTAAAGCTTTGTTTTCTCAACAGTTTTTATTAGCATAATACGACAGCATTTCTAGAAGCAGAATCAGTGTAGTACAATTTTGAGTAGTGTAGTACAGAATTTATAATGCCAACTTACTCAAATTACCTAGATCTCAACTTGGAATTTCTAATCACTTAGACCCTCTGCATATTGGGTCAGATCTTGATACACAGTTTGCTTCATCACTTTAGCAATCATAACCTAGACTTGAAAATCATATGAAAGAGTACAAGTCACTCGGTCCTTGGAGGAATCAGATGTCAGTGAAGGTGACCCTGGCCGTTGGTGGTCACCGGGCTCAGTGTCCAGCAGCAGTTCCAGTCCAGGTTCATCACTTAGGACTTGGAACAGCTTGATTTTATAACTGCTCTGTGTGCTGTTACACTTCCCTGTTCTGTGACAGTTACCACCACCTGGTTGTCTGCATGCCTGAGACCTCCATGGCCAGTAAGCAACAGAGTAATTGGCCTGTGCCCAGAAATCCTGAGACCTGTGGTGAGGGAAAGAAGAAATCCTTTTGATTTGTCTGCTTGGTTCACAGGACCTTCAGGGCCTGATGATGAGGAGAAAGAGAGCATATTATTTGACCTGCTTGGTCACAGAGAATGGCTATCTTCATCATAAAATGGTGTTAGTTAATGCTAAGCACATTGCCAGGGGTCAGAAGCAGCTGGTACTAGTCACTCCAACTGAGGCCTAGGGATCAGTTTTTTGCTCTTTGCCAAGATCTGACCAATGTTCAGGGTGAAAAGGAGAATAAATGAAATGTTCTGCTGAAGGCTGAAGTTTGTAGAAACAAAGACTCTGAGAGCTCCTGGCATTACTGGTACCAGACTGGTTTCTGGTTGCCTTTTGGTTTTGTCGCAGTGGCAATTTGACCCTGAAGATTGTTACTGTGTCCTTCCAGTCTAGTTCTGCAAATTTTACTTAGAACTAGAATCTGTTGGATCTCTCCTCTGAGATTTGTGTTCCAGTCACAACCTGTCCCCATTTGCCTGGCCCCAGTAGGTCTATATCTTGCTATGTGCCAATGTGTCTCTAGAACCTGTCCCACCAGGAGCAAACAGCTGCTCCTAGGTACCTAGGTGCTCTGGGCTACCTAAAGAAGGTAGCCCAGAGCAGTGTTGTTTGGCAGGTTATGAGCTTTTTGGTTTTTAATGTGAAAAATAAATGGTGGGTTCGGGTATGCAGAGGAGTTGGAATGCAAACCATTTTGCTTACTTTCATAGTAAGTGGCTTGTATATAAAGGAAGCTACTAATTTGTGCAGGCAGTGATTCTGCTCTATTAGGGGGAAAATGAGCATGTTTTCAGGAGCAGGAACTGTTTGTGGTCTGGACATTTCTGTGTGTTATCCCTGTCATCTGTATGGATCTAGACACTGTAATAGACAACAAAAAATACAATCTAAAATAGTATTTTTATGCTAAGTATGGAGGCAGGGAGTTGCCACCTGGTCCAAGTTCTAGAAGTGTCTAAAAGTGTTCTTAGAAGCAAGTTATTTTTATAGCAATATCTGGAAAACTAATTTAAAGACTAGCAACACATCCTCTTGTGTATAATTTCTTTCATGTCAGGCATTAACCTTTTTGTTCTTGTTAGCTACAGCAGTCATCCTATGTATCTATAGCGAGCAACACTGGCTTCACAGGGACATCCAGTGTCCAGTCCCAGGCACGGCTGCCATTTAATGGGTAAGAGTTTGGAAAAAAATCCCAAAACCTGTAGAATAGGCTGCTTGAATAAGCATGAGGTCTTGGAGTTTGGTTTGGGGAATTCTCCAAGACACTCGAATATGCTGTGGTGTGGTTATTACCTCTGACTGCAGGGTGTGGATCTCTCTGGATTTGAGCCTGTCTCTTGATAAAAGCTGTGTTTTCCTTTCTGTTTTTTGAACTCATGTAGCAGGAAGTTGACCTGAAAGCTCCCTGTTGCTCGTTTTTTATTTGCAACACCACCTGTGAGCTACAGGCCTCAACTATTTCTCAACATTGCTGCAAAGAGGTTCTGGACAACATATAAGCTAGATGCTTAACACATGCAGAAATTCAGCCAAACAGCAAAATGGATCCTGATAGGAGGCTTTGGGTTTTTTCAGTCTTGCATTTTTCCTTTAAGGATGAAAATAACAGCTAACATCTATTATTTTCCCTTCGCCAATCCAGCAGGCTTAGCTGTCTGCACTCCTTTTGTGTTACTGTTTGCTGGAAATTGTGAACATGAAGGTGCTTTTTGTTGCTGCAACCTCAACTGATGCAAACTAATCCCAAATCCAGATGCAGCTATTCAAATGAATGTGTTTGATTTAATCTCCCTGGTATTACGTGCAGAAATTGCTGGATAGGGATGGAACAAATCTCATCAGAAGCGATTAGTGTCACAAAATCCAAGTTTTAGGAGCAGTTCAAGACTGTGTCTACTATAAAATTTATCTGAAAACTGAATACTGTGGTTTGGCTTGCTTTCCCATTATTCCAGAGGGGGTATTTTTTTGTTTTCTTGGATTTTTTTAATTCCAAGTAGAACAAAAGAAAAGGCAGAATCATCTTGTATGAATTTTGGTTGGATCTGGTCCCACTGCACTTGAAGGGATTCTGGGGAAGGTTTCCCTTACTCCAGTTCTTTAGTTATGCTTCCTTTAGCTTTAAAGCCTAATTTCTACTTCAGGCATGCATCCAAATTTGCAGCAAATAATCTATCTCCTTCTGGTTTGGAAAGGCACTATTTATCATAGTTACTTAAACACAGTCAGCCAAAAACCTAATGCAAGGAAAATATAAAGATTTTTTTCGAAGTTTTTATTATGAGCTCTTTACATGAATTTAAAATAGGAAGAAACTGATAAAACTGTGTGAATATGAAATGCCCTCTTCTCCCCACAGAATAATTTCTTCTGAGTCTGCAAACCGCCCCAGGAAGCCTTGCAATTGTACTAAGTCTCTGTGTTTGAAATTGTAAGTACAGCTTGGTACAGTTTTTTTTCTTTTAAGCCTTATTTTTAACATTACAAATGTGTGCCAAGTATCAGACTATAATGGTGTCAGAAATTTTATGTCTAGATACTGATTTAAGGTGGATATTGGTGGAAATGTTGCAGAGCCTGTGTGAAATGGTATCTCATGGTACCATTCGTGGGCATTTACTGTACTTTGGTGAAGTGCATCAGTAATACCATGCTAGATCAAATACTTCAGAAAAATTGGGCTGTGTATATTTTATTAAAGGATTGAATAGACAAGTGATTCTTCACTGATGGGTGTACCTCTTGCTTATCCATGAGATATTTTGCTGTTCCACTCCATGTATTTGTAAAAATTTGACACAAAAGCATTTGGAGCTGAGGAGAGTTTCTTCACGTTGATCAAAGTCAGTTTACTGATATTTTTGGGACAGGAATGGGAGGAGATAGTGAAATTAATCTGTGGTTCCCTGAATCCTAGACAATGAAGAGGAAATCAGGGGTGTGGTAGTCAAAGGGGAAGTGATGCAATGGCATCTGAACCCAAGTTCAGAAGTGTGTTTAAACTCTTAAGCTTGGGTGTCTTTTTGTGTAGTGCACCCCACTCTGTATGGGGAGGTGTGCCCTGTGTTTCCTAGTCTCAGACTTGTCTGTTGCATAGCAGGAAGATGTGTAGCTGTTTTTTCGGGTATTTTGCATACATGACTGACCTCACAGTGCCCAATGTATGTTAGATGTGTAGGGGGTTAGGTTTTGGTGCCTGAATGTGCCCTAGAAATGCTGGGAGAGTAATGGCATCACTGGGAATACTTTGCACCTTCAGAATGCTGTTAGGAAACACTGTTCTTGTAAGTAACTGATCTTACATGTTCTGGGCATTGGTGCAGAGCAGATGGTTAATTCACTCTGGCACAGGTGCTTTCTCACTAGTAAAACCTTTTTTTTGTCTGGGGGGGAACTTATTTTTTCCCAAATGCTCATGTAAGGCAGGCACATAGCCTATTCTACTAAGAAGTCAACTCAGTTAAGTTATTTGCTCATGTTCTGGATTGATGCTGGCACTGGTTCTTTTGGAAACCAGGACTATTCTACCACTGAATTTTTAAAAAGAAAGAAGAGCTATTACGGTTTGTAAAAGCTTTTGATTTAGTTTGTCCCTGGGACCATTCAAGATGCTAAAAATCTCCAAAATCCAGTTCAACCTGATGAAGGGTTGCAGTGGGCTCCAGGGCAATGCTAATCTAGTTTATGTAGTGCTAGGCTGGGCAAGCCACAGAAAGCCAGTTTAGCAATGGGTTTAGGTTCCAAAAAATGACCATACACTCCCAGCAGGATTTGAAAAGCAAGTGAAGATGATCAGCAGTTTTTAGCTATTAGCTGGAGGTGGTCCTGGAAGCCTTGAAACGCGTCAGAGCGTGTTGTGGCCTTGAGCTGGGGAAGAATGTGGTATTTCCATGAATCAGATCTGTGAGTCTGTGGATTGGTGAGATGTTGTTTTTGATGGGAGGCACCAGAGGTCCTTAAGAAACATGGCAATATGATTGGCTTTCCCTGTCCATGTTTTGCTGCTTTTTGTTCATATATTTGTCCCTTTTTAAAGTCAGCTTTATTCTCATTCAGATCATTCCCCTGGTTACCTGTGCTTCAAAGCCTCTGAGATGTACCAATTGTTATTCCTTTTCTATTTTTCCACCCCAGCTTAAGGACAAAACTAACAAAAAAAGCTCCTTGCTGGATTAGTTTCCCTGTTAAACTGTCACTCCAATTGCTTGCCTTTTATTTTGCCTGTATGGGGGCTCCTGACTTGGACTGACTGAGTCAGGAGCTGGCTGTGAGATGGCTGCAGCAGACTGGCCCTCAATATGTGGGTGACCCAAGAGTCACTCTTGAAAAAGTCTCATTAGCTTCTCTTGCTGCTTGGGGGACCTGTGCTATGTGATGAGCTCAGGTGGACACCCTTGAGCTCCACCTGTGTTTTTAGATGGCAGCTGGACTTGCACTAGAGGATTTTGGCTCTGCAGTGAGGCTGGTACTGCTTGTAAGTGTGGAGTTGAGCGCAGGGTAACCCTTACCCATACTGGTGCCAGAGCAGGAACTTCTGCTACTGCAGTGTGTGAGTCAGTGCTCACACACCAATGTAATGGTCAGCACTTACAAATGCCTTCTGCATCTTCTGTTTCAGGTATTGTGACTGTTTTGCCAATGGTGAATTCTGCAATAACTGCAACTGTACAAATTGCTATAACAACCTGGACCATGAAAACGATAGGCAAAAAGCAATAAAGGTGAGGGGCCTCTTCCCCTGCCCCCTGGGATCAAAGTAATTTAGCTTCTTTTTTCTGAAGCTCCAGAGTGGGGCAGAGTGGGTGTATAATGCCCTGATCTCCTCCCACATGTGCAAGGCTTAAGTTCTTTTATTGAACCTCTAAATTCTGCTCCCTGCATGCAATGACTGACCCTTTGGGTCTGTATTGACAGGCCTGCCTCGACAGAAACCCTGAAGCTTTCAAGCCCAAAATAGGGAAAGGAAAGGAAGGAGAATCGGATAGGAGGCACAGCAAAGGGTGTAACTGTAAACGCTCGGGATGTCTCAAAAACTACTGCGAATGTTATGAGGTATGAAGCACTATCTAATTTGAAAAATAGTAGCTTTTTCCCTGTAGTGACTTCTCTCATTTGCTTTGTCTCTTCCTTGTATTGCTATAATGTGTTCTCTTCTGTTTGTTTCCATTCTTATAATGTTACCTCTTCTCCCAGCAGTTTGCACATAGAAAGCCATGTACATGGAAAAATTGGTTGCTACTGTTCTGTAATTTTAAACAATCAATTTAGCAGCTTTGAACTTAGGCTTGGATTTGTTCCTTACTGAATAGCACCATTTCCTAGAGAAATCTACTGCACTAAGTCCCTAGGAGGAGTTGAAGCAGCATCCCACAAATGCTGTGGGATAGAATGTGTCTGTGGAATTAAAAAGCAGAAGTTGTTGTTAGTTCATCTGCTAACTGATCAGTCTCTGGATGTAGAGACAGCGTAGACTGACCTTTCTCAAAACTCAGCTGTCTAAATTACACTGGAAACTGGAGGTTGATGGAAGAAAGGTGTGATTGGGAAACCACTTATTTACATTCTATGCTCTATGATTCTATGATTCAATTCAAGTATACATTCTGGGAAGACATCTCAACTTGAGGTAAGAATTTAGAGAGAAGACTACTACTTGGGAGTTTGCTCTAGTGGTTAATTGGGAAGAGATTAAAATAAGATCTTTTTGTTGTGGTTTTTCATAAGGGGAGTCAAACTTGCAACAGGTTTCTTATGTTTTGTTTGTTTCTTTCAGGCAAAAATCATGTGTTCTTCCATATGCAAATGCATTGGCTGTAAAAATTTTGAGGAAAGCCCGGAGCGAAAGACATTGATGCATTTAGCAGATGCTGCAGAGGTCAGGGTGCAGCAGCAGACTGCTGCAAAGACCAAGTTATCTTCCCAGATCTCAGACTTGCTGACAAGGCCAACACCAGCACTCAGCAGTGGTGGTGGGAAGTAAGTTAATGCTGCGCCCTCTTTGAGTTGTTTCGAACGCAGGTTTTTGATGTGTGTGACAGGTATGTCCCTGTCATCTGTGAGCCTTGTCTGTGTAAGCTGTAGAGGTGGGAGCATTCAGGTGAATGGAACATTTTGTTCTTGTAACAGTAGGGATTCTGATGCACCAGTTCCTTTGGCTGTTATCTGAGGCTTATTCACTATCTAAAGGCTCTTGGAAGCGATGGGATAGATGAAATGTCATCAGTCCTCAGACTAAAAAGTTGCCAAGCCTGGAGTTAGGTGCCTTGTGTGTTTTTGCAGACACTAAGTGGATGTTTCTTTATTTCAGGCTGCCCTTTACATTTGTCACCAAGGAAGTGGCCGATGCAACCTGTGAATGCCTCCTGGCACAGGCAGAGCAAGCGGAGAAGACGGGCAAGTCCAAAGCTGCAGCAGAGCGCATGATCCTGGAGGAGTTTGGACGCTGTCTGATGAGGGTTATCAGCTCTGCAGGGAAGTCCAAAGGTGACCCTTGTGCCATGAACTGCTGACTCATGCACATGAGCCACAATGAAGCGGACTGAACAGAACACTTAAGGCACAGGGACACTTTGGTTTAGCATAAAGGATGGATTTAATAATATTTGTTAATTTGGTGCTTGTTGTAAATTGACCCATGTAAGACTGAAACAAGAAATTCTTTTATAACAAGATGTAGAGCCTTTTAAATCTTAGCTAAATCCTCTTCTACGTAAGACAATGCCTAAAAGTCAGTTCTTCTTCCC
The DNA here is from genome assembly GCA_013399835.1 of Leptocoma aspasia. Taxonomy (NCBI): domain Eukaryota; kingdom Metazoa; phylum Chordata; class Aves; order Passeriformes; family Nectariniidae; genus Leptocoma; species Leptocoma aspasia. The sequence continues at coordinate 2,378,735 of VXAX01004289.1, read as the reverse complement.
AATGTACAGCTTTTACCCTGGGTTTCTTAAAAATTAGATGTGCTCTCCCCTTTCCCCCAGAATAATGGTCTGAAGGGCATATATAAATTATTATAATATATATTATTTACAGTGTATGGATTTGCATCACTGTGCATACAGGAAAACACAAGTGATGTCAACAGCCAGGTCAAGCTTTTGCTGACAGGCCTGTAATATGGAGGTACCAGTGTATCCAAGATAATTCTGAAAGGAAATATGTAGAAATAAGCATCTAAATGGAAGGTAGTACTTGTATTTAGGACCTGACACAGCATGTCCCTGTAGTGCACGAGCACTGTGAGATACATAGGCAATAATACAGAGGGGTTGCTTGCAGATGTAGCACTGAGCAAGTCATGGAGAATGTTTCTGGAGCAGGGCCCCCAGAGTACAGAGGTGAATGGCATTTTAGGGAATTTTTGATAGGAATGGGGCAGAGTGCTCAGGTGTTTCTTAAGCTGGAACTTGAAGGCTGGGACAGTGGTCTGTCCTCAGAAAGGAAGAGCAGCCACACCACAATGCCAGACTCTCTGCCCAGCATAGTGTTACCTAAGTGTGTAGCAGATTGATGCTGTTCTTTAGGTGAAGATTGGTTTTTCAGAGGTCTGCAGCAGCTTAATCCCTCACTGGAAGTAGGGCTGTGCAGTCCGTTGTGTTTTCTAGGATCAAGTTGTAACCCTGGGAAAGTGTTTAGGCCTGAGAAGCTGAAGTCAGGGGAGATGACAATCTGCATCTGAATCGACTTGCAAATGCAGGTAGGGATCATGTTCAGCCTGCTGTGGGTGTTCAGGATGCTGCTTCTCTCCATGTTGGCAATTTACTTGGCATAAGGGCTCTTTTAGTGTTGTTTAAAATGATTGTGAGAGCTGTGATCAGAGAAAGTACTAGCACAGAATCAGGATTGCTACAAAAACAGACTCAGATCCTTTCACACTAAATGGGGAACAATCAGCTATAGCTGGGTATAGACTAAGGCAGGGGATTTTTTTTCAGTATTTGTTACAGGCAATATCAGATCACATTTTGATAGTGGAACACATTTGCAGAATTAACCTGGTGGGTTACTTACCTATCATGAACATCCATTAACCATGTTTAATCACAGGCATTTTTATTATCTGTCTCACTGCAGCCTGAACTAGCTACCTTTTTTCCAAAAGGGATTTTGCATTCCTTCTATAAAACTAAATACAGAGAAATGCAGGGCCAGGCTGAGGAGAGGTAGGGGCTAGGCACACCAGCAGCAGAGATATGTGCCTGTGTGTGTGAAGGCAACAGGGTTGGGAGGATGCTTCGCCTCCCAGCCCTCTGCACTGCGCAGAAGGCCCTTGACCCTTCTCTGGTGCCTCCTTGAAATGCCTGGGAGGCATGAAGGGCCTGGGAGGCAGTCAGCAGCACTGGTGGGCTCACAGACCAGGTCTGACCTGCTGGTCACTGTCTGAAGGGCTCTGTCTGCTAAGGACATCTCCCTGAGCATAAATAGCAATGTTTGTGCAAATCTCTGAAAAGGGAATCCACCTCTTGTGTAAATGCCACATTTTTTCATTATTAGGACTTGGATTTACTAAAAAAATCAGTGCAGTAACTTTACCTGTAGATAGTGCAGATATTCCGTTCCCTTCTAGTCACCTAATTTAGTCTGTCCAGTAAGATTTGTATAAATGTAAATTAGTGTAAGTGAATAAAGTAATACCTACTTACGTTATTTTTCAAACAGATTGCAATATGCCTTTTGTTTAGACTTCAATCTGTGTTAATTTTGTATATATTCAGTGTCTTACTCTAAATTGCACCTTTTGTGATGTGTATTTATATACAGTGTGCAAAAGCACTTGTGAAATTTAGATTACAGTTGTAATTATGTATGATGGCATTGCTGGAGAATATTTTGCTTGTAAAGACTTTGAAGGTGCAATCAAATGCTCTTAGTTCTTCTATTTTGTGTTGAACAAGCTTTCTCAAATATTAAGCTTGGACTCCTCTCTCCCTTCTCCCTGGTGTAGAGTGTATGAGTTGGTTTTTGTACCTTAGTCATTTGCATCAAACTGCTGGACAAGATTAACAGTCAAGTTCATCCAGTTACATAAAAAATAATTGGGAATGGGGCAAGGGTTCATTTTATAGTTCTGTTTACATCCAAAAGTAGAAAAATTAAATTTATATTTACAAGACCTATTCAAAGAATACACTTTTCTATATTGTACAAATAAAACAGTCAGATAAATCACAAAAAATAAACATTTATACTATTCTGTAAATACGATTTTTTTGCACTCCTTTGCTTCAGCGCTGACAAATATACACAGAAGGTCTCCACATTTTGTGATGACCTCCCACAGCTGCAAGAGTATCTCAGCAGACTCTGAGTGTGAACAAGCTGTTGCTGGACTTGTGCGATTCAGTACACCGCTCACACAAGCGCTCTGCTCTGCCGCTTCATCCTTTGCCCTCTGTGATCTGCACAGAACTGAAGCTCAGCGAAGGCATTCAGCTTTGCTGCTTTTTACCATCTGTGCTGCATGCCTGCGCTGTGCTATCTCTCAGGAGTTTTTGTCCTTGCAAAGTGGTGTAATGTGCATGCTGTTATTTTGAACTGAGAAGCACCGTGCAGAGAGCACCGCGACCTTACGGCACTTTGCAGGCTGTGTAAGAACGAGGGCTGCTGCTTGGATGTGGTGCAAATGCAGATTTCCGCAAGTTCAGGGGAAAGCTCTGGGCAACTCTCTTGTCCTGGCACAGTTTCTCTGTGCGAGGCGTAGTCGAAATGCTTTCTGTCTAGATTTAGACGGCGAGAGAGGCAGAAAGTGGGGATACGCAGCACTGAGAACGTTGGTGCATGGTCTGAGTGTCTTTTGGCAGAAGCAGTGTGCTGCAGCTCTTCACAGCCAACACAGTGATCTGTGTGAGACGTAGACACCGATTCGCCCCCGGGAGAACGAAAGCACGAGAGCTTCCGAGAGGGAAAGAACGAAGCTGCGAAGCACCGGGGCTTGTGTGTGCAGCGTTCAGACTGCTAGAGGAGCGTGCATGCCACTCACCTGACTGCTAAATTCACATCAGCATTTGTATGGAGGAAGTTCAAAGACAACTTGCTTGTACTTCTACATAGTCCTCTTTCAGCCCTTGGTGGAAAGTGCATATCTCCATGTTATGGGATAAAGCCTAACGGCAGTGAGGTACTTTTCCAAGCAGCAAGCATATTCTCTGCTGACTCTGATTGTGGATGAGCTTTTGCTGGGGTTGGCAGCTTGGTACATGGCGCAGACAAGCCCAGTGCTCTGCTGCTTCATTTTTCACCTTCTGTGATGTGCGCAGTATAGAAGCCAGGTGATGGCACTCAGCTTTGCCACTTTTCCACATGGATGTTGCACGCATACACCATGACATCTTTCAGGATCTTTAGTCCTTGCAGGGCTGTCATGTGCACAGTTGTACTTGGAACTGAGATGGGCTGTGCAGAGAGCACCACGATCTGACAGCGCTTTGCAGGTTTTATGGGAAAAAAAGAGGCGTTTTTGAAGTGCCCCTTCTCTTAGCAGCCTTGAAACTGCATGCAACACACTGTGGTGCTGTGCTCTCCTTCTCAAATAGAGGTGCCGTCCCATTTTTCACTCTCACAACTCCCTTGCTGACTTTCAGCAGCTGCTCCCACAGAGAAAGGCTGTAGAAGTAAGAGCCAGTGCTGGGCAGTGCCTTCCCTCTTCCACAAGTAATCCACAACAAATGCACTGGTGCACTTTGTACTACCCTACTCTGCTGCATCTGTCATAGGGGTTCTCTGCATCTCGGAGCCTAAAGAAAAGCACAAGACTTTCTGCAGAGGGCTGGAAAAGGAACAGGTAGTAGCACAAGAAAGTTGTCCATGAATTTCTTCCATACAATTGCTAACATGAATTGGGCAGGCAGGTCACTGGCAGCCACACACCTCTAGCAGTCGAACGCTGCACACACAAGCCTGGTGCTTCACAGCTTCGTTCTTCACCTCTCGGAGGCTGTCGCGCTTTCGTTCTCCCGGAGGCGAATCGGGATCTACTTCTCACACAGATCACTGCTGGCTGCGAAGCGCTCTGGCGCACTGCTTCGGCCAGAAGACGCTGGGGCCGGGCACTTACCTTCTCAGCACCAGGTAAAGTCCATGTTGTGCGTCTCTTGTTGTCTGAATCTTACGAAAAGCTTTTCAACTCTGTCTCACAAGGAGAAACTGTGCCAGGACAACAGAGTTGCCCGGAGCTTGCCCCTGGGACTTGTACTTGCACCACATTCAAGGGGCACTACTCTTTCCCATACAACCTGCAAACTGCTGTCAGATCACAGTGCTGTCTGCCTGGTCCTTCTCTGCTCCAAGCACCAGCGTGCACATGACAGCCTCGCAAGGACAAAAGATCTCAAGAGACATCACAGTGCATGCGTGCAGCACAGACGCTGGAAAGCAGCAAATCTGAGTTCCTTCACTGAGCATCTATTTTGTGCAGATCACAGATCCACTGTGTGTTGTGCCCTGTTTCAAAGCTCCTTGGAGACGGATGACTTTAAAGACACCTTGGGCTCCACAGAAGTCTGCAGCACTGAAAGTGTAAGAAAGTGACTGAAATATCTAATAAATTGTTAACACTAGGTCCACTTCTGATGCAAGTTCTGACCTGGATTTTCAGTGTGAGACCAAATGCTACCAGAGATAAATAAATATCCCTTAGTTATTGGTGTGCTTTCATGCACAGTAATCCATGCCACAGTTCATAACTACTCATCGTGGAGGTGGAGGCAATACAAGTGTTCTGACATTACATGATTGCAACCAGTCTGTCACTGAGATTTCAGCAGCATTTCGCCAGTTGTCCCAAAAATCACATATAGAGGGGAGGGAATATATTCCTGCAAAGTCTCTTGTAGCTGGAATGGCTCCATGACAGTGATGCCTTCAATGTGGTTTTTTGCATAGATATTTGGAATGGGGGAAAAAAAGCCCAGAAGTTCTGGTTTGTTCCTCCCAGCAGTGATTGTATGTATTTCTGTGGTGCTGCTGCTCTCAAAGCAGAGCTTGAGGGGTTGAGTGCAGCAGAACTAAAGGAAGGAGGAGAAACCCAAACCAACCAGGGACAGTTTTGTCAAGTCACTGGTAGGCAGAATGATACCTTTAATATTATTACTGCCTTGGGATGTGGCAGATCACTGTTTTTCATCCCAGCTCTATCATGGATCTCAAAAGTGACTGAACAGCAGGTTTTGTGCAAATTAGTTGCCTTCCATCTCTATGGATGCAACTCCAGTTCTGCATGGGAAACCCTTTAGCAGCAGTTCTGCCAAACTTTGCTATTCCAGGCAAAGCACTGGAGGCAGCTTCCTTGCCATGGAAGTGAACTAACTGAAGAAGCCTGTTCTACTTGGTGGCATCAAAACTATGGTTCAAATGATCAGTGGAAACATTGAAAGAAGGGTGCCATGTCCTGGGCTGCAGGACACAGGCCAGCCCTGGGAGGATGGGGCCATGAAATGGGAACAGAAGTGCTTGCCCTGCTGCAGCACACCCATGTATTCCTGCCCCTGGAGGAGAGTATTGGTGCTCCTGGATGCCACTGGACACAACAATGTGGTCACAGGCTTAGCACTGATCCAGAGGATCTAGACTTGACAAGCATCTTTAGCTGTTTGATGAGACATGTTGGAAAGATTAGAGCTTGTGTACAACTTGAGTGCCACTTTCTTTTCACATCTTTATTTTCCTATTTAACTAGAATCTCTGCAAGCTTTCCTGCCCCCAGCTTTTATAAAGCACATCTTTTTGATGAAATCAAAGTGCCAGTGCTTGTGATTCCTCTGCAACCCCATCAACTATCAGTTTTCTTCTGGCAAGAGCACTTGCAGCACTAAAGCCACCCAGCACTTCCAGGGACACTGCAGAGTCTCCTACCACTGCCCCAGGCACCTTGAGCAACCACTGCTCATCCTGACCTGCGTGCAGAGTTTCATGAAATACGTGGCTGCTTTGCAGGATTGCTAGAAGGAACAGGGGATTGGATAAACTTCCTTGCTTTGCTCAGTTAAACTCTGGTCAGGGGGTTTGCATGGCCCAAAACATCACTGCTTATCAACACTACTCTTGCCAGCATTATTTCCTCACATGTGTTGCCTAGATCTGTCCAGCACTGAGCCTCAGCAAGGAACAGCTATCCTTGGAACCACAGAGTACTCAGACCATGTGCAGGTTTAGCTTGACTGACAGCTACTCAGTGGTGATGGAAACAAATGCTTTCCCTTCAGTCTCTTTAATTTGTGCCTTCCACATGGGTATTTCAAATTCAGGTGTTGGGCAGGGTTTGTTCTTACATTTAAGTAACACCGGGTTATTTCCTTTACTAAGACTGTATAGTGGTTGTTGATGCTCAGCTCCCCCTCAAATAAATGGTTTGTGAGGGTGGGAAAGAGGGGACTTTCTCCCAGAAGCTCCCAGAAGACTTTCTGTTCTAGAGACAAATGCCACAGCTTGGTATTTCTGTTGGCACCTCCTACTTTGCCATACCGACTTAGGACTTGTTCTGAAATGCTTGTTATGTGGTGCACGCTGGCCGAGGGCAGGCTCACACAACCTAACTTCTTTATGTAGAGCACTGACCTGCACCTTAGCCTGCTCTCATCTGCCTCAAACAGAGAGGCAAGACAAGCCTCACACTGCAAGTCCAACGCCAACTGCTCAGCCACCCAGCCAGCAGTGCAGGTGAGGCTCTGTGTGTACAGCGACAGATCTGTCAGCGCGTTGCTCAGGGCAGAGCTGGGCAAAAGCAGGCCTGCACTGTACGGGTACTCTGGGGCCACAGTCCTCCCAGGAGCTGGGTGATACTGAGCCTGAATGCTGCCCAGAGTCAGAGCTCTCCTCTGAGACAGGGACACGTCCCAGGGACTGGCACTGCCACTGCTGTGTGGTGAGCTGGGTGCCAGGCTGCAGCTGGCCAGCAGTTTGTGGTAAGCAGCCTGGAACACAGCGCAGGTGGGACTGCCACTGCTGCCACAGGCTTGTTGGAGGGCCCTGAGAAACTGCTCCAGAGGGTCCAGGCTGAAGGCACGTGTGTGGAGGCGGTGGGAAGGAGTGCCTTTTGGACATGTGTGGTTGGAGGAAAGCCACTTGAGGCTTTCAGCATTGAGCAAGAAGCTCAGAAATCCCAGTCTGCGTTTGCTCTTAATAATGTATCTCCCCACAGAGTCTGTTAAGTTGACAAAGCAGCTCCTGGCCTCATCAAAGAGGTTGCTTATTTTGGTATAATTTCCAGCTTGCAAAGGCTCCTTTCCATGTGGACCTCTGCCATAAAATACATCACACAGAGAGCTCATCAGACGCACAAACTTGACAGTCCCGCTGCAGTTCTGAAACGAGGCCAGGCCCAGCTTCTGGAGGTGCTCCAGTGCCTCAGCAACACCCTCGCTGAACAGCAGGGTAGCAAGGTTGACCTTCAGGTGGTAACTCCCTTTACTCCCAGCCCTGCCTGACTCAGGAGTGCACAGCTCCAACACCCTCTGCTCACCCAAAGCTGCCAGCTCTACCACCTGCTGCCACCACATGGTGTCACCGAGCCACTCTACCTTCTGGAAGCACTGCAGAGCATTCCTTATCAGCAGGAGGGCGTGACATACATCAAAGAAGTACACGATGCTGTGAGCAGAGCCGGGTGGATGCTGGAAAGTGCACTGAATCCTTCTGGGGTCTATCCTGATCCCCAAAGCTCTGGCAGTCTCAGCACCGCGAGCAGAGGCACCCGATGTCACAGCCAGGACCACGATCCCAATATTGTTCAGCTTATGGATGGCCTGACGAAGGAGCTGAGCAAGGAAGTGCCCAGATGTGCTGTTCACCAAGAAATAGCCAAGGGGAGCTGTCCAGGGGCTCGAGATGCCGACTGCCATGAGGATTATCGCTTCCGATGCCAGCGGAGCTTCGTCAGCATCAAGGATGCCCGCTCCCAAGTCAATGAAGCCCGTCAGCTGCTTGGTGTGTGGGTCCCACTCCTGCTGCTTCTGCAGGGACACGTCCTGTACCAGCACGGCGCAGTAGCGGCAGCCCTGATCCCCGCTCTCCACCTCTTCCTGAAGCCGGAGAAAAATGTCACTGCTGAAGCCTGCAGCAGCCTCGTTATTAGACAGCCAGCTGGAAAAAAGAAAGGAAGGATGTAATTAGGAGACATGATTCTGGAAAAGCTGAAGCACCAGGCAGCGCTTTTTACCACTCAGGACCTGGTCAGCCATGCCCAGAGCTGCAGAGCGGGCTGAAAAATGCAGGGCAAAGAAGGCAGCCCTGCTCTCCTTCATGCATAGCCCGAGTTTCTTTCCTCTCACCCTAGTGGTGGGAAGCCAAGGAAAGTACCGACCATGCAGGGAAGTAACAAAGCAGTTTCAGGATAGATCTGTTACACCTATTTCTACACGAGTACCTGGAAATACATTCTGAATGAATGAATAACTAAAAACTTGCTTTGTCAGGCTGTAAGGATGAGGGAGGGGAAGAATCTTCCGTAGGTAATCATAGGCCTTAATATGGTAGAGATGGAGAAGACAAGCAAATTGCCTCATTTCTGGTGAGTAGTCTGCCATCTGCCTCCAGCTGTGCAACTCTCGAGGTAAATCTGCTTAAGAAATCACAAAAGGTCAACTTTAGTGAAACAAATAAACGGCTGGAAACAGAGGGATGCATGACACAAATGCACTGCAGAATACAAGACTACAGCACGGTCTCTGGAACGACTCAGTCCTGCAGTCCGGCGTGAAGTGTAGGGCTCAGCAATGACACCACCGTGCCTCGCCTCGTCCTTGGCACAGCTTGAGCAAAGACACGAAACCGGGGCGAGGGAGCGCACTCTGCCTCAGCAAGCGTCCCAGCAGTACCTGAAAACTGCGCCTGCAGCAAACTCACGATTTCCTCAGAAAGCTGCCGCTTCTCCGCCAGCTCCCTGAGGATGCTCGGCACGGTCCTGCGCCGGTGCGCGGGGCCGCATCTCCCGGCGGCCGGCTGCTGCCGCGGGGCGTCCGGCGGCGGCCGCGGCTCGGCCGCCCGCTGTCCCTGCAGGCTGTAGTTGTGGTCCCCGGCGGGGGGGCTGGGCAGCGGCTGCTTCAGCGCTCGGCCGGGGGTCCCGCTGCTCCTGCGGCCGGCGCCCGGCGGATCCTGGCGAGGGAAGGAGAGGGGAGGTCACGGCACACGGCGGAACCCCCCGGGGGGAGCGGGGAG